>JBAMMX010000024.1:3754611-4255746 GCA_037126225.1 Dillenia turbinata
ATACCAAAGAGTGAATATTTTAGATATCTTGAATCCATTATTCAAATAGATAGCAGCATAGAAAGGGATCTGAATCATAGGATTCAAATAGTTTGGTTGAAATGGAGAATTGAGACCTGAGTTATTTTTTTTTTTTTTTTTGCAATTGCACGATATCATTACTATTTAAGGGGAGGTTTTATAGAATCACTGTAAAAGCTGCATAATTGTATAGCACTGAGTTTCTTTATGTTTCTTGTTCTCTCTTAATCCACATGGATGGGCAGCAACAACTTATTATCTTCCTCGTTCAACTTATTTCCATCCTATTAAATCTCTTACCATGAGTCCACACAAGCTGGTTTGCCCGAGAGGTTAAGGGGGAAGACTTAAGATCTTCTGCACATAAGTGCGCATGGGTTCGAACCCCATAGCCAGCACCACTTTCTTTCTCTACATTTTAGTGCCACGGGGTATACTTTAGTTAATAAAATTAGAGAGGGTATTAGTGCTAAATCAAAGTTATAAAAGCAACACTCGAATCCAGAAAATCTAAATTGAGTCACTCAAGAACTAGCTTGCACCACTTTCTTTTCCTATATTTTAGAATCAGCGTATATACTTTTTATAGATTATATAGTGTTAATTGATAAAACTAAGAAGGGTATTAACACTAAATTGGATTTATTGAGGGGTACATTAGAACTTAAAGGATTTGCATTGACTCGAACAAAAACTAAGTATATAAGATATATATTTGATGGAATTATCATAATGATGAAGAAATGATTAAATTAAAAGGATAGAACGTACTAAAGAGTAAGCATTTTAGATATCATGCATCTTTTATTCAAACCGATGGCAATATAGATAAGGCTCTGAATCATAAGATTCAAACAAGTTGATTGAAATGGAGAAATACATCTGGAGTTTTGTATAATTTTATGATATCATTACAGTTCAAGACAAAGTTTATAGAGTCACAGTAAAGCCTGCACAATTATAAAGCACTGAGTTTCTCTATTTTTCTCGTTCTCTCTCATGCTACAAGGATGGGCAAAAGTAACTTTTTATCTTCCTTATTGAACATATATCCATTCCATTAAATCTCTTACATTGAGTTAACACAAATTGGTTTTCCTGAGCGATTAAGGAGGAAGACTTAAGATCTTCTACATATAAGTGTGTATGGGTTCGAACTCCATAGCCATCACAACTTTCTTTCTCTATATTTTAGCACCACGGGTTATGGTTTTTCAAGATAATATAATACTAGTTGATAAAATTAGAGAGGGTATTAGTGCTAAATTAGAATTACAGAGGGGCAAACTATAATCTAGAAAATTTAGATTGTCGGTTAAAAGCTAGGCTGCACCGCTTTCTTTCTCTATATTTTAATATCATGGTGCATACTTTTTACAAATGATATAAGTTGATCGATGAAATGAAGGAGGTTATTAACACTAAATTAGATACATTGAGTCTGTCAAAAACTAAATATGAAATATGCACATTTTGTGGCAATTATCAAAATGATAAAGAAATGATAAACTTAAAGAGACAAAACATATCAAAAAGTGAACACTTTTGATATCTTATGTACATTTTTCAAACCAATGGCAACACAGTTAGGGATCTAAATCATAGGATTCAAACAGGTTGGTTGAAATGAAAAATTGTGTCTGGAGTTTTTTGCAATTGCGCAAAGTCATTACAGTTCAAGAGAGTTTTATAGAATCGTTGTAAAACCTGCATTCCTGTATAGCACTAAGTTTCTCTATATTTATCATTCTCTTTGAAGCTACAAAGATAGGTAGCCATAACTTATAATTTTTCTCGTTTTGCTTATTTCCATCCCATTAAATCTCTTACAACAAGTCAACACAAGCAAGTTTGCTAAAGAGGTTAAGGGGAAAGACTTAAGATCTTCTGCACATAAGCAGGGATGGGTTCTAACCCCAAAATAGTGCCACTTTCTTTCTCTATATTTTAGTACCACGGGGTATGCTCTTTGAAGATAATATAGTGTTGGTTGATAAAATTAAGGAGGGTATTAGTGCTAAATTTGATTTATGGAGAGACAAACTAGAACCCAAAAAATTTAGATTGAGTTGGTCAAAAACAAGCCTACACCACTTTCCTTCTCTATATTTTAGTATCATAGTGTACACTTGTTACAGATGATGTAGTGTTGATTGATGAAAATAAAGAGGATATTAACACTAAATTGGAGATATTGAGGGATATACTAAAATTCAAAGGATTTACATTGAATCGGTCAAATACTAAATATATGAGATGCACATTTGGTGACAGTTATCAGAATGATGAAGAAACGATTAAGTTAAAGGGTTGAATATACTCAAAAATAAATATTTTAGATATTTTAAATCCATTATTCAAATAGATGGCAATATAGATAAGGATCCGAATCATAGGATTCAAACAGTTTGGTTGAAATGGGGAATTGCGTCCTGAGTTTTTTTTTTACAATTGCACGATGTCATTACTATTCAAAGGGAAGTTTTATAGAATCACTATTAAAGCTGCATTATTATATCACACTGAGTTTCTTTATATTTCCTGTTCTCTCTTAAACTATATAGATGGGCAGCAACAACTTATAATCTTCCTCATTCAACTTATTTCCATCCCATTGTCTTTTACAATGAGTCAACACAAGCTGGTTTGCCTAAGAGGTTAAGGGGGAAGACTTAAGATCTTTTGCACATAAGTGCGCATGGGTTTGAACCCCATAGACAGCACCACTTTCTTTCTCTATATTTTAGCACCATGGGGTATGCTTTTGTTGATAAAATTAGAGAGGGTATTAGTGTTAAATCGAAATTATGGAGGGACACATTAGAATATTAAAAATCTAGATTGAGTCAATCAAGAACTAGCCTACACCACATTTTTTCTCTATATTTCAGTATCAAGGTATATACTTTTTACAGATGATATAGCGATCATCAATAAAACTAAGAAGGGTATTAACACTACATTGGATTTATTAAGGGGTATATTAGAATTCAAAGGATTTGTATTGAGTCGGTCAAAAACTAAGTATATGATATACATATTTGGAGGTAGATATCATAATAATGAAGAAATGATTAAATTAAAAAGACAGAGCGTATCAAAGAGTGAACATTATTCAAACTGATGGCAACATAGATAGGGATTTGAATCATAGGATTCAAATAGGTTGGTTGAAATGAAAAAGTGAATCTGGAGTTTTTTGCAATTATATGATATCATTACAGTTCAAGACAAAGTTTCATAGAATCATAGTAAACCCCATAGCCAGCACCCCTTTCTTTCACTACATTTTAATACCATGGGGTATTGATAATGTGCAAATTGTCGAATGTATTGTTGATATTATGGTTTGATTTTGGTTTGGTTAGTGTTCTAATGATGGGTTTTTATTGATTTTTATTTTTAGAAGATTGAATTTGAAGATTTGGATCAAAATAGGCTTAAAGAGGCAATGTGAAGTTAAATGGAGCAAACATCTTAATGGGCCTTGAAGAAGAGAAGGAGCTTAAGTTTATTTTTAGTTAATTTTAGGAGAGTTTTTATTTTTTAGTAAAACTTGTTTTAGTAAGAGTAAAATTTGTAGTTACCTATTTTTGGAGGAGTCTTATCTCTTTGGAAGAATTCTATTTGATCTAAAAGACAAGAGGTAGAGAGAGATGATGATTCATGCCACTATTCATTCAATTAAAAAGGAAGGACGGCTGTAGCACCATTTTACTCAATAATTTTTGGTTTTATTCAATTTTCATAGATACATTTGTTTTTTCTTTATTTTCATGATGAAGATTCAAGGGATGATATTTTCCACCATGAGTGACTAGTTTTTCTTTCTGATTCAAGGGGAATTTTCCTTCAATTGTATTTATTGTGAGATTATGTATTTAATTTAATTTCTTGCCTTTTTAATTCAAGTATTCGTTGATTCTTGATTTATTTACATGAAAGATTGGTATTGATTAATCTGATAATTTAATTCAATATTAATTTTTCTATTGCTATCCAGGATTTTAGTGATCCGTAATTATCATGAATGAATGGTATAAGTAGCAATTAGGTTATTTATATTTATGGGTCTTTTACCAATATTTATGTTTAACCTAGGGAATTGATATAACAAAATTAAATAATTGCGGCTATTTTAATTATTTGTATTTTGGTTTAACTATTTTAACAAATCTTAATGTTATCATTATATTGATATGGAATGCTATGATGCACAGTCGATTAATAATAAGTTTTGATTGGATGCTGGGTTTGGTCAATTAATTTAGGAAAACACAAGATTTATTATGACTTTCCTAATAAATTTAAAGTTAAATGTTTGGATTGTAAGAAAATATTTTTTACCTATGATCAGTGAAACAATTAAATGTGGTGAACTCTTGGATCAGAGTTTTAGAAGATAGATTTTCTTTCAATATTTATTATTTTCATTGTTAATTTGTTTCTTATTTTTTTAGTTGTTATTTTTAACTTAAAAATTTATTTGACAAACCTTCATTTTTATTTTTAACACTTAACTAACAAATTAAATCAATTTAGATCCCTTGGTATTCGACATGATACCACTAATGCTATAAATTTATTACATCAGGGAATCAATATTAATTTGAGGGTTTCGACAACCCGACCAAAATTTTGGTACCGTTGCCGGGGAACTACATTAATTTCTTAATTTGTGTTTTTCACTTGTTTACTAATTTTTTTTTTTAAGAGGAGGAAAAGATGGCAATTCATGAAAAAACTTTGAAAGAGTTAACTACACCAATTTTGAAACAACAATCCTTGTGAATCGGGTAGTTAAAGTTTGTGGCATATGCTTAATTCCCGGACATCCTACGAATATGTATCCAATATTGTAAAAAGAATCTATTCAACAAGTGAATATCGTAGGAAGATTTCCTAGTCAACCTCAATGTACATATGATCCTTACTCCAACGATTACAATCTTGGATAGAGGGATCATCCAAATTTGGGCTATGGGAATCAAGGAGGACAGCCAAGACATCCATCTCAATTTTTTAATAGATCATTATCAGTACCTACACAATCTTCTAATTCAGGTATGTCTCTAGAAAATATTGTGAAGGCTCTCACAACTAACACTCAACAATTTCAATAGGAAACGAGAGCGAGTATACAGAATTTGAAGAACCAGATTTCCCAACTAGCGACCTCGTTTAGTAAGTTGGAGATACAAAATTTTGAAAGATTTTCCTCACAAATGGTGGTGAATCTCAAAGAGAACGTTAGTGCAATAACGTTGAGAAGTGAGAAGGAAGTTCATTCGAGCTCTACTCCATGTAAAAAGGTGGATAAAGGGAAGGATGGGGACAAAGAAAATGAACGCATGCATGAAAATTCAATCAAGGTAACATCCGAATCCTCTTTGTCAACACTTCTAGTGCAATTGTATCATTTTTTCCTAACAGGTTGGAAAATTCAGAGAATAAAGTTAAGAAGTTAAAATGTGATGAAATGGGTGAGAATATGTCTGATGTGATCAAAAAAACTTTACTCAAAAAATGTGCGGATCCAAGTATATTCTGTCACGCTCCGATCCTCGGATCGACCACGCAATAACCGCCGTGTTATCTCGGTACACGGGCAGAACCTCCCCATATATTGGGCCTCCGCAAGGCTACAAATCAGTACAGCAATTCTTCCAATACACAAATCCATTAGAAATAGGAAAAATCCTATCACAATACATATGCAAAGGACCTATCCGGTCCGTCCCTGTACACATAAGCACACATCAGCACACAATTGGGGACGGGGTTCCTGTACATGCAAGCATGCAATATGGCTATCCTAATCATTCCAGAGTTCACAGTATAAATAAAGCATTCAAAATAAAAGAAGTCCCAAATCATAGTTGTAAGATTTTACTAATACTTGCCTGAAGAAAATAAGCCAGCATCAGTAAAGTCTAAACGGTATGAGATGTACAAAATTTCATAAAATCGAAAGGAAGTATCGAAATTCAGCATTTCAAACCAAATGTCTCATTCAAACAATAAGTTTTACCAAAAATGGAATTTAAAAGAAAATGAACAAATTCCAAACAAACTCCAACATAAACTATGTAAGGATTCCATCAATACTTGCTCCTATATATGAAACAAGTATCAATTTAATCCATACCAAAAGAATTATACAAGTCTTCCCTTCCATGGATTTCAAATCAAACCAAAATAACCTTACTTCACTATAATACCTAAACAAGTCAGCGGATAAACCTTCTCAAGCTCCAATTGCTATCACAGACCTAAGCTTGCTCTGAAAGATTTAAAAGAAAAGGGTGAGTATTGAGAAACACTCAGTGAGTGGAGTGCAATGGTATGATTGTGTGAGGGTGAATGTGGGGAGTCAAAATATATCTCAAAACAACACTTTATATATATAAAAAAAATTTCAGTAAATCAAGATCATTCACAAAATATGTATCCACGTCAAACATTCTTTCAGAAAATCACAAGGGGTCCCATCGAAATACTTCTGTCCTGAGTTTGGCCGAACCAAGACGGAAGCCCGCCAAGGGGTTTTCCATTTCAGTATTTCAAACACTACCCCCTTCCTTGGCGTTGGCTCGTACCTCACCGGGGTGCAATCCGGATAGTCCGACGTGGCAGAGAAAAGGTCGCATATACATCTCTCGCAATAAAACCCCAACCACGTCACCCTGTCGAGTCACTCCGTGGAGGGAATGACTATAGCCATTACACTCGTGCACCATCATTTCACAATCATTCAAATTACAATCAATGTGTCATGTTTCATCAAACAAATTCCAAATTCATGCTACAAGCATTTACAAATCAAGTATCCAATGCAAATAGTACAGATTCATTTATAATTACATAGGATGCATTCGTAATTCAAATTTCCATTTCAAAAATTCCACAATCACAAATAATTTCATATAAAATATGTACAAATCATTCAAAATCATTTTACAAAAGAATTTCAAAACAATTTTGCTCATTTACTACACAATGGACCATCCACTCACCTATAGGGAGGGTATCCACTCCCTACACTCTATCAATACTCAAGAAATCTCCTTTCAAGCTCCAATGGATTGTCCTAAATCAACAATAACAATTCTCAAGTCATTTTTCCTTCAAATTCAAGGGTTTACAAACTTTCCTAATTTTCAAACAATTTTTCTCCGATTTTCTTAAATTAACATAGCCTTAGTTTCTTCTAATTTTTCCAATTCATGAATATATATTCCAATTCTACCAATTGCACCTCATTTTCCATTTCGGGTAAGATCATATCTACACATACATTTCATGAAGATGAAGTCAACAAGATCTCCCAATTCAAATATCAAATTGCAATTTATTCCACAACCCTAGAGCTATTGTCAGAAATCAGTCTATTACCTGTGCAGAGAAGTGTAGATTCACAAAGACCTAGGGCTTTCACAGGTCTAGCATCCGTGCGCCATTCAATCCATTTCGGGACCTGTAATACTTCCAATTCGAAGTGAAGTTTAGTAATTAAACTTATTCACTATGGAAATTAAAACCCTAGAACTAAGATCTGCAATTAGCCCTTACCTGTGCAGCGAAGGAATCACATTCAGCCTAGGGTTCTCGGATATCCAATGAGCCCTAATTTAGGACGGGTTACCGAAGAGGAATGCTCGCATAGAGTACCACGCGAGCGAGGGAGAGAACGAGAGGACTCTGTCGCATCCGAGAGAGAGAAAGGGGGAGGAGTTATGTCGCGCGAGAGAGGAAATAGAGAGAGTGTTGTGAGATTAGGGTGACCGCGTGCGGTGGTCGGCAGCGGGGAGAGTCGTAGGAGAGGGAGAATAGAGAGACTGAGAGTGAGAGCGGTAAGCGAAATCGAGAGAGAGACAAAGAGATTCACGGGAGAGAATGAATAGAGAGAGTGTGTGTGATTAGGGCTTTTAGCCCTAATCGAATTTTGAGGGAGGGGAAAACGCGGCGTTTTCCTCTTCTCTCTCCTCTTTTTTTTCTTTATATTTTAAATATACATATATTAATAAATAAATAAATAAACATTCATATATATTTTTACCCACTTTTCATTAAATTTTAAATTTCGTAGAGATGGGATTCACTACGAATCACGGACACGACATTTTATATATACTCAAAATTCCAATTTAATACCTCAAAATCGAAAATCAATAAAATTTAAGATTTTCTTTTATAATTACCAAGATATTTTACAGAATATTTCTAATACCAAATTTTCGGTATTACAACACCATTCACTCTACCTTATGTTATTGATGAGAAAAAAATTAGCATACCATGCTAGATTTAGGAGCACCCGTAAATATCATACCTTATTCAATTTATAGTGCTCTGAAATTGGGTCCCTTAAAAGAAATTAGGGTTATTATTCAGTTAGTTGATTATTCATATACTTACCTGGAAGTGATTGTTGAAGATGTTTTGGTATAAGTTAACGAACTAATTTTTCCAACTGATTTTTATATCTTGAAAATGGAAGGAGACACACTATCATAGATTTAGCTTCACTTCTATTAAGAAGACCATTTATGAAGACATCAAAGACAAAAATAGATGTGAACGAGGGTACTCTCTCCGTCGAGTTCAACGGCGAGATTGTTAAATTTATTATTTTTTATCCTATGAAGTACCCAAATGAATATCAATCAATTTGTTTTGCTGATATTGTTGATTTAATAGTGCAGAAAATTTGTGAAGAAAAACGCGATATTAATTTTGAATTGAATGCACAATTAGACACGAAGGGAAAGTTATATGAAGCTACCAAATGGAAGTTGAAACCTCCTTGAAGAGAAATAAATGAAAAAAAGTCGAGCATAAAGACGTTAAACAATTGCGCTTGTTGGGAGGCAATCCAATATTTTTCTTGAATTTGTTTAGTTTGTTATTTGATTTC
Source organism: Dillenia turbinata (assembly GCA_037126225.1). Lineage (NCBI taxonomy): Eukaryota > Viridiplantae > Streptophyta > Magnoliopsida > Dilleniales > Dilleniaceae > Dillenia > Dillenia turbinata. Next base: position 3,763,550 of record JBAMMX010000024.1, read on the forward strand.
TTAATTAATTAGAGGTGTTTTATTAGTGTCATTTATTTCTTCTTTTAATTTTTGTAGGTGCCCAATATGAAATTTTTAAGACATGCAATTATTCAAGACAACAGATGGACAGAGGACAATTGAGAAAATGGGTAGAAACACTCCTTACCTTAAGGCGTGATCACGCGGAATTCAGGAAGTGAATATCACATTGGACAGAAGTAGTCCTTTACTTAAGGCATGATCACACTGAATTTTGAAGTGAATATCATGTTGGGCAAAAGCAGTTCTTTCCTTAGGGCATGATCACGTGATTTTTCTGATTCAAAAAAAAAATTCCGTAACTTCATCGATCATTATCGAACCATTTGCCCTCTCCTTCCAAAATGCCATGGTGCGGTGATCGAAACCTTAACCTCACGAATATCCATCATCATCATTAATCGCCATCACCGCAATTCCAAAATTTCAAACTCATGTTTCTTTAAATACTCAAAACCCCTTTCGATTGAAACCCTCTGCAACCTCTTCCATTGCAATAGGGGAGTTTTCTTTTTTCTCTCTTTTCATTGTCCTATTTTTATATATTGCATTAGGTGATTTTCTGAAACTTGCTACGAGTTTAAAATTATGCTAGTTTTTTTTTTTTGAGTTATATGCTAGTTTCTTTTCTCTTTTCTTACCTTTTGCACACATTGAGTATAATGTAGAATTTAGATGTGGGGGAGGATTTTTATGCCAATGTTATTTTTTCTATTTTTCTTGAAACTTCATACTCTTTTGATTTTTGTTTAAAAATAATTTTAAGTTAGTATATGTTGTTGGTTTGAGTTGAAATGCATGAAGGAGACAAGTGTAATTAGTTATTTTGGATAAAATATTTTTAGCATCCCATTGACTTTGATGATTGAATTAAATGAAAATGTGCAAGATCCGATACAACATTGCACACTTTTGTGAGTTTTTGAGTTTTAAAAGCATATCATCATACTTGCTCTAATCTTTTTTCATGAGCGTGCATCAATCATAGTATGTCTATTATAGAACTTGTTTTGCTATGCTTTTCAAGACCATATCCATGAGTTCATGCATTAATATGATGGGGGCAATTAGGTTTACATATTTTAGCTATCTTAAAAAAACATTCCCGTGCATATTAATCCCTGTAATGAATCAAATTGAGTCTATATCTCTTTTTCCTTGTTTATAACCTCACAAATTGACACACAGCCTTCTTTTTTGCGCTTAACCTCCTTTTTGGTCCTCATGTCAAAGAAGCATGTGTTTAGAGCTCGAATGGATGGTTATTTGTAAAGGGAATGGGATAATTTTATATTGGGGATTGTTTTTAGAAATTTATTCATACGATCTAGGAGATTTGTCTATGCACTACATATTCATCTTCGAGATTTTTATTCGATTGTTTGTGAAAAAAAAAAGAAAAAAAAGTGAAAAAAAACAGAAAAAATTCATAAGTTTTGATCGAGGAATGAGAAGGTCTTGATTGGATTATTTTTCTTAGATTGATTGTATCTTCATGTTGTGGGATGGGTTTGATAGTGGGAAATGGTTTGGTAATCATTGGTAGGCTTCTTTTGATATGCATTTACACATCACATTTCCCCTTTTATCATACTTATACCTAAGTCACGTTACAGACCTTGTAAAGAACCCCGGATTTTTGTTTTGAATTCATATATTCAGTGGTGGAGATTTGATTAATAAGCAAGTTTATGATAATAACATGTTATGTTTTGATTTTGAGAGTATTGATAAATTCCCTAAACACTTCGAGTGCATAGAGTGATTTCCTTATGAGGGTATTAAATCTTAATACATTAAATTTTGATAAAATTATTGAATTTGTTAGGATGGTTATATTTTCTTTTAAAAGTTATGAAACTATGATCACTTGTTCTCTAGATTATTGTTTTGATTTGAATGTTTCAATGTGTGCTGCCAGGAATTGTTGGATGATGAATTAAAGGAGGGGAAGGAGTGAAGATGAGAATAGTTGAGAGGCATTGGTATAGTGAATGCTTGAGGATAAGCATTGGTTTGGTGTGGGGGAATTTAATAATATGCAAATTGTCGAATTTATTGTTGATATTATGGTTTGATTTTGGTTTGGTTAGTGTTCTAATGATGGGTTTTATTGATTTTTATTTTTAGAAGATTAAATTTGAAGACTTGGATCAAAGGGGCTTAAAGAGGTAATGTGAAGTTAAATAGAGCAAACATCTTAATGGGCCTTGAAGAAGACAAGAAGTTTAAGTTTATTTTTAGTTAATTTTAGGAGAGTTTTTATTTTTTAGTAAAACTTGTTTTAGTAAGAGTAAAATTTTTAGTTACCTATTTTTGGAGGAGTCCTTATCTCTTTGGAAGAATCCTATTTGATCTAAAAGACAAGCGGTAGAGAGAGATGATGATTCATGCCACTATTCATTTAATTAAAAAGGAAGGACGGTTGCAGCACCATTTTACTCAATAATTTTAGGTTTTATTCAATTTTCTTAGAAACATTTGTTTTTTCTTTATTTTCTTATTGAAGATTCAAGAGATGATGTTTTCCACCATGAGTGGCTAGTTTTTCTTTCTGATTCAAGGATAATTTTCGTTCGATTGTATTCATTGTGAGGTTATGTGCTTAATTTAATTTCTTGTCCTTTTAATTCAAATATTCGTTGATTCTTAATTTATTTACATGAAATATTGGTATTGATTAATCTGATAATTTAATTCAATATTAATTTTCTATTACTATCCAGGATTTCGGTGATCTGTAATTGTCATGAATGAATGGTATAAGTAACAACTAGGTTATTTATATTTATGGATCTTTTACCAATATTCATGTTTAACCTAAGGAATCGATGGAACAAAATTAAATAATTGCGGCTATCTCAATTATTTGTATTTTGGTTTAACTGTTTTCATAAATCTTAATGCTATTATTATATTGATATGGAAAGCTATCATATCCAATTGATTAATGATAAGTTTTGATTGAATGTTGGGTTTGGTCAATTAATTTAGGAAAATACAAGATTTATTATGACTATCCTAATAAATCTAAAGTTAAATCATTGGATTGCAAGAAAAATATTTTTAACCTATGATCAGTGAAACAATTGAATGTGGTGAACCCTTGGATCAGAGCTTTGGTAGATAGATTTTCTTTCAATATTTATTATTTTCATTGTTAATTTGTTTCTTATTTTTTTAGTTATTATTTTTAATTTAGAAATTTATTTGATAAACTCCTCATTTTTATTTTTAGCACTTAACTAAGAAATTAAATCAATTCAGTTCTCTTGGGATTTAACCTGATATCACTATTGCTACAAATTTATTGCATCGGGAAATTAGTATTAATTTTGAGGGTTTCGATAACCCCGACCAAGTATGCTTTGGTTGATAAAATTTGGGAGAGTATTAGTGGCAAATCGGAATTATGGAGGGACACACTAGAATCCTGAAAATCTAGATTGAGTCAATCAAGAACTAGCCTATACCACTTTCTTTCTCTATATTTTAATATCAAAGTATATACTTTTTATAGATGATATAGTGTTAATCGATAAAACGAAGAAGAGTATTAACACCAAATTGGATTTATTAATGGGTATATTAGAACTCGAAGGATTCGCTTTGAGTCGGTTAAAAACTAAGTATATGAGATACATATTTGATGGCAAATATCACAATGAAGAAGAAACGATTAAATTAAAAGCACATAACGTACCAAAAAGTGAACATTATTCAAACCAATGGCAATATAGATAGGGATCTGAATCATAGGACACAAACAGGTTGGTTGAAATGGAGAAGTGAATATGGAGTTTTTTGCAATTGTATTATATCATTATAGTTCAAGACATAGTTTTATAGAATCATAGTAAAACTTACACTGTTATAAAACACTGAGTTTCTCTATTTTTATGATTCTCTCTCAAGCTACAAGGATGGGTAAAAGTAACTTTTTATCTTCCTCTTTGAACAAATTTCCATCCCATTAAATCTCTTACATTGAGTCAACAGAAGCTGGTTTGCCCGAGAGGTTAAGGGGGAAGACTTAAGATCTTCTGCATATAAGTGCGCATGGGTTCAAACCCCATAGCCAGCACCAGTTTCTTTCTATATATTTTAGTACCATGAGATATGTTTTTTGAAGATAATATAGTGCTGGTTGATAAAATTAGGGATGTTATTAGTGTTAAATCAGACTTATGGAAGGATACGCTAAAACCCAAAAAATTTAGATTGAGTTAGTCAAAAACTAACCTACGCCACTTTCTTTCTCTTTGTTTTAATGTCATGGTATGTACTTTTTACAGATAATATAGTTTTGGTCGATGAAACAAAGGAGGGTATTAACATTATATTGGAGTTATTAAGGGGATACACTTGAATTCAATGGATTTACAATGAATCAGTCAAAAACTAAATAAATGAGATGTACATTTGATAGCAATTATTAGAATGATGAAGAAACGAATAAGTTAGAGAGATAGATTGTACCAAATAGATAACGTTTTAGATATTTTAAATCCATTATTCAAATAGATGGTAACATAGATAGGAATCTGAATAATAGGATTCAAATAGTTTAGTTAAAATAGAGAATTGCATCTAAAGTTTTTTTGCATTTGCTTGTTGTCATTATAGTTCAAGAGGTAGTTTTATAGAATGACAATAAAACCTGTGCTATTGTATAACACTGAGTTTCTCTATATTTCTTGTTCTCTCTTAAGCTACAAGAATGGGCAACAACAACTTATAATCTTCATCGTTCAACTTATTTCCACCCATTGAATGGTTTTCTTGAGAGGTTAAGGGGGAAGACTTAAGATCTTCTGAACAAAAGTGCGCATGGGTTCGAACCCCATAGCAAGCACCACTTTCTTTCTCTAAATTTTAGTACCACCAGGTATGCTTTTTGAAGATAATATAGTGCTGATTGATAAAATTATGGAAGGTATTAATACTAAATTAGAACTATAGAGGGGCAAACTAGAACTTAGAAAATTTAGATTGAGTTGGTCAAAACTAGCTTTCTTCACTTTCTTTCTCTATATTTTAGTATCATAATGTATACTTTTTATAGATGATATAGTGTTGATCAATAAAATTAAGAAAAGTATTAACACTAAATTGGAGTTATTGAGGGACACACTACAATTTAAGAGATTTACATTGAATCGATTAAAAACTAAATATATGAGAAGCATATTTAAAGGCAATTATTAGAATGATGAAGAAATGTACAGAATGTATCAAAGAGCGAACATTTTAGATATGTTGAATCCATCATTCAAATAGATGGCAATATAGATAGGAATCTAAATCATAAGATTCAAACAGATTGGTTGAAATGGAGAATTGCCTCTGGAGCTTTTTTTTTTTTTTTTTGCAATTCCTTGATATCATTACAGTTCAACGGGAATTTATATACAATCACAGTAAAATCTGCATTATTGTATAGCACTGAGTTTCTCTATATTTCTCGTTCTCTATGAAGCTATAAGGATAGGCAACAATAACAAATAATCTTCCTCATTTATCTTATTTCCATCCCATTAAATCTCTTACAATGAGTCAACACAAGCTAGTTTGCCTGAGAGGTTAAGAGGGAAAACTTAAGATCTTTTGCACATTAGTGCAAATGAGTTTTAACCCCAGAGCTGGCACCACTTTCGTTCTCTATATTTTAGTACCACGAGATATGCTTTTTGAAGATAAGTCGGTGTTATGGAGGGACACATTAGAGTCCAAAAAATTTTAATTGAGTTAGTCAAAAACTAGCCTATGCCACTTTCTTTTTTTATATTTGAGTAATATGATGTATACTTTTTACAGATGATATAGTGTTGATTGATGAAATTAAGAAAACTATTAACACTAAATTGGAATTATTGAAGGATACACTAGAATTTAAAAGATTTATATTGAATCGGTTAAAAACTAAATATATAAGATAAACATATAGTAGTAATTATTAAAATGATGAAAAAATGATTAAGTTAAAGGGATAAAACGTAACAAAGAGTGAACATTTTAGATATCTTAAATTCATTATTCAAACCGATGGCAACATCAATGGGGATCTGAATCATAGAATTCAAATAGGTTAGTTGAAATGGAAAAGTGCATATGGAGTATTTTGCAATTGCATGATATCATTACAGTTCAAGAGGAAGTTTTATAGAGTTACCGTAAAATCTGTATTATTGTATAGTATTGAGTTTCTCTATATTTTTCGTTCTCTTTCAAGCTACAAGGATGTGCAACAATAACTTGTAATCTTCCTCATTCAACCTATTTCATCCCACTAAATCTCTTACAATGAGTCAACAAAAGTTGGTTTGCTTGAGAGGTTAAGATGGAAAGACTTAAGATTTCTGCACATAAGTGCTCATGAGTTTGAACCCTACAGCCAGCACCACTTTCTTTCTTTATATTTTAGCACCACGGGGTATACTTTTTGAAGATAACATAGTGCTAGTTGATAAAATTAGGGAGGGTATTAGTGTTAAATTGGAATTATGGAGAAACACATTAGAACCTAGAAAATTTAGATTGAATCAATCAAAAACTTGCCTGCACCACTTTTTTTCTCTATATTTTAGTATCATGGTATATAGTTTTTACGAATGATATAGTGTTGATCGATAAAATTAAGAAGGATATTAATACTAAATTGGATATATTGAATCTGTCAAAAACTAAATATGTGAGATGCATATTTTATGATAGTTATTATAAAGATAAAGAAATGATTAAGTTAAAGAAATAAAATATACCAAAGAATGAATATTGTAGATATCTTAAGTTCATTATTCAAACCGATGGCAACATAGATAAGGATCTAAATTATAGAATACAAATAGGTTGGTTGAAATGGAGAATTGCATCTGGACTATTTTGCAATTGCACGATGTCATTAAAGTTCAAGGTGAAGTTTTATAAAATCACAATAAAATATGTATTATTATATAACACTAGGTTTCTCTATATTTTCCTTTCTCTCTCAAGCTACAAAGATGGGCAACAATAACTTATAATCTTCTTTATTTAACTTATTTCCATCCCATTAAATCTCTTATAATAAGTCAACCTAAGCTGGTTTGTCGGAGAGGTTAAGGGGGAAGACTCACATAAGTGCGCATGGGTTTGAACCCCATAGCTAGCAATACTTTCTTTCTCTATATTTAGTACTACAAGGTATGTTTTTTGAAGATAATATAGTATTGGTTTATAAAATTAGGAAGGGTATTAGTACTAAATTGGAGTTATAGAAGAACACACTAAAATACAGAAATTTTGGATTGAATTAGTCAAAAACTAGCTTGCACCACTTTCTTTCTTTATATTTTAGTATCATGATGTATAGTTTTTTCAAATAATGTAGTGTTGATCAATGAAACTAAGAAATTTATTAACACTAAATTGGAATTGTTGAGGAATACACTAAAATTTAAAGGATTTACATTTAGTCAGACGAAAACTAAATATGTGAGTTGCATATTTGGTGGCAATCATCAAAATAATGAAAAATGATTAAGTTAAAGAGACAGAAGGTACCTAAAAGTGAACATTTTAGATATTTTATGTCTATTATGCAAATCAATGGTAATATAGATAGGGATCTAAGTCATAAGATTCAAACAGGTTGATTGAAAATGAGAAGTGTGTATGGAATTTTTTTGCAATTGCATGATATTATTACAGTTCAAGGGAAGTTTTAAAAAATCACAGTAAAACCTGCATTCTTGTATATTTTTCTATATTTCCTGTTTTCTCTCAAGCTATAAGGGTGGGCAATAATTACTTATAATCTTCCTCATTTAACTTATTTCCATCCTATTAAATCTCTCACATTAAGTCAACACAAGTCGGTTCGCCTCAGAGGTTTAGAAGGAAGACTTAAGATCATTTGCCCACAAATGTGCATGGGTTTGAACCCTATAACCAGAACTACTTTCTTTTTCGATATTTTAGTACCATGGTATATGCTTTTTGCATATACACATTTAGTGACAGTTATCAGAATAATGAAAAAAACGATTAAGATAAAGGGACAAAACATACTAAATGGTGAACATTTTAGATATCTTGAATCCATTATTCAAACCGATGGTAATATAGATAAGGATTTGAATCATAGCATTCAAACAGGTTGGTTGAAATGGTGAAGTGTGTTTGGATTGCTTTTACAATCGTGTGATGTCATTATAGTTGAAGCGAAAATTTTATAGAATCAAAGTAAAATATGCATTATTATATGGCACGAGTGTTGGATTATTGAACAATAGAAACAGTATAAAATGGTTGTAACTGAAATAAGAATTGTCAGATAGATGCTTGGTAAAATCAGAAAATATAGAACTAGAAATAAAGAGATATGTATTATATTGGGAGTGAATTTAGTTGTGTCTAAAGTGAATGAATATCCTCTAATGTAATTTGAACATGTGTAATGCAAATAAAAAAAATACACTAATTAGGAGATGGGAAATCTTAAATATAGGAGATTTGGTAAAATATTGGAATAAAGTATTGGAAACCTGAATGCAAATTATACATAAACATATAAGTAATATGAGTTTATTTGAGAAAATGATTTTAGATAGAAATGAACAATGTGAAATTCCGAAAAAGTTGAAATTATGCACTATCACTGTAAAGAAAATGGCCTTTAGTGACAAACAATTAAAAGTCATCACTAAAATCTGGTCAATAAAGGTACACTTTGGTGATAAAAATGAAAATTGTAACTAAATATTGGTTACCATTAAATTTAGTGACAAGAATGAAAAAGTGGTCACTAAAAGAATCTATGTTCACATTTAGTGACGACTTCTTTAGTCACTATATATATATATATATAGTGACTAAATTTATGATCACTAAATGTGTCTGGCGACTTTTACTGACGACTTTTCTTAATCACTGAACTTGTGGTCTATAATACCGAAAAACCTATGTTAAACATTTTGTAAATATTTTTATAATATAACAGAAAATTTTTAATATTATTGATTTTTGATTTTGGGGTATTATGTTAGAATTTTTGGTATATTAAAATATCCGTGTTTCTGATTCGAGATACATTCTAATTGATGATAAATTTAGAATTTTAATAAAATGTGGGTATAAAAATATATATATGAATATTTATTTATTTATTTATAAAGTTATTTAAGTAAAAAAAAAATAGCAAGTAGACGCAGCATTTTGGCAAAACACTACGTCCCCCCCAAATTAGAATTAGGGTTAGAAAACCCTAATTCTCATCTCTCCCTCTTTCGTCTCTCTCTCCCTCCCGAATTCTCTGTCTCTCCGCCACTCTCTCCGCCGCACTCTCCCTCTCCCGCCACTCTTTGCCTCTCACGGTGGTTCCTCCGACCACCGTCACCTCTGACCACCGCACGCGACTGTTTTGTGTTCTCTCTCTCTCTGTCTCTCTCTATCTCACTCTCTATTTCCCTATCTCTCTGTTCTCTCTCTCTTTCTCTTTCGGTCGAACGCCTCTCTCTCTCTCTCACTCTCACTCGTCACTCTTTGTTTCCTCTCTCATCGGCGAAGCACTTCTTCGCCCTCGTCCGACCACTGTACGTGGCTCATCTCCCTCTTCCCTTCCTCTCTTTCCCGTGCGCGAATAGAGTTTCTCTCTTTCTCTCCTCCACGCGCGACTGCAGCACTCTGCCTCTCTCCTTCGCTCGTTCATTCTACTCTCTCTGCCGCTACAATTCATTGTTACGACCTCCACTGAAGTTCCAAATGGCAATTAGCCGCAACTCCTCAGAACCCCAGGCTGACTGCGATTCCTTCTCTGCGTAGGTAAGGGCTGGTTTCTGATCATTAGCTCTAGGTTTCGATTTTCTTGGTAATTTAGTCTAATTGCTAAGCTCTGCTTCAGTTTGGGAACATTGCAGGATTCCGGATTGAGTTGTCAGCGCATAGACATTAGGGCTGCAAGCTGCGAAAACCCTAAGTGAGGGAAATTCAAATCCTTTCAATAAATTGAATGAATTTAGGGTGAATTTAGGGTAAAAAGTCTTGTATATGTTTAGAATGTATGTTGGATTCGAATAGAATGCATTTTCTGAAATTTTATATGTGATGAATAAGGTTAAGTCTGGAATTGTACATGAACTAGACTGTCTGATATGAAAGAAGCATGTTAAAGGATGATAGAATCATGTTGGATCGATTAGAATAGTTTCCCTCAGAATTTAATTTGAAATATGCAAGAAAAATGTTATGATTATGTAAATTCGGAAAAAAATTGGGCAAATTAGGGAATCTTGGGAATTAAAGTTCATTGGAGAGGCAAATAATCTTAGGTTGATGAAATGAGAACCTAGAAATTGTGATTGTGCAAATTAAAGCTATATTAAATTAGAAAAAATTTGAAAACCCTTTAATAGAGCCTTATTTGATGATTAATTATGATGATTGGTCTAGGTTGACCTTTTGGAGACTCGAAAGGAGTCATTTTGGATTAATTGTGGAAATAAGGAGTGAATACCCTCTCTAGAGGTGAGTGGATGGTCCGTTGTGTTATAAATGAGTAAAACTATTTTAAATTTTTTTATAAATGATTTCGAGTGATTTTTATATGATTTATATGAAATTATTTGTGATTGTGGGATGTCTAAAATGGAAATTTGAATTACGAATGCATCCTATGTGATTATAAATGAATTTGTGCCATTTGCATTGGATATTGGATTGGTAAATGCTTGTAACATGATTTCGGGATTTGTTTGATGAAATATGGCACTTTGATGGCATTTTGAATGATTATGAAATGATAGTGCACAAGTGAAATGACTATAGTCATTCCCCTCACGGAGTGACCCGACAGGATGACATGGATTGGGGTTTATTGTGAGAGAGGTATACACGGCCTCTGCTCTGCCACGTCGGACTATCCGGATTACACTCCGGTGAGGTTCGAGTCAACGCCAAGGAAGGGGGTAATGTTTTGAAAGGCTGAAATAGAAAACTCTTTGGCGGGCTTCCGTCTTGGTTCGGCCAAACGCAGGACGAAAGTGATTTCGATGCCTTGTGATTTTCTGAAAGAATGTTGATATGGATACAAATTTTGTAAATTATGTTGAGTTACTGAAAATGTTTTGATATGTAAAGTGTTGTTTGAGATATACTTTGACTCTCCCACATTCACCCCTCATTTATCACACAATTATACTATTGCACTCCTGATATTAATATTTTTATACACTTGAATTATATCTTTGTTAGCATTTATTGATGTGTTTTACAATTGATTTGAACCATATTTCGTGGTTTTATATTGATTTATTTTCGTAGTCATTGATTTAGGAAAAATGGAGCAAACTTGCTATTTTCGGACTGAACAAACAGTATTCAGTATTTTGACCATAACTTTTTATCCTGATGTCCGATTGAGACGATTTTTATGCAGTTTGAAAGAAGACTTCGAGCCCTACAATTCTTATGAAGACCTCAGAGGCTGGGTCAGACCAAAAGATGTCCAAAAATTTAGTCAAAATTACTGCAGTGCTGAAAAACAGAATCTGGGAACCAAAATGGAAACAAGGTGCTACAATTTCGGATTTGCATTACTAATAACTTCAGAAATTATCCAAATTGAAGAAAAGAGAATTTTCAAGTATTTGAAAAGTTAAAAGATCATCATCAAGCAGCAAAAGAAAGTTCCCAAATCAAATTCAAAGTCTAAACTTCCAAAATAGTCCAAGTTACTAAATTTTTCCTAGGGTTTTCACTCCTATATATATGTGGCAATAGGGCAGCTCCTGAAGAACGAATTTCTCTTTTATTTTCTCATTCTTCCACCACTTTACAAACCCTTGTAGCCTCCTCCATCCGAAGAGACTTCGACCTCCATGTTCGTGCAAACAAGGGTTGTAATGTTCTCTTTTACTTTCTTATTTTTCTTTTCAATGTCTAGTTAATTTTATTTTTCCTAGGACTCGATGGATTTTATTTTTTGATTAATACATGGCTTGATTTGATTCTTTCCCTTAAATTTTATTGGCATGATTATTATTTTGATGAGATTTTATTATTGTCCTTAATGTTTCAAACGTTTTTGGGTCCGACGTTTTGATGATTTGAGATTGAGTGTATGCATGACCAATATAATTGCACAAGATTAGTCCAAATAATAAAATCCATATGAAATTATGAGCATGACCATTGGATTAATTTCATGTGTGGGGATTAGGGGAAACCTTAATTTACAGATTTTTACAAAACTTAATGCGGTTTGATTTTATCGAAATTGCATGACCATTGGGTTTCGGTTAGACAAATTAGGGATTCATTGCATGACCATTGGGTGAATCTAATTTAGAAAAATCTGTCATCATCAATAATAAATCATTAGCCAATGAACTTAGGGATTGAAGAGATTTGACAGTGTAGAAAGATAAAAATAAATGAAATCGATGTCCTAGGGTTTTTATCATATTAGAGTTTCATATTTTAGATTTGTTTTTAGTAGTTTCTAAAATTTTCACAACTTGATTTGATTTGTTCAACTTAGATTAGGGTTATTCATACTTGATAGTATAAAATATCCTTGTGGGATCGACACTTGTCTACACTATATACAACATTCGACTAGAGTATACTTGTCCGAAATCGTGATATACCTAAATCGCGTAATAAGTTTTTGGCATCGTTGCCGGGGATATCTTTATATATCAATCAGAATAACCTTATTTGAGATTGGACTTTGCTATTTCTTGTTTATATTAGGGTTTAGAGTGTAGAGTTGCTATTTTAGATTTTGGTTTTGAAATTTTGGTGAAATTTTTGAGAATTTTCGAGATCAGAAAAAGTTTTCCGAATTACATGTATATAACTACTTATTTCAAAAGATTTCAGGCTGCTAAGCAAAACCCATGGTTATACCATGGGCACCATGCTATCTTGGCCAAATTCCATCATTTTCATAGGTTTTTCTAATTTTCTTTTTTTTTTTAGTGACTTTTTAAATTTTCAATTTATTGTTTAGGTATTTTTTATGCATTTTTTTACTGAATTTTGGTGATTTTCATTTGTACATAGAGAAAACTCTCAAAACCATTTGTAGATAAGTTAAAGAAGAAAGGAAGTGTGAGGTTGCAATGGATCATGATAACAGAGCTATGAGGGAGTATTCTATGCCTAGACTTCAAAATGTTCAATCTAGTATTGCGAAGCCTCCCATAAAAACAAATAATTTTGAGCTTAAACCTTGTCTTATTGGCATAGTGCAGGCAGATCAGTTCAGTGGCGAAGAAACCTTTGAAGACCCAAATAGCCACCTGAAGAATTTTCTAAAAATCTGCGATACCATCAAACTAAATGGGGTAAGTCCCGATGTCATAAGGTTGCGCTTATTTCCTTCCTCTCTCAGGGGAAAGGTAAATGTATGGCTTAACTCATTCCCTCATAATCATTTCATGAATTAAAAAAATCTGTCTCAAGCATTTTTAAGCAAATATTTTCCACCGAGTAAAACTGCTAAGTTACTCAATGATATCACTAGTTTTAGGCAATTTGATGGTGAATCTTTATATTCTGCTTGGAAACGTTTTAAGGATTTGATTAGGAAGTATCCACATCATGGTATACCTGATTGGTTAGTCTTGCAAATATTTTATGGAGGTCTTTTACAATCTATTAAGATTACCATTGATATAGCGGTTGGGGGTGCATTCATGAGCAAGTCATATAATGAAGTGTATGCACTATTAGATGATATGACGTCTAATCAATATGATTGGTCTAATGAATGTGAAATTCCCAAACAAATGGTTGTTATGCATGAGGACTATAATTTTAACATGTTTAATGCAAAACTTGATTCATTGTTTAATGCTGTGAAAACCAATCAGACCAATCCTATGCCCAATCAAGTTTATTTTTGTGAATCATGTGGAGATCCTACTCATGTGGTTTCTGAGTGTCCTCAGGTACAACAAGCAAGCTATTTTTCTAACTTTGACAGGCCTCTGAATAACCTTTACTCTAACATATATAATCCTGGGTGGAGGAATCATCCTAATCTTTCATGGAGTCAAGGGGCACCACGACCAAACAACCAATCAGGCTTTATCTCTAGGAATCCACAACCACAACTAAAGGAGAGCAAAGTATCATGGGAGTTAGCAATCGAGCGTTTGGCAACAACAACAAATGAAAGGTTTGAAAGGCTCGAAAATAAAATTGACCAATTATCTAACACCTTTCATTCTTGTGTGCCAGACAGATTACCAAGTGACACTAAAAAGAACCCAAGAGAGCAGGTTAACGCAATCATATTGAAGAGTGGTAAAGAATTGCAGGAGGTATCAGATCCATCCAAGGAGAAAGAAAACAAACAAGAGATTGAGCAACCTGTAATAAAGAAGTCCAAGGAATCAGAGACAAAACAGGGAAGCATTTTACCTTTCCTTGCCACTGCACGAGCATTGATTGATATTCCTTCTAGAAAACTAACTTTGAAAACGGATAATGAAAAATTTGATTTTAATGTTTCTCATCACAAAAAAATTTTGATAAACAAGAGGTTTTTATGATTGATCATACTAAAAAAATTGCTAAACATGATATTAATATCTTTTATTCAAGTGATCCTATTGAAAATTACATTGTCAGTTCATTGCAAGTCAAACATGATTTTCTAGACAATGAATATATTGATGCATGTGCTGCTTTGGGTATGAATTTAGATGAATTTAATTCAAAAAGTGGGTCTCATGCAGGTAAGAAAAAGAAGTTTCAATTCAATAAGTTGGAGGAAGAACAAGAGATATATGAGAACGTACAAATTGATAAGAAAAGGACAAAAGTATGGCAGATGCCATGAATGGTCACAATGTGAAAATCTATGATCCGGGTTGAAACAATGAGATTATGTCTGGCCAAAGACAATAAAAAAAAAGCGCTTATCGGGAGGCAACCCAATATTTTTTATGATTTTCTTTAGTATTTGTTTTTGTTGATTTACTTTAAATTTGAGTTTTTTATGGCATTTTTAGGTGAATAAGAAACCCTACGCACAAGAAGGAAGAAATCGAAAAGAATACTACATTTCAGGGGAGTCCTATGTTCTCTTTAATTTTCTTTTATTTATTTTTCACATTGAGGACAATGCTTAACTTAAGTATGGGGGAATATGCATACATAGGCTGCTATTTTTTTTTATATAGGAATTTGAGTGCTGAATTTTTGTTTTGTTCTCAAAAATTTTTGCTGAATTCTTTCATGCCAACGAAAATTTTTTTTGAGTTTTCTAGTCCTTGCGTGTTACTTGTATTGAATTGGGTTGCATGAAGAATGATTGATATTAGTAATTATTTGGTATGTGATTAGCCATTCATCTTCTTATGGTTGATTTGAAAAATAGACAATGCAAGATTTAACACAAACTTACCTTAGTGAGGATTTGAGCCTTAAAGAGCAATTTCTTGCTCTCATTATTTTTCTTGTTGAGCGTATATCACACATGAGTTGATCATTCTAGAACTTGCTCTATTATGCATTTTGAGACCACATTCTTGATATTCATACACAAAAATGATTAAGACACCTAGCTTTACACAAATTTAGCTTTCGAAAAATACCATCCATATCATATTATCCCTTAGATAACCCATTTGAGCCTAAACCTTTTTCTTTCTTTAATAACTTACATAATTTACCCCATGACCCTCATTCTTTCTAACCCTAGAGTTTGAACCCCAATTCACTAAGGTACTTACAGTTGATAGCATGACATTCTAGTTTTTTTTGGCATTATGATTTTTTATGTTATAAAGTCGATGTACTCAAAAAAAAAAACAGCCCAAAAAAAATTTGTTGGTTGAAAAAAAAAAGAAAAAAATGAAAAAAAAAAGAGAAAAAAAGTCGAAAAAAAATGGACATTTTTCTTTCTTGATGTTATTCACTCTTATAGTGAAAGTTCATTGCATTGTTCTTTGCTTTGAATAAGTGATATTTCACATTATATATTCATAGTTAGAGTTAGTATTCTCTTGCCTTGATATAAAGGATGTCATGTTCTGATACTTAAGTATTTTTAGTGAATCATTTTAACCCTACATTTTATCCATTATCTTACCCTTTACCCTAACCCCGTTACAACCAAATAAAAGACCTTTTGATTGGTGTTTGGATTTCATATTTAAGTGGTGGAAATTTGATATATGAGCAAACTTATGGTAATGTCATCTCATCGTGTTGATTTGAGTGATACACATACCCTTACGTACATTGAGTGTTTTGAATAGTTGAATAGTATCTCTCTTTATTCTATTGAGCGAACCGACTGTGAGGGTGTTTGAATCTTGCATTATTCTTGATTTCGATGAGACTATAAGAGGTGTAATAGCTTTTCTAGTATTAAATGCTACGAAATATTGATTTTCTTGATTGTAATTCTGGTTTGAGCATGTCGTACGCATGGTTAGGGACTTGACAAAAAATAAAGTGGTTTTGGAAGAAAATTATTTTTGCTTGAGGACAAGCAAACATTCAAGTGTGGGGGTATTTGATAGTAATATTTTTATACACTTGAATTATATCTTTTTTAGTATTTATTGATGTGTTTTACAATTGATTTGAACCATATTTCATGGTTTTATATTGATTTATTTTCATGGTCATTGATTTAGGAAAAATGGAGCAAACTTGCTATTTTCGGACTGAACAGATAGTATTCAATATTTTGACCATAACTTTTTATCCTGATGTCCGATTGAGGCAATTTTTATGCCGTTGGAAAGAAGACTTCGAGCCCTACAATTCTTATGAAGACCTTAGAGGCTAAGTCAGACCAGAAAATATCCAAAAATTTAGTCAAAATTACTACAGTGCTGAAAAACAGAATCTGGGAACCAAAATGGAAACAACGTGCTACAATTTCGGATTTGCATTACTAATAACTTTAGAAATTATCCAAATTAAAGAAAAGAGAATTTTCAAGTATTTGGAAAGTTAAAAGATCATCATCAAGCAGCAAAAGAAAGTTCCCAAATCAAATTCAAAATCCAAATTTCCAAAATAGTCTAAGTTACTAAATTTTTCCTAGGGTTTTCACTCCTATATATATGTGGCAATAGGGCAGCTCCTGAAGGACGAATTTCTCTTTTATTTTCTCATTCTTCCACCACTTTACAAACCCTTGTAGCCTCCTCCATCCGAAGAGACTTCGACCTCCATGTTCGTGCAAATAAGAGTTGTAATGTTCTCTTTTACTTTCTTATTTTTCTTTTCAATGTCTAGTTAATTTTACTTTTCATAGGACTCGATGGATTTTATTTTTTGATTAATACATGGCTTGATTTGATTCTTTCTCTTAAATTTTATTGGCATGATTATTATTTTGATGAGATTTTATTATTGTTCTTAATGCTTCAAACGTTTTTGGGCCCGACGTTTTGATGATTTGAGATTGAGTGTATGCATGACCAATATAATTGCACAAGATTAGTCTAAATAATAAAATCCATATGAAATTATGAGCATGACCATTGGATTAATTTCATGTGTGGGGATTAGGGGAAATCTTAATTTACAAATTTTTACAAAACTTAATGCGGTTTGATTTAATCGAATTTGTATGACCATTGGGTTTCGGTTAGACAAATTAGGGATTCATTGCATGACCATTGGGTGAATCTAATTTAGAAAAATCTGTCATCATCAATAATAAATCATTAGCCAATGAACTTAGGGATTGAAGATATTTGACCGTGTAGAAAGATAAAAATAAATGAAATCGATGTCCTAGGGTTTTTATCATATTAGAGTTTCATATTTTAGATTTTGTTTTTATTAGTTTCTAAAATTTTCACAACTTGATTTGATTTGTTTAACTTAGATTAGGGTTATTCATACTTGGTAGTATAAAATATACTTGTGGGATCGACACTTGTCTACATTCGACTAGGGTATACTTGCCCGAACTCGTGATATACCTAAATCGCGTAATAACTCCACTCACTGAGTATTTCCCAATACTCACCCCTCTCTTTTACATCTTTCAGAGGAAGTTTAGGCTTGCGACGGAGATCGGAGATTTTGGGAAGGCTTCTCAGCTGACTTGTGTAGGTATATAGTGATGTCAGGTTATTTTGGGTTGAACTGAAATCCATAGAATGGAAGACTTGTATAATTCTTTTGGTAGGGATTTAAGCGATACTTGTTTCATATATAGGAGCAAGTATTGGTGGAATCCTTACATAATTTATGTTGGAGTTTGTTTGAAACTTGTTTATTTTCTTTTAAATTTCATTTTTTGTAAAAGCTATTGTTTGAGTGGGACATTTGATTTGTAATATTGAATTTCGATACTTTCTTTCGATTTCACAAAATTCTGTACATCTCATATCGTTTAGACTTTACTAATGCTAGCTTGTTTTCTTTAGGCAAGTGTTAGTAAAATCCTACGACTATAATTTGGGACTTCTTGTATGTTAAATGCTTTATTCATACTAAGCAATTCTGGAATGTCTAGGATGACCATATTGCATACTTGCATGTACAGGTACCCTCTCCCCAATTGTGTGCTGATGTGTGCTTGTGTGTATAGGGATGGACCGAATGGGTCCTTTGCATGTATATTGCTATATGATTTTTCTTATTTTTGATGGATTGTGTATGGAGAAGGATTGTTGTACTGTTTCGTAGCCTTGCGGAGTCCCGATATATGGAGAGGTTCTGCCCATGTACCGAGACAACGCGGCGGTTATTACGTGCTCGATCCGAGGATCGGGGAGTGACATGGTCAATAAATCTGTCTAACAACTTTTAGTGATGACCGCACCGTTAGGCCCCAACCCGGACCAATAGACTCCTACCAATTGTTACAATTTTGGTAGCACCGACAACGATTCTACCGGTTCAGGCTACTAGTGCCGACAGCAGTTCAAGCTGTCAGTGCCATGTCCACCGGTTTAGGCGGCGACAACTCAGGTGTTGGTTCCGAGTCCAACAGTTTTGGCTATCAATGCTAGTGAGACCGCCGATTTAGGCCACCGTCAATGGGACCAGTGGTTTCAGTGGATGCTGATCAATTCTCGGTGGTTCTCATCAATCAGCATGTTTTTACCAGTTTCGGCCTGTCCATCGATCGACTTTTAGTGAAGACATGACCTTTTTGTCAATTTTTTCTTGGTCACTAAATTCAGCATTTTAGTGATGAAATTTTGCATTTGGTCACTAAAAACGTTTAGCAATGGAGTATTAGTGATGATCGAGTGACGACTTTTGTTTGTCACTAAGGCCTTTAGTGGTGAAAATCGCGTTTTTAGTAATCAAAAAGCTTTTGTCACTAAAGATCTTTTTTTTTAAGAGTATTATTATTATTGTTGTTATTGTTGTTGTTGTTGTATTTCACTCATACTTAGAGCCAAAGGGACTATTTTCAAAAGGCCTGACAAGGTTGTTTATACTTGCTCTCATCAGAAAGTTTTCTAGTGTTTTTGCACCCCGAAGTATGATGAGCAAAGTTGAAGACAGCCCAACAATAAAAGGTAGGAGACAAAGTTTGTTGTTAAATTCTGAGAGGCATTGGCATGATAAGAGGAATGCTAAGTGGGAAGGAGAAGAAGCACCTCCCATGAATGAGAGCACAAATCATGGGCCTCAAAACCATATAGTTGAGGAAGTTTATGCCGAGGACACGCAGGTGTTTGAAGCAAGCACATAAACTTTGCTACCATGTTGTATCACCTCAGGATTCGCCTTCCGAACTCACAGATCCAAACCCTAACCCACCTTGAGATGAAACCCTAACCCTCCTTTGTCTGAATGTTGCCTAAACCCAAACCCTAACCCACCTTGAGATCAAACCCTAACCCTCCTTCATTTGAATGTTGCCCAAACTCAAACCCTAACCCACATTGAGATCAAACCCTAACCTTCCCTTTGAATGGATATTCACTACAGTTCTTTCTCAAACCACCAAAAAAACAATTTTTCTTCTGTTTTTTTTTTCACTAACAAACCTCCTTGGAGTGAATAAATTGCGCCAAAATAAATGACGTGGCAAAATTAGTGCGCTGACGCTGACGTGGCATGCCACATCAGCAATTGTCTGACGTGGCAATCAAGAGAGGCTTAAATGATGACGTGCCATCGGACACGTCAGCAATTGGTTCAACGCTGAAAGCCATGTGAAATAGCATTGGTCCACCTTAGATGCCAACTCAGCATTTAACGATCAATCTGGTACTGTTAGTGGTGGAAAGACTAATGACATTACGATTTTTGAAGTGTAGGGACTAAATCGTTGCATTTTGAAGTTCATGAACTAATTTATGAATTCACTGTAAAGTTTAAGAACTTGACAAGTAATTTCCTCAAATGATGAATAAAGAGAAAGAAAATGATCTCTCTCTCTCTTTCTTATTCACTCTCTTGAGATCTGCCCAAACTAAGAGGGTGTTTAGGATTGTTTGTAAGCAAATCAAACTAACTTATAAACTCAAACTAAAATTATAATCGTTTAATAATTAAATTTGTAAAAATGATTATAAGTCTAAAAGATGCTTATAAATTAAAAAAATAATAATTAACTACTCCTATCATTTTTTTATTTTGGTAGTTTTAAACACAACTAAAATAAGATATTTTGACTAATAAAAATACATTTTTATCCTTTTGTATTTAACAAAAATTACAACCATTCAAATCTTATACCCACTATAGTTTTTTTCCTATTTTATATAGTTTATAAGTATCTATTTTATCTAATAGTAAATTATTTTTTAGTAACATTTATCCAAACAAATAATAACTTATTTTTTAAAAAAATAAAATGAATTTATAAGCTAAAATGTTATTTATGAACACTATTTTTTAACAATCCTAAACAGGCTCTAAACCCTCTCTCCTCACTCTCTCTTCTCTATCATTGCATGGTTTGTATAAATAAAGCTAGATGGTGTGAGCTTATATCATTTTGAGGCTAATAATCATATAAATTCCATCTTGGTTCCTAAAATATCTAACCCCACATATTTCTTCTTCTCTTTCTTTTTTTTGTTTAGCCTTTTTAGCAATCAAACTCCATTGTAATTGGTCTATATGTTGTTAGATTTTACTTACAAGAACCCTTTTCTCCATCTCTCTTGTCAAAAAATAAAAATAAATTAATAATTTATATATATATATATATATATAATTTAAGATTAATAAATAATAGCTTAAGATTAATAAATAATAGTTTGTTGGCATTCCAGCCTTCCTTCTCCTATTCAGAGCCTATCCTAAAGAGAATCCAATACTTTATGATCGTGAATATCTGAATAGGATAAATCGACCCCGTGGTTGCTTCAAAACAATTTGACTTTTTTTATCAATTATTAATAAAAACAAGAAAGTCAAGTTTTATTTAAATTAATCATTTTGACTAACTGTTTTTACATATATGATAAGTAAAAAAAGTTGTAGGGGCTAGAACGAACAAACAACAAAGTCTAAGATATTTTTTTGGGTCCAAAATACACATATTGACCATGCATCCAATCACTATTCATTTCCCTCCTCCTTTTGCATGATCTTCATTCAGCCAAAAAATAAAAAATAAAATTTATTTGTTTCATAATATAGTTACAATATTTTTTTCCCTTCTCTATGAAATGCAAAAAAATGATGATGATGATGATGATGATTTACCATTAATATAAAGCCATTTTAGAGAGAAAGCGATCAAAAGATGGGCACATACAATTATAAAACATTACTACAAAATGTTAAAAACATAAAGTTATTATCATAATATGCCATTTTACATGCTAACATTCGTTATTCTAAGTATTGAGATTTATGAAATTCTCATACCAAAATTTTTGAATTTTTCTCCACGTGCAATAGTTTAGTCAAATTGAGGTAATTGCCAATTTTTTAATACTTTCGGTATTCACCACATTTTTATAATGTGAAAGGCATAGTCAATCCTTCCTTTCTCTTCCTACACTATTAAGAACATTATTCTTTCTGCTTGTGAAAATCTAAGATTAAACATTTAAGATAGGTGAACTTGGCATTTTCATAAAATCAGATACATTTGTATTATCCCTTTTTTATGTTAGTGGATTTTCTTACCAATTTTTTATTGGCGTAAGCGAATTTTCCTACCACTAATCGTTATTTGGATTTCATTCAATTAATTCGATCTGAGTACCTGTATAACTTGTTAAGTGGTTGATTCTATCAAATCTTATTTTTTCATTCTCATGTCTCAAACTAAAACCTATTGTTAAGAAAGGATAATGTTCTACTATTGCATCCATGAGAGTTCTATAGTATTATCTTTTTTGGTTAACAAAGCTTAATATGAGCAAATGAGAGGGGAGTGGAAGGTAGGATGAGATTGAAATTAACATACCATCTCATATGCCACTTCTATCTAGATTAGTAATATCCGTTTATTTTTTTTCACTTATTTATTATATATATATTTTTTTTGGAAACTTCTTCATATATCTCTCCTGGACAGATCAAAGAAAGAATTTTCAAGGATATTGTAGAGATGAAAATTCTTCGTGTGTTACACAAAGCACAAGGGCAAAAGATCAAAGCAAGAAGTACATCTTCGTGCTTGAATAGCAGCAGAAACCTTTTGAGATCGATGAGAATGATCTCCAACTGTGACTCTTTCTTGATTCTTTTTTCTCGTCATCACCAAAAGATTTCCTCATTAGTGGCAAAACTGCTCTCAACTAGGAAGAAAGTTGATCATTTGATTTTATTCTATGGGTATTCTCATCACTGGAGGTTTGAAAGTATTGTTATTAAATCGACGAATGGAATGAATCAAGATTTTTAAGAAAATGAATTAAAATTTTCAAAATTTGCTAAAGTTGAAAAATATTATGGGTTACAACATTTATTATTTCAATAAAAAATTTCTTTTAGACGAATTTTGATACAACGATTGAGTTGTTATGAGTTCGAGATATAAAAACAGTCTCTTTACAAAAATATAAGAAAAAAACTGTATATATATATGTTTAATCCAAAGTCGATCATAATTATTGAAATTAAAATTTTGATTGTTGATATTGTTGTTATTTATTATATATATTTAAAAATTTAAGAAAACTATATTGATATCTGACCTAGACGTTTTTAATACTTTTTTTTAGTTGTGAATGCTAATGGAATGGGAAGAAATTTTTTTTTTTTAATCATGGGATGTTCATTGTCTGTAGGACGTTGATCTCACAAAACAAGGTACCATGTTTAAGACATTCACACTTTATTTTACCCTTAAAACTAAAGACACTAATTAAAAAAAAAAAAATTGCATTTATAAGCCCTCTGTCCCATGCATCTAACCAGCATACCTAATTTAAAAAAAAAAAAAAAGTAAAAGATAAAAAGGCTCTAAACTTTTTTTACTTTTAATTCCAAATTGAAAATCAAAACAAGGTACCTCCACAAGTTATTATATTATTATTTGCTAAATAATAAATCTATTCAAAAATTTTTATCTCTAAAATTTAGTATGAAATTAATATAAATACCGGTGATATATTTCTTTATCTAAAATATTACAATAGATTATATATTTATCTTGTTATTATGTTTCGTAAATTTAAATTTTGAGTTAACTATTTGAGATATCGATGCAAGAGAAAATATCAATAAAATTTTTTTATTTATTTTTCATGATTTTGATAAAAATTTTACGTTATCAACTTATCACAATTCTATTTTTTATCAAAATTTAAAATCGATCATAACAAAATTTTTATCTTATTATTATAAATTAAAAAAAATTATAAATATCTTTAGAATATCCCATTATTAATTTATTCTAATATAATATTTTTTAATATTCTTACAAAACTAATATGTTGTATTGAAAAAACAATTGAATATATGAATATATATTCAATGCACTTGCGAGTAATATATAAATATTTTTTATATTTATTTAAGGAAACTCAAATAATCTTTGTTAATCTTAATATTTCAAAAGTTCTTTGTATTTATTTGACGTAAAAGAAATCGAGTTGATCTTCTCATCAAGATTAGTTTTGACATTCGTGGGAAAATAGTGTATTATTAAATGGGCAATTAGCTTTTTATTTACAAAATAATATATTTTTGACTATTTTGAATAAAAAAGGAAAAAAGAAAATTTTCTGACTCTTGACTCTGACTCAGACTCAGTGGAGACGTGATGGTGTATTGTTTGTCGGCGAAAAGACAAGTCCGTGCACGGAATCCATGTGCCTGAACCATCTCTCTCTCTCTCTCTCTCTAACTTCCTTCGATAGTCCCGAAGGCGAGTGACACAGAAGCACAGGTGGAGGAATCTCATTTCTCTCTCTATTTCCCCTCTTCACCTTCCATTCTCTCTCTCTCTCTCTCTCTCACTCAATCGCAGCAACTCTCTCTCCCCTCCTGGTTCGCTCTCTCTCTCTCTCTCTCTCTCTACAGTCTTCCGATTTCAATTTTGATGTCATTGTAGTAGTTGTTACCTGTATAAAATCGAAGTTTGTTGCCTCATTTGCAATTTCATTACTGTTCTGCATTTTTTTATTGCAATGTTAAATTGGCAAATTCAAACTTGAACTGCTCTCTCTCATCATTCTCTCTTTTTTGGTTAATCTTGTGGAAAAGAATAAAGTTGCTTTCTGTTTGCTTTTATAAACTCTTTTGTGTGATCAAACTTTTTCTCAATTGATATGTTCTCTGTGGTATCATCATATGGAAAATCAGGACTCGTTAATTCTAGGATTTGAAATTGTATTTGCAAATTTAGGAATTTTGATGAAGGTTCATTTGGCATTCTATCGCTATCTATATGGTCGTTTAGGTTAATGGGTGATGTCAAATCATTCTTAATTCAAAAAAATGTTTTAAGGTGTCTCACCATTATTCTAATAATGAAGACTACAAATGATGGAATCATGGAAGCCTAACATGTCACAGTATATAGGTCAGTCAAGCCCATGTAAGCTGGTGCTCTGATTAATTAAGTGGAGATTATTTGATTTCTTCGCCAACTGATCCTTTAGGTTATGGGTCATTTGGCTAGCATGGGACAACATTTGAGGTGGAATTGTAACAGAAAATATTTAACAATCTACTACTTTTAGAACAGTAAACAAGTGTTCTTTGCGTTGAAGTTATCATTTCCATTATTGTTTCTTGGGTAGGTGGTAGGTGGATTTTCTCAAACACGACTTGCTTTGTTAATGTTTGCTGAGACTTAGTCAGGGAAAAAGGTGATTTTTGTGGCAAGAAAATTATTGGATTAGCTTGGATAACCTAATTACCTTGTCACCTTTGAATTATATGAGAATTATTTAAGACTTATTCATAATCTCAGGAACTCGGTAAGGCATAACTCATTAACTCATCTTAATTGACTTATAATTAAGTTGAAATTTTATGTTGTGATTGAAGGCCACCACTTAAGTCTATAGTATACTTTATCCCATTGCTTACTTTGTAAGTAAACTTATAGGATCAATGTTACAAATGCTTATGATTGGTAGCTATTGAGCTTTTGGAGAAAAAGGGGAAATGGAGAAAGGATATTATCTAGGGTGATTTAGCTCTAAGCATTCAACTTGTGTCAATTTGTGTAGTCTAAAATATGAAATTTATAGCTTGTGTAAGATTTCTCGGACAGTGTGCTAAAACATCAAGAAAAATTTCTTCTTTTTTTTTATTGTCTAATGCAATTGAAGTTATTATGTTTCAAATACTCTCAAGTATTATAATTCCTATATCCTATTGGGGCATCTATATGATTTGAATTTCCAAATGACAGAACTTGTATTTTTAGCTTTGATATAAATCATATTGTCCAGTATCATGCAGTCTATGGGCTTGGGTGGAAAAAGTATTGGTAAGGAAAACTCTTCCCCTCTTTTACTAAAGGAGTACTACTCAAAATCATGATTTGGCAATAGTCCAAGTGTAAAATTTACCTTTTGGTGACCATTCATGGGAACGCTTGGACTAAAAGAGACAAAGTATATATTATAGGAGTGACCGAGGTTGACCGTCATCACTTCCTTTTCATGAATTACATTCTGAATAATGCAAAGGGATAGTCATCTCTCAAGTGTAGCCTTTGCAAAAAAAGAAAGTGGAACACATAGCATTAGCAATGCATCTTTGTGGACCAAGAAATATTTGATCTTGCCTCTCAATCTAGAGTTACAGAGGGATCATACTATCTGAGTGGTGTGGTTATCTTTAAATTTTCCCTTCTGTTTTGGTTTTTTGCGAAAGTTTGCATGAATCGTCCATTGTGTTCTCTAAAATCCCTTTTCTTGACACTAAGATGATATTGTTTTTGTCCTACAAGGAATGCAGACTTAGAATCTGTCATAGGAAGCCTGCATGTGTAAGCATAGACAAGCATAAACGTAGAAACTGGTCATTGAAGCCCTTGTTCAATATGGAACTCTTTAATCAGTGCAATGAGGTGCATGTGCATCATTTATCTGTCTCTTCTACCAAAATAGGAGTAGCGTTTCATATTAGGGCTAGATTTTTAAATCCACCTGTCAGATTTTTTATGAAGAAGTTCAAAGTAACCATGTTTCTAATGTTGGTTTATGCTACTGTTATTTGTGAATGGAGGATACTAAAAACTTATGTATAAACATGCATAATTTGTGTATAATATCACAAAATTTAACTAATGTGTGGCATGTTGAGAATGTTACAATGGTATTACTACTGTTATTATTATTTGATTAGGTCAGTGTAAAGACGTTTTAAAATGACTTGGTGTGCTGTAATGTGTATCCACTTGCCCATTGATAGTCTTGTGAGTCATTTGAGTTCTTACTGGTGCCATTAATATATGCTTGTTTCATCGGGGTACCATAAAATTACTGTGCCCTTCCAGTTTCACTATTACATACAGTATACATTCATTTTGAAATATGCTTCGTAATGATGGAGGTTTTAGCCCAATCTGATGACGAACTCTATTGTTAGATAAAATGCCTGAAGGTAGAACAGCTGAGTATCTTTTGAATGGCATAATGGAATCAATAGCTGATAATGTACCAAAAAAGAAGTCGGTCTCATTTTTTGAGGAGGAGAAATCAAACTCAGTCTCTTCTAAGCTCAATCGGCTATTTGGGCGCCAGAAGCCTGTTCACCATCTTTTGGGAGGTGGAAAGTGTAGGTTCTTTTATGAATTGCCATTTCTTTCTAGCTCCTCCCATCCTTTTGATTTTTCAGTAGCTTATTTTTCCTATTTCAATGATAATATAGCTGCTGATTTGCTTCTATGGAGGAACAAGAAGATCTCAGCCAGTGCTTTAGCTGCTGCAACTGCTGCATGGATACTTTTTGAATGGCTTAACTATCATTTCTTAACTCTTGTCTTCCTTGCCTTGGCTCTTGGTATGCTTGTTCAGTTTGTTTGGTCAAATGCCTCAGGCATTCTAAAAAGGTAATTTTGCCATCTATCCTTTCCGTTTGTCCTTTTCTAGACTTACCTAAGCTGATTACTTGGAGTTTTTTATCAGCCAGTTCATGATGTCAATTCATTCATGGCAACAGGTCACCTGGTTCAGTCCCTCGTGTTGTAATTCCAAATGAGTTATTTGTCAACATTGGAAGTGCTGTAGGTTTTGAGGTTAACCGAGCTTTGGGTTTCTTACAAGCTGTTGCTTGTGGTGGAAATTTGAAGCAATTTCTTATAGTATGTCTACACTCATGAATTCTTTTGTATTTGCATATTATTCCAGATTATGTGTTCCTTTTGGACCAGACTCTGATGCTAATTTTTAGTGCAACTGCAATGATACTGTTAATCTTTATCTTTGTCTCCTCTTAACTGATTGCATGTGTTCCATGCTCACCTTACCCCCTGAAATTGTAAAATCCATCATTTATCTGCTGTTTTATACATTCCCTCGATGATATTCCTTAAAATGTTTGAAAGCCAAAGCACTTAGCAATAATGTGTGAAGACAAGAGTCTGCAGATTTATCTCTTTTTACCCCTTCCATGCTGCTAAAAAAGAATGGTCCAAGCATGCCCTTGGCTAGAAGGAGCAAGTAAAAGGATTATTTCTATATGATCTCTTCCCATCATTAATAATCAATGAAGATTTTGGTTTTCTTCTACATGACATAAACAACTGTTAGTTTCTTTGTATTTTTCATTTGCATTTGGGATTGTTATCCTTCTTAATGAACTAATGATGAAAGAATTCCTCCAGGTTGTGGCTAGCTTGTGGGCTGCTGCTATGATTGGCAGCTGGTGCAATTTTCTAACAGTCTTTTATATTGGTAAGAGATTTTACAACTTCCTACAATGCTGTAATTTTCAGAGTGAAACTATAATTCTTCTCATTGAGCTCTGTGTTATGAATGTTGTTTTTATGATGCTACAATGTTTGAACTCAAAATTTTTGAAGGATTTTTTTTTTTTTTTGGTATCTGATTTTCAAGGTCAATTATTTTACAAAATGTTTTTCAAAGTTGGGATAATATTACTGAAGTAAAAAATTAGAAACTTCCAGATTTCTTGAACTTTGAGTCATGGGTAAAGATATGGTTGTACTAGTGTTGGATGATACACTTTTCTGGTAATTGTGGGATTTTAGACAAATAAAACCTCTAGAAAAATTGCTGAGATCTGCAGAATGAAAACAATGATAGATGATAATGACTTGTAGATTTACCTATTGGGTAGTGTCTGGAACACCAGAAAACAATTGAGAGGAAAAGATTACAAAAACAATAATTTTCATTTACCAAATATTTTATTGAACTAACTATTTTATTATTTTATTTGACTTAGAATATCTGAAATGAAAATAATTTATAAGACTTTTCATAATTTGCTTAAAGTAAAAATTCAAAAAGGTCCTTTTTTTTATGTAGTCGCAAATTAATATTCTCTCACTGCTGTCCTCATTTGTAAAAGACAACACTCTCTCTCTTCAATTTCCACAACACAATTAATTTTGGAATTTCCTTCATCTGCTTTCTCATGTTTCTTCATCTAATCTAACCAAAGCTTCTTTCTTTTTGGATTTAGTTTTTTAAATTCAGGATTTGTTTTGAAAGAACGGTAGAAATTTGTTTTTGTGATGTTCTTGTTGTTGCAGGCATATTGATGATATAGTTGTTTTTTAGGCTTATTTTAAAATAATAGTTATGATTATTAAGATAGGATTTGTGTATAGGAAGGAATTACTTATGGTTGAAAGATGGGGAGAATGTTGGGGGGGGGAGAGAGAGAGAGAGAGCACATGAATTTCAAGAAAGACACTAGATTTGGGGGAGAGAGAAAAAACACACAAATAATCACACCAAATTGGGGAGGGGGAGAGAGAGAGAGACTTACATAAAATTTTAAAGAGAGACTATAGTTAGATAAACCAGAGAGAGACCTACATAGCATTATCTTTTATCACTATAAGAATCTCTCTAAAATTGACTGAATCTTAATTTGCACTCCAAATGTAGAAACATGGAGTAAAAGCTAATCTCCATAAACTCTAAACCGTGTTTTATCCCATCATTGAACACTACCTGACTTTAATATTCAAGCGGGGCTATGAAATTTTGTTCTTATAAAATGCAGATACTTTGTTTGTTTTGCTATGTTACTTAAGATAGCAATTTTATGTTGACTGTGTTAAGGTTTTGTCGCCGCCCACACACTGCCCGTTCTGTATGAGAAAAATGAAGACCAAGTTGACGGCTTTGTGGACAGGGTTCTTGGTCAGTTTCAGAAGCATTATAAGAAGCTGGATGCTGGTTTCCTAAGCAAAATCCCCAAGGGAAACCTAAAAGGAAAGAAGTTTGAATGAATACATGTACATGGAAGAAGGGCATCTTCTAGTGCTGGGTTGTTGCATGAGTTTGATATGAACTTCTGTATGCAGACAACCTCAGATAACATTTTATTTTACTAATTTATGTTATGTGATTTTCATATAATGTTCCATTTTTTTTTCTTGCTCGGTACCATCAAGCTAATAGGATAGAGAGAGCCTTCAAGGCTTCAACCCAAAAATTTCCAAAGCAAATCCAGGATGCGGGAACTCGTTTCATTCTGATTCCTGTCGATTTCCATGGCTTCTCCTTCAGGTGTAGCACTTCTCTGTTTCTTCTATACTTCCTCATTTTTATCTCTCTCCCTGATAGAGAAGAGCTATGGAAGAACAAATTTTTGAGGGGCCATACTCTGTTTCTTTTGAATTAGAGTAATTAAAACTCAAAATGACTATACTAAGATAGGATAGTTTTCTTTGAAGTCTTATTTTTTTTAAGTTTAATACTGAAATGAATTAAATGGTGATGTATAAATTGTGAATCGATTAAATGTTATGGTCCACTTCAACAGCTAAATCTTGACCATGAGAATATAAGCATCACAACTTTATCATCAGCTGTAGTGTTTTATTTGAATGGGTGAATTTCTTTTAATTTTTTAAAACAAACTAAATCAGATTATTAGAAAATAGAAGTAATATAATGATGTAAACCCTAATAATCCATTACTCTAATAAATTATTATAATAAATTTAGTTTAGATAAAAAATTCATTATTACAAGTATGAAAACAGAGATTATAAATATGAAAATATATAAAATCAAATATTCTCAAAATCTTTTCTAACGATGTCTAATGTTATCATAATATTTTTTATCAACTTAATATGATATAATAAAAATTATTTGAATTTGGAAAAAAAAAAAGATACATCACAAATGGGCTATTGAGTTTACCAAGGCTACCAAGATTGCTAATTGTAGTGATAAGGAGATTCTAATAAGATGTGGTTACCATTATTAGAATGTTAATATATATATATATAAATATATATATATATATATATATATATATATATATATATATATATATATCTCAATGTATTATAAAAGAATAAATTGTAAGTTAAACCCCAATGATTTCCAGAATTATACGTAGACATTTAAGTTTTGATAACATTTTGTAACTTCCATTGGATAAGAGCTATAATTAATGGAAATTTCTCAACAATATCATTTTCTCATTTTCGAAATATTTTGACATACTCAATTAATTAATATTTACATAAAAAAATTTATATTTTTATATTTATATATTTTTTTCATATTTAATGAATTATTTATTTATTAAATTATAATTTTTATATTTATGTTATTTATTTTATAATTAATAATTATATATTTGATCAATTTAGATTTTTATTATAACATATAACTATTTTATTATTTTTATAAAATAATTAATTTAATATAAAAATTTTTATATTTAAGTATTTATTCACATTTTTGTTTTCAAAATATCACTTTTCTATATCTTTTTCATATCTATTTTTGTTTTTCATGTTCATTTTCGTGCAAGATACGTTAAGAGTGTTGAAGATTGTCGGACGTTACTAAAAATATTATGAATTGTCACTATTGCCCTTGTGTGTGTGTGTGTGTTTTTTTCCCATTATAAAGTTTTGTTTTTTCTTTTCCTTTTTAAGAGGTTTTTACAAAAATAAGATTTTTTTAAATCAAAATTAAAAAAAGTAGGGTGATTTTTTTTTGTTTCCGAGAATAGGGATGTCGCGCTGAGCGCGACATTCACTGTTCTTTCTCCAACTATCGCTAGCCATGTCACCTAGTTGCCATGTCACCCAGTTGCGCGATCCGTGATCGCACAACCAATGGTGTAATCTGAGTTCGCACCATAACTTGAACGAACCCTAACCATGACACTCTCTTTCATAATCCCCCGACCCACCCATTCTCTCATTGCGCGATCTTGTTCTCTCTCTCTCCCAATCTGTCTCCAATTGCGACACGGTTTGCGCGAACGAAGAGGGGCTCAACTTGGATTCATTGTTGCGACATCAAAGGTAACACAGCATGCACACTCTTTTATTCTCTTCTCCTCTTCGAAAGCTGCATGACCAAGACTGAGATTTGTTGGGTTAGGTTCAGATTTAGGGTTAGGGTTTTGTCTCTGTTTCTTTATTCTCGTCTCTGCTTGTGTCCTGCTTATCTCTTTCCTTAAGCATGTTAGGGTTAGGGTTAGGGTTAGATTTAGGGTTAGGATTAGGGTTAGGGTTTTGCCTCTATGCATTCTCCGCTTGTCTCCTGCTTATCTTTTTTCCTGAAGCATATTAGGGTTAGGGTTAGGGTTAGAGTTAGGATTAGGATTTTTTCTCTGTTTGGTCATTGAGATAATCATGTGATATTGTGATTTTAGAAAATATTATATTAGGTCATACTGGTCATTGTCTGTGCTCATCTATGATGGTGAGATGTTAGAATTAGGGTTATTTCAATATTATTAATGCCAATTCTTGGATTCATTATATAAATCACAAAAAATGTTATGAATTTTATCCTGTTTGTCTACGGATATTGATGTTAATGCTGATATTTATTGTAATTTTCATGATGTTTGAAGGAACATGACTGATAACTGTATGAGACTTGTGCTTTATTGAGGGGTCAAATTGGTGGATCTGAAAATGAGTATCGATATAGTGTCGGACCTAAAACAGGTGTTGTAGTTCGTAATAATGTTGGATGGGAGGAGTTCATAAATTTATTGCATCAGAAATGTAGGATTGATTCTAGGCAATTCAAACTGAATGTTTCATATAAATATTCTCTTTGGTCTAATAATTCTCTTTCGTATTGTGTATTAGCAGTGGATGAAGATTTTTTGTTGGAGATGTTGACACTGCCTAGATATATATCAAGTTTGTCATCAGTTGAACTTTTCTTAGAGTATAAACTAGTTATAGTTGTTACTGTTGATGCACCAATTCTTATGGTTGAAAATGAATCAGAGGTCACAGGTAATTCATTTGGGAGAGATGGAGGCAGTTCATTTGGTGAAATTGGAGTTAGTTCATTTGGGAGCGTGACAAATTTTGGATTTTATACTGAAATGTTGACAAATGTGAATGTTGGAGATGAATGATTATAGTATGGGGCATTCATTTCCGATGATATTACATTGAATGCTCATTGTGAATCAGTTATACCTATGACAAATGAATTTGGAGAGCCCAATTCTAGTATGCCTTATCAGAGGCAGAAGACAGATCCTGTGGATATGTTTGTTGATGATGAATAGGAGGGTGAAACTTATGATGATCAGAATATTGCAGATGAAGAATAGAGGGTGGATGCAGAGGAAGAAGACATTTCATTTCTATATAGTATGGGGGAAGGGGACATGATAGTTGATGAGTATAATGACTTTAACCGTCTTACATGGGATGATGATCGTACTTCGAAGTTACAAATCGGGATGATTTTCAATTCCAAAGAGGAAGTTTGGCATGCTGTGAAGTGCTTATCCATGCGGCAGCACAAATATTTTAAAGTTCGTGAAAGTAACCAACACATGTAGGTTGTGAGGTGTTCTTTCTACTATGAGAACAACTGTTTGTGGCATGTTCGAGCAAGATTGAAAAAGAAGTTTAACATTTGGGAAATCACAAGATTAAACGCAAAACACACTTATTTTCTTCAAATGCCTGCGGGGGATCATCCGGATCATCCTAATATAGACTCCTAATATAGACTCTAATATGGTGGGTCGTCTTATCAAGAGTCATATAAAACAAAATGTTGACTATAAAGTGTGTGATGTAGTAGAGGATATGAGAGAGTATGGGGTAGATTTGTCATACAAGAAAGCTTGGTTGGGGCATTGAAAATCTATAGAAATGGTGTATGGCAATTGGGAGACGTCATACACATTGTTGCCCTAATTTATGGCTGCTGTGCAAATGAGCAATCCTGGAACTGTCATTGATTGGAGGTTTAATGAACTTTTAGGGGCTACTGATCGAGTTTTTAACTCAGTTTTCTGAACCTTCAAACCATGCATCGATGCATTTAAACATTGTACGTCTATGATAAGTGTTTATGGGACTTTCCAGTATGGGAGATACAAGGAGAAAGTTTTGATTGCTGTTGGAACCGATTCGGCTAATCATATTTTTCCTTTTTGTTTTGCTATTGTCGATGAGGAGAGTATTGCCAATTGGGCATGGTTCTTTGAGAATTTGAGAATGCACATCATTAGCGATCGACGCGGTGTATGTCTGCTATCAGATAGGGCTCCCGGAACATTGCGAGCCATAGAGAGGAATTATAATCTACAACCACCATTTGTGTATCATAGATTTTGTGCGCGGCATGTTAAAGCTAATTTTAGCAAATGGTTTAAAAATAAGCTGCTAACTAAGTTAATGCATATGGAGGAGACAAATTAGAAAGTTTAATATTATTATGAACCAAATGAAAGAGTTAAGCAAACCCGCTTATAATTGATTGATGGACATGACTCTCGATAAATGGACCTTGTGTTATGATGAAGGATATAGATGGGGGAACATGACCACTAATCGATTGGAATCATTTAATAGTGTGCTGAAGGGTGCAAGAAAGCTATCAATCACTGTATTGTGCGAGAAACCATGTATCGTATGGTTCATTTTTTAACAAAAATCGAAAATCAACTTCTAATAATCTGAAAAAAGGTAACGTATGGCCAACAATGGTGGCTAAAAAATTGGCTAGAGTTGAGCAGAACGCAAAATATCATCGCTGTGAGTTATTTAACAGAGCAAGAGGGAAATATGAAGTCATTACAGGTTTCCATGGTGGCAAAGGTGGAAACAACCATACCGTGCTCATGGATGTGCCATCCTATATTTGTGGTAAATATATTATATACAAGTATCCTTGTTCGCACATATGGAGAGTTTGTGCCGATTTGGGACATGAATTTATGTCATTTGTGAGTAAATTTCATAGTTTTCAATCAATGTTCCTTACCTATGGTAGCCAGTTCCATCCACTTCCACACAAAGACTATTGGCCCCCTCCTCCTTTCTCTTTGGTGGCGATTATTTCACGTTTTAGCAATCAGCCGGGGAGACCACGCAACACGCGAATTCATAATGAAATGGATAGAATAAGAACTCAATGCTGCAAAGTTTGTGGAGAATACGGGCATAATCGAAATCATTGCCTAAATATGACCCGCTTGTAAGAAAGAGCAAGACGAGGTTGAAATAATCATAGTTTCAAAGTTTGTTTACTTGTATATAAGTTATATGTTGTTTATGGCTTGTTATTGATTTTTTATTAATTATGGATATTATATGTTGTATTTCATAACTCACTGTATGTTATTTGGTATTTCAAGCCTTCTTCATATTAGCATATTTAATGTTGAATCATGGCTTGTGGTGATCATAGATATGGAATACTCTCAGCTGACAGTTACCCCAGGCCCACGGGATCCTAGTGTTTTGACCCTATAGCTCTCACACCAATTTTAGTCTATATGGGAGACCCGTAGTGATACACCCCTAGAGGTGCAGCGGTCAGATCATTTTGGGCTGCTCAAACACTAGATGTTAGAGTTCAACAGATTTTGTTACGAGTGAGTTTTTACGAAGTCTACAGGTGTGGACATATTCAATATGATTATGCGTTGATTATAGCGTTAGTTGAGAGATGGAGACTGGAGACACACACTTTTCACTTATTGGTTGGTGAGACAACTATTACTTTATAGGATGTTTCAGTCCTTTTTGGCTTGCCTGTTGATGGAGAGGCAGTTATTAGGGTAGACTGGACTCGTTCTATCGCTGAGTGGCAGTATTTATGTTGTAATCTTTTAGGTTTCTACCCTAATCTAGAGGATTTTCATGGAGATCGACTTAAGTTGCGGGCGATTACAGAATTTCTTGATTCATATCCTCTGGGACCTGACTCGAATCAGACTTTAGTTCACTTTCATATATGTGGTCGGATTATGCAGCTTTTGGGTACTCTTTTGGGGGATAAGTTTGGGTCAATGGTGAAACTTTTATATTTGGAGCTACTACGAGATCTTGATTGTGCTAGGATTTATAGTTTGGTTATCGGCAAGATATTCCTATTCCTGTACACACGGATATGGACTTGCATCAAACTGATCGACGTGGGAAATCTGATCGTGATTGGAGTATAGAGCATGCGGCATACTTAGAGATATGAGATAACCATCGATATCATGTTGTGACCGAAGAAGAGTTTTTTAATGATGATGATATGACGACATTGATTACATGGGTTGGTATCGACGAATCACAAGCATGTTGATTGGTAGTTCTACATATCGATATCAACAGGGTTTTCGGTCCACTGCGACGACGTGACGTTCATGGTAAGTCATAAGTACTTTATCATTTTATATTACTTTTACTGTTTACATTATGCTTCTATACTTACAATTTTTCTTTTTTTTTTGCAGTGTTACCGGCTCGAGGATATCCATTTAGTAGCGTCTGATATCCTCACTGTCCCAGGAGTGGATCCTCGAGTTGTTTATATTAAAGATGAGATATGGGACACACTGCAGCGCTTCGAACATATGGCACCTAAGAGAGAACGTCTTTCGACATCTACACATGGATATATTGATCCAGACGTTCCCTCTACTTCTACTACTACGGGTGCCTTTGAGGAGCAGATAGAGACGCAGATATATTCATATCTGACTCCTACACCCACTCCAACATTTACATAAGCGCCAACATTCGAGGAGCATATAGACACTCAGATATATTCGTACCCGACTCCTATACCCACCCTGACGTTTACACAAACACCTGCTTTCGAGGAACATGACGACGCTACGCTAAGTGAACCTCCATGATTTAATGTTTATCAGTAGCGGAGGCAGTGTTAATATTCAGAGAATAGTACGACTGCTGCGCTTCAATTTTTTGAGAGTCATGAAAGTATCCAGGCTCCAATTCCAACTCCCATTCCAATTCCCATTAGATATCGACCACGTAAAAATGTTGAACGACTTCCATGCGATACTTAGTATAGTTTCTCATATTTATGTATATTAGTATTTGTTTATATATTATATTCTAACTTTGTAACTTAAAAATTTATTAATTGTAATTTTATAACTTTTATTTCATATTTATATGGATGTTAGTATTTGTTCATGATTGTTTTTGGAGTATTGATTGGTATTTTTGGAATTCGGTATTTATGAAGTTTGGTGATTGATGTTTATGAAGTTTGATGATGTTACAAGAGTTTAGATGTTTGCTTTTTGATTTGTGAAGTATGATATTTTTTAAGTTTAGCGATTATATTGGAATAGCTTGTCTATAACTTGGTATTGATTGATTGCGGTGGCTAAATAATTTTTGGACATTGAATAGCGCAAGAGCTGAGACGGCTTGCAGGATGGTTGAATGGAGGCAAATGTTGTGGGGGGTCGTGGGAGCATGTCGCGATCTGTGAGCGCGCAAATGGTTGCACGCTCGCGGATCGCGCAATTGATTGCGCGATCACGGGTGTGCCACCTGGGCGTGACTTTTTTTATGATAACACTCGACAGTTGGCGGGGATGAATAGTGCATGTCGCGTTCACAGAGCGCGACATCTCTAGTTCAGGAATTAGAAAAAAAACTACCATTTTTTTTAATTTTGATTTAAAAAAAACCTTATTTCAGTAAAAAGCCTTTCTTTTTTCATTTTTTATTGACCTCTTTCAGCAATGTCATTTAAGTGTTTTTTTTTTTTTTTTTGGATCCGACCTCCCCCTCTCTCTCTCTCTCTCTCTCTATATATATATATATATATATATGTGAAAATTGAGACTAATTAGAGACCAAGGCATGCATCAAATCCAAGCCAATTGTACCCATCAAAGCTGACCATATTGTACACCAAACAATGTGCTGACAAAGATCTTAGTCTTCATCTTGAGTTTCCATTTTTCTTTCTTTATCATTTTATTTTATCACTCCCCCAACTAATAATTATATATTATTTGTGTTGAAAAATCTTGATGAAAAATAATGATTCTACATTATATTTGAAATCTCTCATTATAAAGCTATTTATCTCATGACATTACTACTATTTTGAATTTATAATGTGGCCACCATTTTCATAACATCACAACATTATATACACATTATTTTGTAAACATTACATATAAATGCAGTTTGACTAATTTGAAGAAGCACATTTGTTTGCAGAAAATAAAATTAAAAAAAAATGGAATGCAGTCAAATGCTTTTAACATTTTCCTCTTTTTTATTATTCCTTGACAAAAAAACTTTAGTGGGTAAAAAAAAAAAAAATTGTGTTGATATATAAAATATTCTCATTTCAAAGGTACAACCATATAAAAGAAAAATACATTTTGAGGTTACGCACTACTAATCTCATGTATCAGATTATTCTGCAAAGGCATGAATGTCTTAAAAAAGTTGATTATTATTCCATATCTCTTCCAACAAAAACAAAGTTGATTATTATTCAGTCTCTTATGACAAAAGTGTGCAATTATGACTAATGTTAGTTGGTTCAGTAGAGACCCCTTAATTATATTTGAGTTTGATTTATTATAGGAATGAAAAAAAATTACATCAGGAGATCTGTCTCCGATTAGGGCCCATTCATGGATTGATCCAAAATAATTGAGATGAAACCCCAAAAATTTTGTAGTGACTCCAAGCTAGAACGCCAAAAAAAAAAAAAGTGTGCAATTATGCCGAACAATAATTTCAAATAAAATTTGAAATAATGATGTTTTCAATTATTTTCTAATGGTTTGTCACTTGTATTAGTGACAAAAAAAAATTCCCTTATTGTAAATCAATTTGGTGTTTCAAAATATAGACAATAGAAGAGCAAATACAACGAACAAAAAAGAAAGAAATAAAAAAAAAAATCGAAACCTAAATTTTTATTCATCATGCTTATATAAGATCATTTTTCAAACTTTTACTACTATCTTTAACCTAATAATACAAATGTTAATAAAATCAAAAAGTCATGATGTAAAATGCAAATTTTCAAACGACAGGATGCAAAGCATCAACGGAAACAAATTTCATATTGTAATTTTTCAAATTTTTATTAAAATATCATAGATAGTTTAATGTCGTTAACCTAATAATACAAATGTTAATAAAATCAAAACGTCCCAATATAAATTTTTTTTTTTTTTTTTCAAATGATGGTATGCAAAGCGCAATGGAAACAAATTTTATATTGAAATATTTCAAATTTTTACTAAAATATAACATATATTTTAATGTCCTTGACCTAATAATACAAATGTTAACAAAATCAAAATATCACCATAAAAATGTAATTTTTCAAATGATAAAATGCAAAACATCAATGGAAACAAATTTCATATTGAAATTTTTTGAATTTTTACTAAAATATAATAGATGTTTTAATGTTCTTGACCTAGTAATACAAATGTTAATAAAATCAAAATATCACGATAAAAATGTAATTTTTCAAATAATGCGAGCAAATCATCAATAGAAACAAATTTCATATTGCAAGTTGTAATTCACTCCGTCGCAAAATTCCAAATCATATTCTTTATTTAAATTTTATTTTCTTTTTTTGTGAATAAAAAACTTTAGTATGTTGAATTTTGGAAATTATGATGAGACCCCATTTTAGAAATGAGGGATTTTGGTAGGAAAAAGAAAAGGGATGTTGCATTCTGAGCATAGCTAAAGTACGATAGTCATTTTCATGACTACCATTTATTTTACAAAAATAAAAAAAAGGAAAAATATTATATTTCTTAAGTTTTTAGTTTTTTTTTTTAAATTCTTTTTTGACTAATAAGTCAAAAAGACAAAAGAATTGTTGGCGCTCAGCTTGAGGCCCGAAAATTCAGGATTCAAATTTCGTCAATTATGGTGTATTTTAAAAGGAAATTACAGACTTAGTTCTGTCTCTCTCTCTTCCCTCTCTCTCTCTCTTTCTCTAGGGTTCTAAATCTGAAACTCAAGACGAACTTCGAATTCTAACACCGCAAAGCTCAAATTCGAGTGGACTGTAGGGTTTAGTGGGAATTGAAGGTAGAGAGAGATGAGTGAGGAGTGAAGATGGCTTATCAGAAGGTATCGTCAGCTGAAACAGCGATCGGTTGTATAGGTTGTGGATATGATATCTCGGATGATTTGAGACTCAAGTACTGCAAAGGCCAACCCTTCATTTCCCGTTTGATTGAGATCGACAATTCTCAGTCTCGTGACATTGTTCTTCCTGGTGGGATTTTGATCCCTAATGTGTCGAAATCGATAAAGTGCGATAAAGGGGAACGAACTCGATTTCGCTCCGATGTTCTCTCTTTCCAACAGGCATGAATTCCCCTCTCAACTCTCTAAAATTTTTGTTTTCGTGTCTCAGTTCATGTGCAAAATTAGTTATCCTTGTTTGTAGCTAGACTTTCTTATTTAAATTAGAATGTGAATTCTCATTCTGTTTTTCAAAAATATGGAATTTTGCCACATTGGATTCGGTGTGAAGCTTGGTTAATCTAGAATGGGATTTATGTGATCTGGGTTTTGGAAAATGTCTCCCTAGTGTTATGGGTATTAATTGAGTTTTATGTCTCATGAGGTGGTTTTTGGTGTATTTGACTGAAGGGCTTTGAATAGGTGTTGCCCTTTTTCTTCAATGTACATTGATTAGAACACATGGGAATAAATGGGAGACAATAGTTTTTAAATTACGATAATCTATAATGTTTCGTAACTTTGTTGTGTTACTGTGTCTACCATGTGTCGGGATTGTTTTCATGCTACATAGATTAGAACAATTGATGCAGGAGCATCTTAAAATTAGAAAGTTCTAGTCTTTTTTTTTTTGTTTTAATTTTCCTGTTAGTTTTCTTTATTTATTTATATTTCTATTTAGAAAATCTCTATTATTTTTTTTTTTTGTTTTTCCTTTCTATTTAACTATTTAAAAATTTGTAAGTAATTAAAAAATTTTTGAATTAAAATTAGGGTTTGCCACTGCAACGATATTATTTTTTAGAATTATAATTGAGAGGTTTCAAACCCTAAATTTAGATTTTTTTTCCCTTCCAATTTTGGTTTTCTTTCTTGTATCAAATTGGTATCAGAGCAAAAGATATCCTAAATTTGTCATTTTGATTCAATTTTAAGCCATGGTTGATGTGGTAGAGGCAGTGGAAGAGGAAACTGAGGACATCATACAATTGACTGAGATGAGATGCATGACTGGAGTTGTCATGGACTGTACAAGAATGGCAGTGGCAGGAACTTATGGGAGCCCGAATGGAGATTTTGGAAGGTAACCACGACCCCTTGGACATGTCAAAAGGCATTCTAAGGATAAATTTGATATGGGCGAAGCTGAGAATCTGTGGAGCTGCAAATTTTACAGCAAGAGGTGGATTAGAAGAGAGACTGCTGCATGCGTTGGAACTAAATGGTGGTGGAGTGATGATTGAAGTGGATGATTTTTATGGACAATTACATACTGAAAATTATGTGGACTAGGAAACCACTATGTAAAATTATTTTGAGTGGAAACTCGTGATTGAACCGAGAAACATCCTATTTGTGAAGCTGAAATTGAAATTTACAACACTTAAATAGTGGAAGAGAGTTGAAGAGCAGCATGTCAAGGAAAGCAAAAATCAGAACTTCGGAACAAGATGCGGAACAATTCTGGCAAACAGATTATGCAGTGGAGATTTATGAACAATTTCACTCATCGAAACATGATGGTTTGACAGTAAACTAATACACTTCTGAATTTAATAATCTGTTTATTAGAGTTGGTTTAAATGAAACCAGCGAACAGTTAACATCCCGCTATCTTGCCAGATTGGATGAAAGTATTAGAGATGAGTTGGGAGTGAATCTTGTACTTAACTTAGAAGATACTTGACAATATGCCTTACAAGTTGAAAAGTGAGTTTCGTGCTATAGCATAGGGAAACCCATATATGGCAAGATCAAAGGGTTTCCCATGGTAGCTTCAATAATGGGAGATTTGCTTCAACTAGTATAACCAATAAAGGGAGCATGAGTGGAAGAAGCATAGATGACAAAGGAAAGAATGAAGCATGGAGTGAAGCACAAGTCAATTTTGACAAGTTAGCTGGTTGGTTTCAAATTAAGTATTTTGGGGTTAAAGGGGACAAACATCCTACACTTGTCTTCAAAGAAGAGTCTATATGGTTCTGTTTATGATGATTTTCATGAAAAGAATGATGTTGTTGATTTCTACTCAGCACATGGAGAGTTTTTGATGGTTAGTTAGGTGATGACAACAACACCCAAGATAAAAAAGATTGGAGAAGAAGGAGCATTTTCAAAAGTCGTGTCCCTTTGTGGTGGTAAAGCATGTGATTGGGGATTGTAAAAGATTGTACTTCTAAAAAACAGTTGAGAAGTTCAAGTTGCCTACCACTGAACATCCTCATCCGCACAAAATCCAATGGGTAAAAAGGGCATATAAAATATGAATGACATTTCAATGTTTTGTCAAATTTATCGTGAGAAGTACTTAAGAAGAGGAGGTATTATGTGATGTTGTGCCTGTGGATGCATATCACATCCTTTGACTGTTTGATCATGATATGAACATATACTCATTC
This sequence comes from Dillenia turbinata, assembly GCA_037126225.1. Classification (NCBI taxonomy): domain Eukaryota; kingdom Viridiplantae; phylum Streptophyta; class Magnoliopsida; order Dilleniales; family Dilleniaceae; genus Dillenia; species Dillenia turbinata. The sequence continues at coordinate 3,805,991 of JBAMMX010000024.1, forward strand.
TACAAAGGTTGCAAAAAGTACACATTACATTCTCAAAGAGATACTGTAACACCTAAAATTACTAACACACTGAATGATTTTCTAACTGCCAAAAAATTAGAGAATGAAACTAAATAAGCTGGAGTGAGTGATGATGGAGAAGTATATTTTCATCATATTTGGAGGGTCCATGAGGAAGTGCAAGTTGCCCTAAAAACTAGCAACGAGGCTTATGCAAATGCTGCCAACCAGTATAGTCATGCCAAGGAAATTGAAGAAGGTGATTTGGTGTTTATACACTTGTCCTAAAGGCAATTATCATAAGTTAAAATCAAGGAAGTTTGGACATGTAAGGTGCTGAAGAAAATTAGCTCTAATGCTTATTTAATAGAGCTTCCGCCTGAGATGCATATCACTCCAGATTTCATTATTTCTCATCTATTCATTCGAGGACTTTGAGGAAAAAGTTGCTACTGTTGCAGAACAGATTAGCCAATTTCCAAATATACAACCTGATGCTATCCAAGATGTTCTTGATGTCAAAGAGGTAAGGTCCAGTTGAGAAAATGCTCATAGATGTCTCTTAGTGAAGTGGTTGGGGAAACCTATTAATGAAAATACTTGGATTGCAGAAAGTGGATAGAAGAAAATTAATCCGAAGATATATGCAGAGGCTGCAAAAGTTTTCTCATTTGATGCAACTATCTTTCAACTTGGGGAGAATGATGTAGGAACATTTAAAAATAGAAAGTTTTTAATTTTTTCATTTTCTATTGGTTTGTTTTCTTTATTTAGGTTTCTATTTAAGAAGTCTTTACTATTTTGTTTCTTTTTCCATACTATTTAACTATTTGAGAATTTTTAAGTTATTAGAAAATTTTTAGATTAAAATTAAAGTTTGTCCTTATTAGTATAAAGGGACAATAACAGTCACGTTATAAGGGAATTATTTTTTTCAATTATAATTGAGATGTTTCAAATCGTAAATTTAGGTTTTTCTATTCAAACTTCAATTAAATTTGAATTTGAATTAATTTTTTTCTTTCAATTTTTGGTTTCCTTGCCCCTTCCCCGCATCAACAATGATTAGCTCATTTCATTTTACTAGAGTGGTAAATTTTCTGGTGATTAGTGATTGGCCTAGGAAGTTTGCAAGAATATGCTTGCAATTGTCTGGCTAGCGATAAACATTCTTCTTTCATCTGTTGATTAAATTCTCTTGTAATTTATTTATTTCATGGAAAGATGTGTTGAACCAAATAATTTAGTTAAAAAATAATCTTGTCAAGTTTTTACCACCCAAAGAATTAAAAACACCTTCTAGTTATTGGGATGAATAAAAACCACAAACATAATTGATGTAGCCAAGTTACTTGCACATGCAAGTACATGCGGACTGAATAATCAGGTGAACTTTTGTTCAATGAGAACCATGATTCATTTTTTTAATTTCTCATTCATACAAAGTGAATAATTGATAGTATTTTATGGGTATTAGAATGCGTAAAAGGTGCTACCTTGTGGTTATGGTCAAGTTGAAGTAACCACAAGATAACAAAAATTTAATAATTGAGTGATGCTTCATGCTTAGTTAAGCTGGCCGTGTCAGGTTGATCATGATGCTCATATATGTACTGTAATTTTTGTGCTTAATATAGGCATCATGTATGTTTTTGCTAGTTATTATTTTCTGATGCCTTGATCTCAATGTCCAAATTGATACAACAATTCTTGTATGTGAGATCAAATATTGACATGCTCATATGCAATTTTTGTGGCGTAAAAACAAATTTAAAGGGTAAATTGATACCTCATCAATGTGATACAGATTTCACTTTTTGGAAGATCCCGCATCACAATGTCTAATGGCAAATTAGAATGAAATGCTTGTCAGTTCAGTTTAGGTAGAGTTGGAAGGTCTTTAGATCCTTTCCAATACAAACCATTTTTGAGCATGATTCTAAAGTTTCAAGTTGTGACCATTGAATATTAGAAGATTGTCATTACAATTCTTTATTTCTGCCATACTCGATCACTGTCATTTAATTCATTCACATGGGATCTGACATGCACATAAATCACGGTTACAATATTCTGAGATTTTTTCTGTGGTTTATTTTTCTTCTTATCATTTTTTCCAGATGTCGGAGCAATTCAATCAGGAAATATCATTGTCTGGTAAAATTCCATCTGGTCTGTTCAACACTATGTTTGAGTTTTCAGGTTGCTGGCAAAAAGATGCAGCCAATACCAAAACCCTTGCATTTGATGGGGTGTTCATTACACTATACACAGTTGCACTAGAAAAGACTCAGATGATACTTTGTGATCATGTGAAACATGATGTTCCATCAGCTTGGGATCCTGCTGCATTGGCAAGGTGATTTTGAAACCAAGACCAATATAAGTAAATTAATCACAAGTTTTTTAATAGCAAAACTGTTGTTGGAAAATGCATTTAAAATTGATGTCAATTATTAAATTATTTTATTCTTTTTATCCCCCCAAAAAATTAAGGTGCCAGGTTTGCTTCATTCGAGAGTATATCACTGTCTATCTTACATAGCCCCCAATTGAAATTTTGATCAGCAAAATTATTTCTCTACTTGTTGCTTTATACCTTTTTGCTGCATTTTATGACTTTCAGTGGTTTATTAGTTATCTTCCTAATTATAGTGCATTGTTACTGTGTTCGTAGTTTTGTGTTGCCTTTAGAAATGGACAAGGATTCATTGCTGGGGCTTTTCCTGTACTTTTATTGAAATTAGTGGACCCAATCAGGTTTATCTACACATGTTTCTTCTGCCTGACTTGTCTTTTCCAAGTTTGGGATTTCCCTATTTTTGCTAGTTGTGAATTAAAATGTATTTTGTGTTTTATGTGTGAGGGTATTTTAGTCACTTGGTCTATTATATAAAACCTACACCCACCCACACACACACACACACACACACACACACACACACATATGTAATGAGACATGTTTTACACAGTGGCTTTTCCCATAATTTGTTCCTTTCTCAGTGTGGTATTAGAGCTAAGTTAACCTAGAGAGAGAAACAAATCCAAAAATCTTTTCCTCTCTTAGATCTTTATTTATTTATTTATTTATTTTTCTTCTTCAACCCTTCTCTCCTTTAGCCTTGTGAGTTGAACGTTTAAATCAACTACCCTTCTTCCCTTACTTTTCTTCTAGCGCAACCCAGGTGGTGGTTGCAAATTTATATACGGATATGACACACATGTAGTCATGACTATTGATGGGATACAAATTTATATACAGATACGGATACGGACACTTGTGAAAATTCGTTTGTGGCACTGTTCACGTGGTATTCTTCACAAGTACTGTTCATCGGCATTGTTTATTGATACTATGATGTGTGATCTGTCTAATTAGGTAAAGAATATGTGGATATTTTGCTATTGTGTGAGATGGTTGATGGTAAGTTGAGAAAAGTTATTGCATCTTCCTTTAGAATAACAAATCGATTATTAATTGGTGGCAAGAATTAATTTCAATGGGAAAGGACAATCATGAGATTTTTGACAAGCTATGATTTGTTGAATCATCTAACTAAAGATCCACCTGCTGAAAGTAAGGTTGGGTTACGAAAAGAATGGCTTAGGGAAGATTATAAACTCTTCAACTAGATTGAAAGGACTTTCGGTAATTCAGTAGCCATGATATTTAATCATTGTAATACAGGGAAAGAATTGTAAGAGTATGCTAAGTTTCTGTATGCAAGTAAGCAGGGTTTATCTTTTATGCATAACTATGCAAAGTTTCTATTGGATTGATCAAAGGGGAAGATTTCTGTTTGAATGTTATGGAGATGTGAAACAGACTTTTGAAAAGAAAAGAACAATGTTTCCTATTACTAGTGATGTTCTGAAGATGTAAGAACAGGATGAGCTACAAGCTGTCGAGTGTTTTCTTGCGGATTAGATCCCAAGTATGAGGTGATTCATACTCAATTGCTTGTTGGGCTGGAGATTTCATCCACATTGAGTGATATGTATGCTTGTTTTCTTGGTGTTGACAAGGGCTCTACTATTGACTCTTCAAAGAGAGTTATATCGAGTGATGCTTCAGCATTTATAGATGCAATCTTGAGGCCTGAGAGTACTTGAGGAGGTAGGGGTTGTACTTGGGATGACCGAGGCAATGGTTCGTGTTTGATTGTGAGAAATCATGACATTAACACAAATTGTTGAAAATTGCATGGGAAATCTTCACAGAAATCTGATCAGAAATATACTAATGCTGCTATTCCACCTATTCCCACTGTGCTACAACTAAGCCACAAATTACTATTTGAGCTAATAAGTATGGTCATCTTACTAGACTTTCTGCTTCCCAACAGCCTATCACATCCTCTACTGTTACACATGCAGTCAAGTAATCCTATACTACTTCACATGATTAGGTCATTGATTTAGGTGCAACTGACCATATGACCATGAATACGGACATTCTTTATTCCTTTACCCTTTCCCCTAACCTATCCAATGGTGCAATGTAGCTCACCTAATAGATCATGTCTTTAAATTCAATTTTACACTTGTCCAAATTTTCTTTCAGCTTATTCTTGATCGGTAAAATTACCAATGTTGTTTATTTCTTTCTCACCCATTGTATCTTTTAGGATCCTGGGATGAAGCACATTGTTAACAGAGGTTGTGAGTCAAGTGGACTATATGTGCTTAACACATTTTCAGTTTTATCACAGTCAGTTGCATGCACTGGTTTTCATGATTCATTAGCTCTCTAACTCCATTTTTGTTTTGGTCATTCCTTTCTTCTATATTGCTGAAGTTGTGTCCCATTTTGAGTTCTATGTCCAAATTGAAATGAGTCATGCCAGTTGGTAAAACATCATAGGGTACCTTATGTGCCTACAGTGAATAAATGAATTGAAATTCCTGAATTGATACATTCTGTATATGGGGTCCATATTCTATTATTTTTAAAACTAGTTTTTGTTATTTTATTATGTTTTTTGATAATTTCTCTCATGTTACTTTGTTATACTTCATGAAAAGTTGTTTTTTGTTGTTCTCTATATTCAGTGTCTTTTTTGTCAAAGTAGAAATACAATTCAACACTGCATTTATATTTTGAGAAGTGACAATGTTGAGCATTTATATATTGTTTTCTCATCTTTTCTTTCACAACAAGGCATTATTCATCAATTCTCATATATTGTGATCCCTCGGCGAAAGGGGGCAGTTAAAAGAAAAAATAGACACCTTCTAGAGCCAGGGCTCCTCTTTGACATGAAAGTTCTTAAAACATTATGGATTGATGCAGTTTCTACTACAAGTTTCTTAATAAATCGTATGCCCTCATCTATTTTGGTTGATTAGATTCCCTACTTTGTTTTCCTCTCATATTGTGTTTCCTTTATCTCTTCGTATATTTTGTTGCACTCATTTTATCCTAGATGTTTGATCTCAAGTTTCTAAATTGAACCCCAGATTCCTTAAATACGTATTTCTTGGTTCTTCGCATACTAAAAAAGGATATCTTTGCCTCTCTTCTTCTTTGAGTCAATATTTTGGTGTCTACAAATGTGACTTTCTTTGAATCCATTCCCTTCCTCTAAGGTCCATTTATTTTGAGCCTGAAGATGAGTTCTAAATTATAGAGTTGATACAGTTGTAGTCAAGCAGTGTAAATACCCTTTACGTGTTTACTCTCGTCATGTGCAAATGATCTTGTACTTATCATATCTCTTCACTTATGTCTTACCATAACTTATCGTCCCCGGATTTTATCACAGTTCCCAAATTAGTTGCAATTGCATTATCCCACTAGAGAATAGCGAGCTACCATTGAAGAAGAGATGAGAGCCCTTGAGCAAAATCATGCATGGGAGCTTTGTTCTTTACTTTGTGGAAGCAAGCTATTGGTTGCAAATGGTTTTTGCACTAAAAATGAATCCTAATAGGTCAATAGTATGATCAATGCTCACCTAGTCGCTAATGGATATGCCCATATTGATTATTCTGACACCTTCTCCCATATGGCCAAATTAACCAGTGTCACTTATTATTATTATTATTACTACTACTACTTTTTGCTGCCACATATAATTGGCCTTGCAGCAGCTTGATATGAAGAATGCTTTCTTGAATTCTAATTTTCAAGAGGAAGTCTATTTGAAGCAACCATTTAGTTTTATTGCTCACGGGGAGTCAAGGAAGGTGCGTAAGTTCTGAATGTCTTTATATTGGTTGAATCAATCTCCAAAGAGTCTGGTTTGGGAGATTCAGTGCAGTGGTGACTAAGTTTGGTTTACAAAGAAATGTTTATGATCATTCAGTTTAAGTTCACGATGTATACTTCTGGTAGTTTATGTTGATGATACAGTGACTACAGAGAGTGACACCAATGTGATTAGTGCCCTGATGGCTGTTCTTCAGACACAATTTCAGACAAAGGATTTGGGTATGTTAAAATATTTTCTGGGGATTGAGGTATCTAGAAGCAAGAAAGGAGTCTTTATCTTCCAAACGAAGTACATCCTAGACTCTGAAGCTAAACCATCTGATGCTCCTACAATACCTAATATGAAATTGAGAGCTGATCATGGAAATATATTGGATGATCCTGACAAGTATGGAAGGATGATTGGGAAGCTAAACTGCCTTACGAGTCATCCAGACATTGATAAGTGAAGTGAGTGAATTCATGTCATCACCCAAGAGTGCTCAATGGGATGCTTTTACTCATATCTTGAAATATCTCAAAAGAGCTCCTAGGCATGGAATGAATTTTTTACAAGAATCGTCGTTAACTGCCGGGTTGAGGGTTTTTCACATGTTGATTGGCAGGGTCTCAGTTGATAGAAGGTCGACAACTTGTTATTGTGTTTTTGTTGGAGGTAATTTGATGTCTTGGAAGAGTAAGAAGCAAAGTCTTGATAGAAGATCTACAACTCGGTTTTTTTTTTTTTTTTTTTTTGATTTACTGTCTTTGAAGAGTAAGAAGCACATTGTTCTAGCTTGGTCAAGTGCAGAATCTGAGTATGGGGCTATGGAACTGGTTGCATGTGAACTTATTTGGATATATCATCTTCTTGGTGAGATTGGGGTTGGTGGTCCACATACTATGCAGCTATGGTGTGAAAACCATGCGGTTATACATATTGCCTTGGTGTTTGTTGAAAGAACAAAATATATAGAGGTAGATTGCCATTTTATTCTGGTGAAGCTAGGAGAGATGCTGCACTTCACTAAACATGTTAGGATATCAATTAGCTGATCTATTTATTAAGGTTCTTGTTGAGAACAGGATTAGTCATATTTGTAACAAGCTGCGCATGATATATATCTATGCTTCAGCTTAAGGGGGAGTGTTATGAATTAGAATGTACTTTATGTGTGTAAGTGTATTTTAGTCATTTTATCTGTTTTATAAACCCTATACAAACGTATATAATCAGACACGTCTTACACAGTATTGTCTGCGACTTTTCCAAAATCTATTTCTCTCTTAACATAGCTTTTATGGAAGGAGGTTGTTCAGTTGCCTCTTGGCTAGTTTTAGAATTTTAAGGGTGTTGACAGAACAGAAAGAGACGTGGCATACTTCTAAATAGGAACAAAAGAAGTCCCAAAGTATTCTTATTCTTTTTCTTTCTTTTCTTTTCTTAGTGGAGAGGCAAAAAGAAAAGGGAAGATTCTTTTACTAGGTTTCATTGTTGAGGATTATTATTCTCTTGGATGCATAGATTTTTTAGTTGTGAGTATTCCTTAGAAAGGGAGGAATGATGGGTTTAAGGCTAGTAAAGGGCAGTAGAATGAGTATTAAGGGAAAACTTAGGGTTTGTAGTTGAAAGAAGGCAGTATTTGTACATACGTGGAGGAGATTTAGTTGCTGAAATTTTTTAAAAAAGGTTGTAAGATCGTCTAGACAACAAATGTGTGGAGGATTACAAAAAAGAAGAATAAGGGTGAAGAATTTAATGAGAATTCTAAACCTTGAGCACAAACAATCAAATCATAAACTCTTATTCACAGCCAATTCGCCTCAACTTGTTTAAAATTAGTGAGCTTATATATGTTAGTACAGAACAATTTAATGAGTTTAATGAGAATTCTAAACCTTTTGAAAGTTGCCTCATTTTATGTAGAAGCATAATATGACTAGTATCACTAAAGAAGAAATATTCTAAGGACTTTAGGACCCAAAAGACAATAACTTTGACCCTAGCAAGTCCTTACATAAATGAAAACTTCGAATTAAAACTAAAAATCTTATAAAAATATAAACTTCTAAAACGACACAGACTTCCAACAACCCTTATGTAACTGTAACTGACTGTTGAGCATACCAAATTCCATTTATTTTTAATTTATTATTATTTATTTATTTCAGGAAAATGCTATGAAAAGACCTTTTTCTTTCTGGTGAGACCAATGCTGTTCCCCTAGGGTTGCCAAATAGCCCACGTAATCTCTAACAGAGCTATGGCTGCTTTAGCTGATAATGTCTAGATTATCAAGGCATGAGGGCTGTTTTCTCACTTGACCTGGAACAATCAAAATATTCACTAATTATGACCGTTATTTTGCAATGTGCCATAAGAGTAGCAATTTTTTAAATACTTTCGTTTCAATCACTAGCCCTATAAAGGTTTCTTTTTGGATGGTTCAGGTCATACAATCAGAAGATTTCAAGTCATTTAACTGCCAATGAAATAAATGTCTTGAAAGAATCTACAAATTGTATCTTGTAAAATTTTGTAATATGGCATTACTTGTCCTAACCAAGACAGCTATGTTTTTCTGGTATTTCTTATGTTCACTACTATCTATTACCTTGTAAGTTGCTCACCAGAATGCATATTTCACAATTGAATTTCTTGTCTGAATTTGAAACTAGTTGTGCAGAGCCTATACGCAAATGTTGTACCTTCAAAATTGCACCTATATATGCAAGTCATATATGAAGTTGATATTAAACTTGACCTTGCCCTAACAATGTGCTAAATGTTCCTTTTTATGTGATCATTTACTAATTTGTGTTGTTCAAAAAAGAACTAGCTATTTCAAATTTGCAAGTTTCTTTTATCTTCCTTGATTAGTCGTATAACAAGTTTGAACTGAAACTACTATTTCTTTTGTTATTGTAACTCTAGGTTTATTGATAAATTTGGCACTCATGTTGTTGTGGGTATGAAGATGGGAGGTAAAGATGTGATCTATTTGAGACAGCAGCATCAGTCAACTCTTCAGCCTGCTGATGTGCAGAAAAAGTTGAAGGAGATTGCAGACAAGAGGTTTTCAGATTCAAATGGACAATATAGTCTGCCATCTGAACCCTTCCATGGCAACAATGAGGTTGTGAATGTCTTATATGCTTTTTCAATTTCTGCAATACTAAAGTCTGTGTCTTTTGGCATTACATAATATTATCTTGAATGATGTGATAGGATAGTATAAGCATGTGTAGTAGTTTCCAAGGGGTAAAATGATGTTCCTTCTGGTTCTTTCCCTTTTCTCAAAATTTTGATTTTGGAGGTATTTGAGGTTTTGTAAGTGATACTATTAAAATTTGAATTATGTGATAGAATAGTGAAGCATGTAGAGTGGTTCCCACGGGGTAAAAGGATGTTAACTCTGGTTCTTTCCCTTAATATTTTGGTCTTGGAGGTATAAAAGAAGTGTCTAATTCATGACATTTTTCCCTCCCTGGTTAAAACAACAAAGATCAAGACTTGATATCTTAATTTGTATAGGCATCTCTTCTTTTCAAGAACATTTGCATTTTCTAAGGGCAAGAAACTGTTGAAAGTTAAATAATTGAGCATCAGTGTGATTTCTTCAGAGTAAGCATCCTATAAATTCTTGTCTTACCATACCAATTTCAACCAGCTCCACCCTATATTTCACAAGCATAATGAGAGAGATTCATACTGCAAAATGCTTTCCTTTTTCAGTTTTCCATTTATATCTCAATGCTTTATTGATATTGTTGTCATTGTCGCATTGCATTGGACCCCTTGGATAGTTAAGTTGTTTTCCATGTCTTGTTAAAGCCTTTGTGAACTGCAATATGTACAAGGTCTTATCTTTATTTGTTACTGATACACTGCTGACCTTCTTGTTCAGTGTACAATTTCATACCCATATAAGTGGATCTAATATAATTACATGGGCCACCCAACTAAGGGGCCATTTATGTTATGATGTAGCATGAAGTTATAGTTTAATAGTGGACCTTGTTAACCAATCATGCAACACCTTCAAAACCTCAAACCATGCCCCTAATAAGAAGAAGAAGAAGAAGAAGAAGAAGAAGAAGAAGAAGAACAACAACAACAACAATGACGACGACTACATAGAGTGAAAAGCATATCTTGTCAAGGAATTTTGGAGGTTACAAGGTGCTTTTAGTGGGAGAGACTTTGATCTAGCTAAATCTATGTGAGCTTTGGTCATGTATTATTGGAAATTTCCCCCCTTCTTTGTTCTTTCTTTACCCTTGCTCTTGCAAACTCCTCTCTATGTTGATTCATTATATTTTTGTACTCCAGTGAACAGAGTTAAATTAGATGTGAGTGCATAATATGAGAACCCTGCATTTTAGTGGCCAAAGTTCAAATTCTGCTTTCAATTATTTCTAGACAGTTAAAGCTTTATTTGTTTGCACTCTTTTCCATAGGCTTTTTTGGTATCTATTGTAGATTTATTGATTACTTTTTGTTGTTAGATAATTTCTTTTGTTTTATTCTTGTTTCAGTTGGGCATAAAGGAGCAACGGTTGAGGTTTGCAGATACAAGCCCATCAAGTTCATATTCACTTAAGGAGGTAAGATTTACAAAATATGTTACTAGAAAAATATAAAATCCTCTGAGTAGTTGTGAATAATCCTTCCTAGACAAATAAGTTAAGCAACCTTGAATTTTCATTTACCATAAACTTTTTCAACAGGATATTGTGACCATCTACAAGAGAAGGGGTGGTAGTGATGTTAAAGGCTTATCCCATTATGAATGGTTGCCCACTGTACAGTCAGACCCTGATGTGATCTCAATGTCATTTATTCCTATAACATCTCTGTTAAATGGTATACCAGGGAGTGGATTCTTGAGCCATGCTATAAATCTCTATCTTCGCTGTGAGTAATATCTCTTTCTTTAAATACATCTTTTAGTGCTCTATTTCTTTTTTTTTTTTTTTAAATAACAATGAGAACCCTAGGCACTACCCTGAGCTTGTGTGCCTTAGATCTCTTTCTTCAAAACCTTTCCGCAAGTTCCCGTTCTGTTCTCATGTGGAATGCTTCTCTGTTTAATCTCAGTTGTGATTATGTAGAATTTTTGTATACCAGTTTTTGCATCAGAATTCAGTTTGTGCCCTGATATGTGATTACACTAATCAAAGTGGCAGGCTGCTTCTCTTGAAACTAGCATGTGCTTTTGTCTAGGCGTTCAAACAAAAAGAGCTGTTCACCAGCAATTTCAGGCCCATTTCAATAAGTGTTTCTCTGGACCATGTTCATACAATGAGTCTGCCAATTTTGAACACTTAAAAAGCTTTCTTGACTCGCAAAAAGTTCACTCAAGTATCAATTATATTATACATACTATTCTTTAAAAGATTTTGTATAAAATAATTAGTTTAAGATCTCTTTGATTTAGAGATAGAGATTGTAAAATATTCAGACAGAAAATCAGTTAACAGTAACTGTGATAAAAAGATAATAATAATAAATAAAAGATTAGATAGCAACTTAAGCTTGCCAAGCTTGTGAACATGCTTGAGCATGAGCTCTATAGTTTTGACATTTGGTATCATCCAGCTGTTATTGGATGTAGATAAACTAGCTTGACGTTAACTCTGGAGTTTGGCAATCCTGTCTGTTGTGAATTTCAAATGAAGACCTTTTACTGTGTGCTGACTTTTGAAAGGTTCCTAAATGTTTAGCTGATGCTGCTTTGTGCACTTGACACAAGGCGTTTGAGGTTCATATTTTAAGCAATAAATGTTTTCAAGAAATCAAAAAAAAAAAAAGAAGGTATGGTTTTCACTATGAAGACATCCATAGTGCATGATACCTAAATTGGTACCAAACGTACCTTACCAATTATTGCTCTACAAAATAATTCATTTCTCCTATGCTCGGGGAAATTCATCAAGAATTATTAAAAGGGCTCACCCGGTACACAAAGTGCTCTCCGGCTTAGTGCAGAGGTAGAGGGAGGGTGGGTGTATATGTATGCAGCCTTCCTCTTACATTTTTGCAACGAGACTGTTCCCACACCTCAAATCTATGACCTCAATTTCATCGAAGGAGCAATTCCACCGTTGTGTAAAGGTTTGCCCTCTTTGTCAAGAAATATTAATTGAGTGAATTCCTAATTTACAGACTAAAAGTCGGCATTGCTCTTGTTTTGATTATTAAGCAATTCATGGCTTTTTGAACACCGTGGTATGCAGATTGGTACTTCGAGAAAAATAGAATTACCTTCTAGAACCTCATTCTAGACGAAATTATTTCTACTTTGTCATTGCTTACCTTATCCTTTCCGAACACTGTTGTGGGTGTGTATCTTTGATGGTTTCTGATAAGCTAAGCTGTGTGAGGCCATGTAGTGCTTCCAACTGTATAAGTTAAAAGAAATGACCAAAAAAAATTATATGTGCAGTTGCAGCTTCAATGAGCAAAATTGATATACTGCAGTTGGTATTTTAAGTTCTTTGGACTAATGCCTGTGGTTATTGCCTTGGACTTCACATTGCTGTGCATATGCTTAAATAATGTGAAATATTGACTCTTACTATCTATTGTTTGGTTTCTTCTATCAGATAAACCACCGATTGCAGAGCTTCATCAATTTTTGGAGTTTCAGCTGCCAAGACAGTGGGCACCTGTCTTCAGTGACCTTCCCCTTGGTCCCCGTCATAGGAAGCCACAAAGCAGTGCATCTTTGCAGTTTAGTTTCATGGGTCCAAAGCTTTATGTAAATACCAGCCCGGTAAAGACTCTTCGTTTCTGTTGCATCCTACTGCCTAATAGTGGCATATTTACTACTGTCATGGTTTTGCCGATCTTTTGCTGGGGTCACAATGGGTCACACTTCTTTCTAATTTCATGGGTGATCAAGTTTGGGGAAGAACAATGTTAAAGCATGTAGTTGGGCTGTCATGCTAAATATTTGCTGTTGGCATATTTTCCATAATTGATCTTTATATACACCAAATTAACATCATTGCTTCCAGATTGCAAGTGCATGAGGCCTTGAGCCTTCTTACAAGAGTGCATCTTGCAATTTCATGAGTGATGACATCACAGCACACTGTCGTTTAAGTTTTTACTTTCTTAAATGTCAATTATTTTCTACAATATTCGTGATCTATGCGTTCATGTGATTTACTTCAACTTTACAGGTGGATGTGGGTAAGAGGCCAGTAACAGGTCTCAGGCTCTATCTAGAAGGCAAAAGGAGTAACCATTTAGCTATCCATTTGCAGCACCTCTCTACACTTCCAAAAATCTTTGAATTGAGAGATGATCCAAATGGTAACTTTCGACAAGAATCTTATGATCGTAGATACTATGAGAAAGTACAGTGGAGACATTTCTCTCATGTTTGCACTGCTCCAGTAGAGGCTGATGGTGATCTTTCTATAGTTACCGGAGCTCAGTTACATGTTGAGGAGCATGGCATGAAGAACGTTCTCTTTCTAAGACTCCGCTTTGCAACTGTTATGGGTGCTATGCTGGCAAAGCATCCAGAATGGGATGGATCACCAAGTCTGGCCCGTAAATCTGGGCTCATATCAACTTTGATTAGCCACCACTTCACAACAGCTCAGAAGCCACCTCCAAGGCCTGCTGATGTGAATATAAACTCTGCCATTTACCCTGGAGGCCCTCCGGTGCCCGTCCAGTCACCAAAGCTTTTGAAATTTGTTGATACCACAGAGATGACGAGAGGGCCACAGGAAACGCCTGGATACTGGGTTGTATCCGGTGCGAAACTGATGGTGGAGAAGGGCAAGATCTCACTCAGAGTCAAGTATTCCCTACTAGCTGTAATTTTACCAGATGATGAAATTCTGTAAGAGTAATAACAGTCGTTGATTTTGTAGGTGTTACTTATCTACAGGAAAAAGAAGGTAAATAGCTCATTAAACAAATTAGAGTGCTTGAGCTAAAAAAGAGCTTCTGGGGTCATTAGTATGAGCTGAGTCTGTTGTGGTGATGGGTGAAAGAGCTCTAAGATGAAAAAAGAGAGAAAAACAGATAGAAAAAGAGGAAAAAAGATGGAGTTGCAAGGGGAATTGGAGGGCATTGATTGAATTGTTGTGATTGTTGTCTCGGTTTTGAGATACGCAGTGAATCTTTTGTTGGTAGCATAGGTGTTCATTAGGTATTCCACACCCCCATGTATACAAGAAATTGTCAGTTTTATCTTGCATGTATGCAAACTTTTGCACATTTGCTTCAATTGCAGTTTGGTTCAATTGAATTCATATTCAATTTTCCCTTGGTCCTCTGTTGTTTCTCATTGCCTCTCCACCCTGCCACTTCAGACAATGACTACTAATTGTCAAGGCATCATGGTTGTAGGTTTGCTGCCATCCCTGGCTTAAGGGGTTCAGTTTTACTGTAGTTGGAGTATAATGGCTTATGTGGCGACTTTATAGTCTAATTGCTTGTTCAGGGTCTTGCGATTTGACTGTGAATTTAAAAAGCTACCTATGGACAATTGATGCCCAATTCTGAAATAGCAGTTACATTTTCAGTATTACTGCAGTTGTACCGCCATTTCTTATTCTGTCTGTAAAGTTCACTAAGCCATGGGCCTTCTACCTCGCCCTTAGCAAGGCCATGTCTTCTCACCAAAAAAAAAAAGCAAGGCCAGGTCTCAAGCACAGAAGCACTCAGTTCTTATGCATGTCGTTTCCCTTTTTTTTTATGTTTCCAATTTGTGTGGCTTCCTTCTTATTATTATTATTTTCCCAATTTATATATTTATTTTCCCATAAAAAGAAATTCATACACATTAGAAAGATAGGAAGTGATTTTATATATACCAAGGAAAATTTTCTTACACCATGAACAGCAGAAGGCACTTTCTTCAAATGAAAGGGAAAATCCAGGACTAAGCAAAGACAGAACTATGTTCATGAGGAGGCCAGTAAATCCCTTCTCTTTGGCATGGAAGGGGAGCCGGTTGAGCAATGTAAGTAGGGTGGTTCTGTCCTGGCATCAAAACTGAGAAATCCGACGCGTATGAACTAGACACCTGTAACCGAAAGAACACATGAGAGAGAGAGAGAGAGAGAGAGAGAGAGAGAGAGAGAGAGAGAGAGAGAGAGAGAGGAACATACTCTGTGTGCATTGCCAAGTTTCTCCATTTGTCCTAATTCCAAGGATGCGTCAGTTGCTTCTTGAGGCGAAGAGGAGGACGGACTTGGCCTAAACAAGTGCTCAAATATGGCCATTATGAGAAACATTGATATCAAGATAGCTGTTGCAACAAAGCCAAAAGATATGGCATTCATCGATGTCCCAAAATTCTTCCATGGAGCTTCTGGGTCAATTGTTGCCTGAGATGGGGCAGTGTCTGAACCAGCATAGATGTTCCAAGGCTTTGATCTTTCAGAACTAAACTCATTCATACTTTATATCTTATTCTTTCCAAACTGGGTTTTGGAGTTTTTGAGTAAATTTAGGAGGTCTTTGGAGCTAATATAGTCATGACTAGAATCTGTTTTTCCTCACTTAAAAGATCTCAAGATCATCATTCATTCTGACAAAACAAAACAAGAAAAAGGGAAATCAGGTGATCAAGATTTGGAGATGTGGAGGACATAAAAAGTAGCATAATGAGATGGAAATGTGTTTTTTTAAAATAATACTAAAGAGCATTAGAGGTACATACACTGATTCATAGCAAGTTAAATGAAAGAAGATTCAAGAACTTTTAACTCATTTTCCTGTCCCAAGAAAAAAAAAAAAAATATATATATATATATATATATATATATATTTCACTCCAGAAAAATTCCAAGGAAATGCTATTGAAAAAGAAAAAGAAGAAGAAATAATCCTCCTGCATAGAATTATGGAGAAAAAGGAAAATACCCATCTGAATTTCGTGTGTGCACAGAGTGAAAGAATGGAACAATAATGTTGACATGCAGACCCCAGATGGCAAAAATTTTCTAGTCTGTGAGGCTACAAAGAAAAATACAAAATTGGGAAATTCCCAGGAGAAAATTCAGAGAATTAAACCTAGAAAAAAACAGAGTTGGTATTTCAAAATTACATGTTAAAGTGATGATTGAAGAAATT
Source organism: Dillenia turbinata (assembly GCA_037126225.1). NCBI lineage: Eukaryota > Viridiplantae > Streptophyta > Magnoliopsida > Dilleniales > Dilleniaceae > Dillenia > Dillenia turbinata. Next base: position 3,822,292 of record JBAMMX010000024.1, read on the forward strand.
AATGTCTTGTTAGATTAAGGAACAAAGATTTAGGAAAAAGGAAGTGAAAGAAGACTAAGTTATTAGTGAATGAAAAATTTTTAAACATGCATTGAGGTGAAAGATTGCAATGTGACAAACCTGTACTCTGCAGAAGCTAAAGTTGGCTATGCATTTGATCTTGAAAATACCCATCTCTCATCACAGTCTTTCCTTCCATATAAGCTTTACTGTCACCGAAGGACAAGACAGAAAACACCAACAATCCTCTTAAGCTTTATATATAGAATTAAAAAAGGTAAAAGACAAAGTTAGGAGCCGATTAGTTTTTGTATATGAACATCAACACTGTAAAAATAAAAGGGCTCACCTAGTGCACAAAGTGTTCTCCGACTTAGTGCAGGGGTAGGGAAAAGGTGTTGTAAATGGTTTTATACTATAAGTTAAAATGTACTGTAATGTCTTATGTCATGTATAACATATAGAAACATTCATTTGTAGAAGTGTACGAGTGCGAAATAGAAACATTCAAATCTAGATATACATATGTAACATAGAAATAAATAAACACATAAGAAATTTGCTTTTGAGGCTTTGTTAAAGTTTGGGGGGGTGGTGTTTGATGCTTAACTTAATGCATACTATACCCTTGTCTGAAGAAGAAACTTGAAGAAATAAAAAGGTGGAATGGACCCTTGCTGTCTGCAGAGCCATAAACAAGAGTGCCTCATTGGCTCCTTTTTAAAGGTAACTTGCTCACTTTCAAGTGTGCCTGAATTGCCTACAGGGAGCATTATAATGCGCTTGTTATGCTTATAAATCAATTTGCACATACCCCCATTTGTAAAAACGCTACCTGTCTGCAATTATGAACCTACCAGTCTTACTTATTGTATGGCCTCATAGTCATACCTTTATTTGTTTTTTAAATTCTTTCATTGTTGTCTCATCGTCATTAATGTAAGTTGACACTTGCATACATTCTTTTGGGGAAAATTTAGTCATTAGTACTTCCTTCCAAGATTACAACTCTTGCCTATGCACAAAATATTAGAAATATTATAAGTAGATATAATGAATTATAATAATCATATGGGTTTGCCGAAGGATTAGTTAATGAAGTTGCTGGATACTGGTATTCCTTAAATAAGGTTTTGAGTTTGAGTATTGTAGATAAAGGAAACAGATTCTAAGAGAATTTTGCCCTTTAAGATTCAACCCGACTTGAACTAGATATCTAGGTCAAAAGTGATCATCAAATACCGGTGGTTTATATAAAAAATAATCATATGGATTTTGAAAAAAATAAATATGGGATTATGAGATTGGACTCAAGAAAATTTCATTACAAATAGAGCGTTGCTTAAGCAGAGTGAGGGACTATGCTCAACCCAACACTCTTATCAAAAATAAGAATTTAAGACGTTTGGATAACCTTATTTAAGTCAAATAAAAGTAAAAAGAAAAAGCATTCATAGGACTGATTATGGAGTCGAAGATTAGTTGATTTGTATTAATTTTTTTTTTTTTTTTGAAAGAAAAAATCCCAACATAGGAATTATGTTTAAAATACTAAAAATGGAGGCAATATTTGGAAAAAAAAGAAAAGGAAAATCTTAAAAAGGAAAGCTAATAAAGAAAGAGTTGTTGTGAAAATTAACACTAGTTAGAAATTAAAAAAAAAAAATCATTTTGTTGATAAAAATTTTATACCGACTGTCAACATATTGCAATCGTCTTTCTTTATCCCATTTTGAGATCCATGGTGTTAAAAAAAATTAAAAAGCAAAAAAAGTAAAATAAATAAAAATTAAAAGCTGCAATTCAAGAAATAAACAGCAAAAGGCTGCTCCAAAGTGGTACTCCACATGAGTTTAAATTATAAATTGATATTGGTGGCAGTGGACAGGTAAGCAATAAACTGAGAGTGGCAAATAAAGAGGAGGAAGAGAGGGAAATCAAAATTCACAAGGAAGGAAGATCAATGTTGGATTTCTTACAGCTATGCACAAACAGAAGTGCCATAATTTATGAGAATAAAGAAAAAAAAAGATGGGACTGCAAAAGAATAAAGAAAAAACTGACCCTAGAAAAGGTATGATGGAGACCTAAACAACATTTATTCCCTATGTTCCTTTCTTTTTCTTGTTTCATTTTTTAGGTTATATGTTGAAAGCAAACTTGTAGCTTTTGTCAGGGGAAGACAAGTCTTGTGATAAATTATTCTCAAAAATAATCAGACAAAGTGGCAACCTCAAACATCATCCACCTCCTAAAGAGGCTGTGAATGGAAAGAGAGAGAGAGAGAGAGAGAGAGAGAGAGAGAGAGAGAGAGAGAGATTTTGAAAAATAATGTTCTTTTCTATCATGTCCTACAATTAGTCTTAGACTGGCTTCAGACACCTTCTCTTAACTACTATGTATCTATTACGAAAAAAATTTAAAGAGATATAAAGCAATAAGCACAAGACAAAATGTGTCTGTGTGTGTGAGTGAGTGAGTGAGAGAGAGAGAGAGAACTTTTTTCTTTTTTGGCTCAAAGCATGAGTGGTGTCCTTTTGTCAACAATACAATCACAATGTCTGAGAAAGTTATGATAGCCCATCTATATATCTGCACCTATCCATCCAAAACAATACTCGCAAATTTAGAGTGAAAAAAAAAAGACTTAATTGATATGACAGTAAAAAGATATGAGCTGAAGATTCCAATTCTACCCAACAAACAAAAACATCAAATCTTCAACCAAGCCAAACCAAGATAATAATAGAATCACTCTCTTCCACATAATAACCAATGATGACCCAAATAGAAGAACATATGTATGATCCTAAATTCAATAAGAAAAACTTGTTTACATCTAAAGGTACTATGATATTTATATCTTACCCATCAAAATTTAAACTTAAGTTTAAAATTCCAAAATTAATTATATTGCCAAATTTTTGTTGATTCTTTGTTTCAGGGCTTTCTCCTTCAGTTTTCTTTTTCAATTATATATCAATGTAGTAATTTTTTGCATGCATTCTCACAAATCTTTAGATTCTACAAAATAGTATGCTCACAGACAATGAGTGATATGATGCCTATAAGCTAATTATTTGTCATGATGGTTTACGAGTAACACATGGTGGGTGTCTTTTCTCATAATCAACATTTTAACAACCATCACTAACACAATTTGCTAATTTTCCTTTCTTATTCCTTCACTCTCTATAATTTCCACAATCTCAATTACTAGGACCTCAACAAAAGGAGTACTAGTTAGTTTCCCATATTTTTATGCATAATTTTCTAAAGAAAAGGGTCTCATGGAATGAGAGGCAATTAAAGCAAATGTTGAGAAAATAGATTGAGGCATAAATGTTATCTCTTCCTTTCTATTCCTTTTCTTTTCTTTAATCCACAAGGGAAGCAAACCCTTTTGACTTTACTAGACTTTACTAACTTTTTAGTAGGAAAATCCTATGGGTCCACAGAATCAGTAATCAATTTTTACAATTCAAGATTTTACCTTTAAAAATAATTAATAACCTAATAGGTCCAAACTTGAAAGAAACTAAAGTTTCCCAATGACCAAACAAAGGTAATGGCATACAGAGAGGTTTAAAAAAGAAGGTACAAAAAGGTGTGAAAAGAAAGGAGTTATGTCTATTCACCATGATTCACCTCATTACATAATTCATGGCTTGGTGTTTTCCTATCGTTTTTGCCTCTCACTTTCATGTGAACCCCCCTTCCTTGAGGGGAATCATGATTTTGGCCATATGAAGAAAATAAGCAAGGAACGATAGTGTAATAAGGAGGGAGAGAGAGAGAGATATATATATATATATATAGAGAGAGAGAGAGAGAGAGAGAGAGAGAGAGAGAGAGAGAGAGAGAGAGAGTATATCTCTCAAAACTTAATACTTTTTTAGTTAATAATCCTAGTGATTGGGATAGGGTAGAAGGTGATGCAATTTAGAACACAATAGGATAAGTGAATGCACAATTTTGGAGCTATTGAAAATACTTGCAGATGCAAAGACAGATTATAAACCATACAGAAATATATATATAGTTGAAGTAATAGTGCCCACTGGGGTTACGGTGGACATCATGCAAATCCTCACAAGATATATTTGACCAAGACAAAAAGGTAAAGCCATTAGTCCAATGTGCGACAGAATTTATGAACAATTCTTTACTTTCCCACACTCAACTATGTTTACATGCAAATTTCAACTAATGGATGGAACTGGAAGTGGGTCATGAAGACATGCATAACCATGCATGAATGGAGCCTAGCCTTGCACATCATACCTTTTAGGGGCCTGTCTACTAAAAGAGCAAGCGATGCTCCACTACCAATAAAAGGCCATTGGAGAAGGCTGCATGTGCTAAGAACATGCCCATGACTATTAATTAAAATCTCCCCGAAAAAAGGTATTGGGAAGAGAGAGAGAGAGAGAGATGGTAATAAGGTAACCAAAATAAATAAATACATAAAGCTGTTCACAGCACACCAAGTTGAGTTCAGCCATTTAAAGTTGGATCCCGAACTTGCAAAGGAGCTACCTTGGAGAGTAGAGCTCATTGGACTGGTTACTGATCAAATCCCCAGCTAATAATGCACAATTAATCATTTCAAACACTTTTTGACTTTTGATAGCTAAATAGTCTCAAAAATCTTTATCGTTAAATTAAATTAAAACCCTAGAGGGGTCCAAAACTGTGCCAAAAATGATACAAATCCATGAAGCCAACAACAGTATCCATAAAATGATAAAGTATCCGGTAAATTTTTCAGAACTTTGGGTATCCAAACTACCACAACTGAATAGACAGCCAAAGCAGCAGGTCCTGAAGCTCATCTTTCCCAGCTCTTCAAAATTCAAGCCTTGAGCCGTCCATAGAACTTGGCCTTCTCCTGGGTTGTCTGGAAGCGACCATGGCCAAACTTGGAGGATGTATCGATAAACTTGAGCTTAATCTCCTCCAAGGCAACCCTAGAGGTCTGCTTGAGCAATGACTGCCTCAACGTGACCACACGCTTCTTCGGCCCCACACAGCAACCCTTGATCATTAAATAATCTTCTTTCACCACTCCATAGTGGGGGAATCCTCCCATTGGGGTAATATCCTTCTCAGTCCTGCCGGTACCAAACAGGAGAAAAGACAACCATCAATACAAAACTAGGTAACTAATCCTGAATTGTCTCAAGTAGTCATCAATTTTCTAGGCATACCGAAAGGAAGAAAGGAAAACAAAATCTAAGGGTAGAGAAGTAAGAAGTGTTCCAAGACCTGTCAAATTCAGTTATGGCAGAATGTGATTCTTGACCATCCTTTCCAAGCTTGTAAATTTTCTTGTTCAACTCTGTGCGATGATGGTAACCATTCTGGCCAGCTCTGGCAACTGTGAATGAAACTCGAGCTGGATGCCATGCACCAATACAAGCAACCTTGCGCAAACCACGGTGAGTCTTGCGGGGAAGGCGGGTGACACCCCAACGAGTCACAACACCTTCATACCCCTTACCCTTGGTTACTCCGATGATGTCAATCATTTCATCTTTCTGGAAAACAGCATCAATCGGAATCTGCTTTTCAAAAAAGTTGTAAGCATAATCAACCTTCTGAGCAACAGTTCCACCATTCACTTGAATTTCCATCAAATGTGCCTTCTTCTGCTTCAAACCCTTCATCTTCCTTATCTGCCAGGGAACATATCCAAACTCAGCAATGAAGAGGCCTCTCAGGGGAAGAAGTTTAACCAAAAAAATCTAGGAAAAGAATGAGAAAAATAACATCTCGCCCAAAGCTGAGAATTCAAGAATTGCAATGGAAGGGTTCAAGAACAAATTTATAAAAACAAATGCAAAGCTGACAATATTGAAAATGGATTGCCTTCATGCTGATTGTCCCCTAAACTACACAATAGAGCTCCAACTCAAGACCATTTGGGGGGGGGGGAGGGTTCAATGAGATCCGCCCCAATTTAGATGGCATTACTAGCAGCAGCAACAACAACCACCAAGCCTTTTTCCCACTAAGTGGGCTCGTCCATATGGCATTACTAGCACAATCCAGAATCATTCACTATAACAGTCAAGTGCAGCTGGATTCTCTCCTATATTTTGTTATATATTGAAAAAATCTCATTTAATTTATAAAAATGTGATTTGACTGAATGAACAGTAAAGCAGCTTTTCTGCCACATCAAGAGGACCTCATGCATACCTGAGTATGAGCCAAAATACGGACTACGGAGCAATGCTTCTTAATTTTCTCCAACTGTGCCCGAATGTCTTTCTTTCCTTCTTCAGTTTCAAACTTCTTAGAGTACTTAGTGAAAGCCTTCTTCTTAGACTTATACCAATTCTTGTAGAATCTTCTCTTCACCTCTTCACTTAGATGCTGAGCCCAAACAGTTGAGATTGCACGAAGTCCCCGTGGCGTTTTGATATAGCCAACAAGCCCAACAACCACCATAGGTGGTGTCTCTATTATGGTTACTGCTTCACAAGTCTCCTTCTTGTGCAACTCTGCAGAAGGAAAATTCATAGGGGCCATCAAACCAATTAACCAACAAAAGGGCCTTAATTTAATTAAGAGAGGAGTTATGGATTTTAGATATTTCCTATTTCTTATCAACAGCATCTGTCAAAGGATTCACATTAAACTCATTAAGGGATATCTGGGACCAGTCAAATTCATTACTCGAGCATACAGCATATTGAAAAAGCCATGCCTGATGGCACAACACTTCCAAAGTTGGAAGTAAGCCATGCTAGCAAATTAATGACACAAAAAGGATACATGACAAGAGGAAATGACAATAAACAAGTTAAAAGTGGGTGGCAAATTCTCTATTTTACTTAAGAATACTAGAAAGAGATCCACAATCTACTGCATTGTCTTGAAAAATATAGCAGCAAAACAATAGTACAAATACCCCACAGCCTCATAAGTAGAAAGATCTCTGTGATTGCCACAAACATATAGGTATAAAGCATTGTCATAATAGCCATGAGACATTCTTTGTGGCACCTGCCATTACTTCAAAGGATTTAGCAAAACACTGATTCCTCAAGATGGCAGATCATGATCATGCATAACGATGGGTCATAATTAAGTATTGAATTTGCTATAACATGTAAAAGCTTCCCTTCTACTTTATGGCAGCAAACAAGGGTGGGGTTCATGCACACCAAAAGGAAACTTACTTGATCCTGGCTTCTCGACCTCTCTGACAATATGAGTCATTCCGGCTTTATATCCAACAAAAGCTGTTAACTTGCAGGGTTTTGTGGGATCATCTCTGGGGAAGGACTTCACTGCACAATCAAACAGACATAAAAATCAAGAAGAAAGCCTATGTTTAGAACAGCAGGACCACTGGAGTGTTTTCCAATCACCACCTACCTAAGACTGACAAAATTAAGTAACAAAAAATGCAGAACAGTTAATGGACATCAAGGCATCACACTTCTATCATGCAAAAAGTAAACATGAAAACACAAAACTTCTGCAAATCATTTTTATCAGGACATAAAACACTTGCAATATTAACAGAAGCAACATTGATATAAAGTTCAAGAATTTAAACTTAGGAACAATTCCAGACTTAAGTTTAGGACAGCACTGTTATTCTATTTGAAAAAGGTTTACAAATAACAAAAGATCAACCACTGAAGGCTATCCTATCTCAGTAGAATTTAATAGAAAACGAAGAAAAAATGGCATAGAGCCACAAAAATGAGCTTTTACCATTATAAAACCAAAAAAAAAAGGATGAACACTTGCCTAGGGGCCAACTACGCTTTACTCTTCCAAAATACAAAGCAGACAAACTACTAAACTAAATTGTTGCCTAGAATAAGGAATCAAGATAAAACAACGATAACAGTGCAGTGACAAACTAACTGAAAAGCAACAGTTTGACATAAAATATACACAGGTCACACCATAACCACCATTAGAACTACATAATTTGGGTTCTTGGGCACAAGTGGGATGAACAAGAAAACTGTTTTTCCTCCAAATAACATATGGCAAAGTATGAATCTATCCATACATCTAAAACACAATACAAGAACTTTTCCTTTGACACATGGACTATTATTTCATTCACAGAGAAGAAGGCAATGGGTGTTCTAGACAAGTTGGGAGGGTATTTTTCTATAATCTGTACATGTTGGATAGATTTAAAGGTAAAACCAATTTTTACCAGATATTTATCTTTAAATGTTAATTTAGACGAGAATAAAACTAATTTATATCAAATATGCCTTTAAATAGCTAATGTGGTAGAAAAAGTGAACACACATGATAATTTAAAGCATTTTTTGTTCAAAAGAGTACTCTAAAAATTTTAAAAATATTTTTGTTTGATAAAAGTTTACGTAAATTTATTGAAACTTTAACAATATAGGTATTACAAATTATCACAAAAAATAACATTTAAGGCCATGCCTATAGTAAAGTGAAGGCTCCACAATAGAAAATGCAATAACAGCATGGACGTAAAAAACAACCTAGCACAAAACAAGCAATCACCCTGCTTGTTCATAAGAAATATAAAAGAATACATTATTAAACATATGAGAATGGAACATGAACTAAACATGAGAACCTTTTCCTCTATGACGAGAGGCTCTCTTTCTTGGAAGAAATCCTAGAGAACCATGTCTGGGATGCTCAAACTTGCGGTGAGACATGATAATCCTTGTTCCCTTTCTCTGCAGAAGTCATAAAGCTCTATCCATTTCTTCTGAATGATATAAAAAAAATGTTTGGAAAACCACAATAGTTCACAGACTGAGGAGTGGTATAACACGAGAACTAAAATCTAAGGACATGACCAGAAATTGGAAGCATAATTGACAAGATCATGTAAACTAAAGAAATCATTTATTGTTCATTAAAGTCAAAAATGCTAACAAGCTAAAAACTCTTGATGTTTAAGAAGATATAAAATCCACAACCAGTAAATTTCAAATTCAAAAATTAACAACACAAGTATAGAAATATTATCAAATAAATAAAAAAATCTACAAATATTTAGATTAGAGAAAATTAATATATATATATACACGTGTGTGTGTGTGTGACCCTAACATGAGATAATGATATGTTGGAATTATCTCCACAGTAGATGAATTAAAATGATCCCCTAAACCAGAGGCCTATGGCACAAAATTCATGCCAATTCTCAAGACTCATTTAGTCTTTCTTTTCCCCAAAATACCCAACAATGGATTTCTGAGGAAATGAGCCCTTCAGAGACTCCAGCCTTGATTACACAATTTTTTTAATGGGGATCTCATTTCAATCATCTCTTGAAGGAGCCAAAAGCGCAACACAAATTTCCCACATCAAGGGTCAAAATAATTTATATTCAACAAAATAGGAAATAACTCAGACGAAAAAAAAAAATCAGAACCTATTAGATTCAGCTTTTCTAAAAAACAATATATATATATATATATATATATATATATATATATATATATATATATATATATATATATATATTCATCACCCAAAGTTACTTTCAATCACTCACATCTCCCACAACAATGGTGCGAACAAAGCATACCCTCAAAACCTTGCACAAAATAAAAATGAACCAGAAATGAAAAATGGAAGAAAATTTAGCATGCCAGTAATTTAATGAATAAATCACTTAAAAAAAGAGGAAATTGTCACTTGTCGACAACATAAATACCTAGTACGATAATCAACATCAATTATTACAAAAAAAAAATAATAATAAAACAGAAAAGACTAGAATGAAGAACAAATAGATGTCGTTCCAACAAAATGAATCGACTTACGAAAAAGAACCACAAAATCAATGAATCTGCGTAGACAGAATCGATTAGTTTACAAACGATTTGTATATTAGAGAGAATTGAACGATGTTACCTCAGATTAAAATGGAGAAGAACTTCAAAGCAGAGACGCTCTCTCTCCCTCCCTCCCCTGAACGGCTACTGAAATTTTGCCCGACGTGTTCCGATTTATAAAGCGAAGGGACGGACAGGATTAACTTGGAGCGGTGATCTCAACCGTCAAAATTTGTTAGCGCAGTGCTAGTAGGGCTTTCGCCGGTATTCCATGGGTAGAGTGAAACCGTTACTCATGATAGCGGGCCGGGCCGGGCCGGGCCGTAAGACGTATCGGACCATTTGGGCTGGCAATGGAGCTGAGCCCCATACAGCAAGTCTTCTCCCACCGGGTCTTATTACAACTAATTTGAGATTTTTATTTTTTCTTTTTTTGACAAATTATTAGTGGGACAGATCTATATAATCTCCATTCACTTAAAATAAATAACCCTCATAATACAATACAAAATCACAATATGATCGATTCGGAATGGTTTATTAGTTTTATTCCTCCATATAATGCGTATATACATATATAATAAATAACTTTCGTAATATATACAAAACCCTATTTATATAACACCTAAACTTTGGCTATACATTTTTTATAAATGATTTTATAAATATAGCTATGTATTATTATTATGGTATAGAGTATACGTATCGAGTCTCTTATGGTACTAGTACCTTAAAGTGTAATTCAAGGAGATTTTAAAATGTATCCTAACGTGGATAAAACATTAAGAAGGGGAAAAAAAAAAAAAAAAACCCTTGGGTTTTAATCCCATGGGACAAGATGAGGATGTTGCTTCTAATTTGGTAGCTTTGAAATTTGATGAAGATAAATATAGAAAAGAGTTTGCTAAAATGATAATCATTGATGAACTGAGCTGTCTTTTTTATTTATTGAATATGAAAATTTTAAAAATTTTATGATACACGTGCGATTCAAGTTTTATATTTTGTTTAATACAATTATTGTAAGAGATTGTATTAAAATCGATCTTGAGGAAAAAGAGGAGTATTAGAAATCTCTTGCAGAGGACTTCCCAAAGGATTGTATCACAAAGTATTGTGGTGAACACGGTTTTTTTGACTGGTTTTTGGTTAAAATGTATTAATGCATCTCAACCCCTGTTAGTTGGGTTCCGGCAGCACTTCTCGTTTTTGTATTCTATATTTCATTATGAGTCTTGCCATCACAAGAGTTCTTGTGGATCAGATAGCACAATCGAGGAAGTTGAAATGGTTGCTTTGGACCTCATTAGAACTGTAAGAATTTTTTTAAGTTGCCAAATGGATCCTATGGTTAATTTTCCACAACTCTCTCTTAAAATACTGCCTCTATTTTATTATGTGTATTTTTTTTTTATTTTATCCTTTTGTTCTTTCTTTTCTCTCACAGGTGCCTCCATCTAGCCGTGCAATATTTGTAGCTGCATATCTCTATTATAACTTGTCTGAGAAACTCATTTCAAATGGAAAACTAGTTGAGGTAAGTGGCATTCATCCTCTTTTCCAAACTCATTGTTGGGGTTTTGAGGGCTAGATTGCAGTGGTGTGAAAACAAAGGCTTCTGCTGCCTTAAATACACTTTCAAAAAGAATGAGAAAATTTTACTTATCATCTAGATAGTTCTCTGGGATCATTTTAAATTTTTCGGGGAAGGTTTCATGATTCAAAAGTTAATCATTTGTAATGTGGGAAAACTAAGAGCACCCAGATAGTGCACCGAGTTTCAAAATTAATCTTATGTAAAGTTCGCATAGCTCTGTACTACCATAAAGTTCAGCTTATTACAAATGCTTCTGAAAATAGTTTTCAAGTGCTTGATTGGTTGAGAGCTAATTTCTTTCAACAATTGCAAGCTCCTCTAACAAAGTTTTTTCACTACTTCTAGGCTCTATTGCATGCTAAAGAAGCCCTTAGATCACGCAATAAGCTCTTCCAAGAAAAGTTGTGTATTCTGTTGAGGAGCAGAGCAAAAAAGAGACCAAAGACAATGATATAAATCAGAAGCTTAGCTTTTCTCTTGGAAATGTTCATGTTCGTAGATCTGTGGCTTCGGTAGCTTGGTCTTGTGCTGCAGTTTCTGGGGACATTGAAGACTTTGTTGTTAGTCCATGGAATGTGCTTCAATGTTACCTTGAAAGCACTTTACAGGTAGCTTCATCAATCTAAATTCATGGTTTGACTGCACTTATTTTTCAAATTCTGATTTTTCATTTGGTAATAGGTTGGAATTATCCATGAAATAACTGGATATGGTGGTGAGGCCAAGATTCATTTGATGTGGGGAAAGAGTATCTCTTGCTTATTCAGCTTGTCAAATTTTAAAGTTGCCTTTTCTTCTGTTCTTGGTATGGTAATTTAGATCTTCTTCTCTCTTCTCCCATGGTATTTATGTTCATCAGCTAGCTTTCTTATTGTTTATGGAAGTTTATAGGAAAAGTATACTTCAGAGAGGGGCTCCAAGATTTGGCAGAAAAGGAGCTTGTAAGTGCCAAGCAAGTAGTGGTGGATGATGATGATGCAGCTACTGTATCTTGCTCAAACTGTCGGTTGATCCAAGAAGTTACCATAGATCAACAACATCTTGGACTGTTATACACATGCGAGGTTGATTGTAGCACATGGAAACCAGGATTGAATGCTGATAGACTGTACAACTCAGTGCTTGACAAACTTAAATCTCATCATTGGATGAATTATATTAATGATTTCAAGAAAGAAGGATCTGAACGGATGAACGATGGAATGCTGGTCAAGAACTTGGAAATTGGTGCAAGCAATGTTGCTTCTTGTGCTAGTACTGAAACAGAATCACAAGAGATATTTGCCATATGCAAGGGACTAGAAGCAAATGTGGTGGGGAAAAAATCAAGAAAGACCAAAAAGGCATTGGAGCCGGTGGCAAAGCAGGAATCTTCAAGACTTGATAAAAATCGGAGGCTTACTCGTGCTAGATGCCATTCTTCTCAATCTAAAAGTGGGGATACTTCAAATGAGGTGCAAGTTGGCTTCTCCAGATATCCGCATGATAATGTTCTGGATCCTTTATTTGTGATGTTAATCAAACAGAGCTGTTTGAGAAATGCGGGGGCTCATTAGATAGTGTTGGATGTGAAGTGGCACTACATTGCTGCAAATCGAAATGCTTGAAATATGCTCCTACTAGAGTAATGCAACCTGGATTAAGGAATTGTTTTTTAGATATGAAATGGGAATTTGTACGTAGACGGCTATCTCTCAGTCTACTTGCTGACATAGTTATGTCGTAATCCCTTGTTCTGTTATTTCATGATTAATTTGTCACAATTCTGTCATTGCAGGGGAGAGTTTATTTCTGATAGCACATGAAGTAGGAAAAATAATTAACTTTCACATGGGATACTGAAATGTATGCTTATGAATCTCAAGTAAGAGTTGTTAGACCTGCAAAGCTGGTGGGTTTGCTTATAAGCTTTCCAGATTTTGTTGGATTCTTTTCCTTTGTCAGGGCATGATCAGGGTTCTCTTCCCATGAGATCTTCATTTTTAGATTGTAAACAAAGAAGACAACAGTGCATTCTTAATGCACCCTTTCCTTAAAATGATTAAAAGGGTGAAAATTATTTCTGAGGACCTATTTTGGGTGGAAAGGGATTTTGAAATGATCATGTTCCGAGAAATGCTAATAAATTTGTTTCTAAAGTTGAACATGTGGAGTACAAGTATCCCACCAGAGGGATTTCACTTCTTTTTAACTACGAATTTTTTTTTTCCTCTAACATTTTCAAGGCATTTTCTAGCATTCTGGGCAGAAGTTATCTGTTTCTGTTTTAAGACTTAAAAACTGTTTTCAAGTTCCCCAAGTCGAGCCCGCTTTCTGTTTCTGTTTCTGTTTCTGTTTCACACACCTGAAATGGCCCTCTATTATTTTTAGTAAAGCTATAATTACATGCCACCCCATTCATTGGATATTCTTGTTAGAATCAATGTTTTAGTGTCTCATTGCTGCTGCCTTCATTACCCAATCCCATCTATTCTGCAAAGCATGAAGATAGGGACAGCATGATGCAGAAAATTTAAAAAAATTAACATACTAAATCTAGTGCATGACATTAGAAATTATAATTTTTATGCAAGGTTATGGTATATATTCAAGTTTCTTGTTTATCTGTATCAGGCGTGAAACATCAAAGCATAATGCTGGCAACAGTTTCTGTCAGTTGGTAGCAACATTGTCATTTAGACTATTAGCCCTATTGGCGGTGATGGCACCATCAAGGGTATTGCAACCATTTTCCATCATTTTTTTCTCTGATTGTGTCAACCGACTCTAGAATGCTTTATTCCCTAAATCTAACAATGTCATCATGCTAATACAAATGAGCAAAAGCTTCATCTAGTGGTATTGGTGTTGAGGATTGCTTATTATGGTAAAGAACTATGGGTTAGGCTTGATTTTTAGTTTGGGTCAGATCTAGAACTTGTTCCTCACATCCATGAAACTGTTTTAAGTCTTGTTGACTTATGAAGGAATATGGTGATCTGTTGTATTAAATTACTGTCAAGTTCTTGCGATACTGATGATCACTACGTTGATCTGAGGGCTATTAACTCATTGGAAGTTTTGTTTCAACAGTACCTTTAGCCACAAACATGTTGTAGTCCAGCCAAATGATTAGAGCATACATCAATTTTTGTTATTACGGTCGATTCTTTTTGTTACAGTTTCCAATTGATGTGGAGAGGATTATCCAGTATACTGTGTTGAGTACTCTCAACATTTAGATTTGCTTTTGTGCATTATTTTGCTTTGAGATGATAGTGTTAAGGTGAACGGATGGGTAATAGGAAAGTTAGAATTTGAAATTAAAAAATCAAAACAAATTCGAAGTAAACTTGATTGTAAGTAGGATGAGAAAATTTGATGAAGATGGTTTCCTCGTGTGCAAGAAAACACCGTTAATGCCATTGTTGAAGGTTTTCCTAAAACTAGAGGAAGACCTGAGAAAAGCTTAAGACGTGTGGTGAAAAGAGTCAATTTGTCTGAATAAGTTTCTTCTCCTTTATTATTCCATATATATAGAAAATGGTATAGAAATAATTCATGAAAGTTTTTAAATTACAATCGTGATCTTCTCTTATTCCTAATCTATATATTCTAATTTTGGTAATCTAATTATATATATGGTATGATTAAACAGATTAATGGAATCTCTTGATTTTCTAATTGACTAGCAAATTAATGGAATCCCTTTATTTCTGAATTGACTTGTAGATTGATGGAATCTCCTTGATTTTCGAATTGACTTGTAGATTGATGGAATCCCCTTGATTTTCGAATTGACTTGCTTAATTTGATATTGATTCCTTAATTGACTCTATTGATTAAATCTCTTACTAACATCCCCCCTCAAATTGATGCGGCTGATCAAAAAGCATTAATTTGTTTATGAGAAACAGGTGATGAGGCCGAGGTAGTGCCTTGGTAAGGATATCAGCCAATTGAAGATCTGAGGTAATATGCAGTAGGGAGATAAACTGATTTTCAAAAGCTTCACGAATAGAATGACAATCCACTTCAATGTACTTGGTGCGTTCATGAAAAACAGGATTAGCAGCAATCTGAATAGCACTAGTATTATCTGCATAAAGAGGTGTGGGATCGGATTGAGGAAATCCAATTTTAGTCAATAAACCGCGAAACCAAATAATCTCTGAGCAAATAGTAGACATAACACGATATTCCGATTCGGTAGAAGATTTGGATACCCAAGCTTGTTTCTTACGTTTCCAAGAAATGAGCGCAGAGCCAAAAAACATACACCAACAAGTAACAGAACGTCGAGTGTCAGGGTAGCCTGCCCAATCAGCATCACTGTAACCAATTAATCGAAGGGAGGATCCAACAGGAAAGAATAAGCCACGACCAGAAGTACCCTTCAAGTAGCGAATGATACGACGAACAACAGCTAAGTGAAGGTATCGAGGGGTATGCATAAACTGACTAACTTGCTGAACAACGAAAGAAATGTTAGGATGTGTAATTGTTAAATAATTAAGATTTCCGACCAGCTGACGATACATCATAGGATTAGGAAGAAGGTCACCCTCATCACGACTAAATTACACATTAACTTCAAGAGGGGTGTCAACAGGAGAAGCAGATTGAAGTTCAGTTAAAGAGATTAAGTCCTCTGTATATTTGTGTTGATGCAAAAAAAAACCCTTCCGATCCAAACGGACCTGAAGACTCCAAAAATAGTAGAGAGAACCAAGATCCTTCATATGAAATGAAGTTTGGAGCTGCTGTTTAAGCTGTTGAATCAAAACAATATCTGTGCCAGTGATGACAATATCATTAACATAGACAAAAAGAAGAACAACATTATTCGCTGTTTTGTGAAGGAACAAAGAAGAATTATACTGGCTCTGGGTAAAAGAAAAACCGAGTAAAGTAGAACGAAATTTCTCAAACCACGCTTGAGGTGCTTGTTTCAAGCCGTAAAGAGAACGTCTAAGTTTGCATACACCAAAAGAGGAAGAGAATAAACCTAGAGGAGGAGTCATAAAAATTTCTCCCTTAAGATCACCATGCAGAAACGCATTTTTAACATCCATTTGATGAAATGACCATCTCTTAGAAGCAGCAATAACAATAACAGTTCGGATAGTAGTCATTTTGGCTACTTGAGCAAATGTTTCATCATAATCTACCCCATATTTCTGCTTATTGCCAAGAGCAACCAACCGAGTCTTATAACGGTCAAGCGAATTATCAGAATTCAATTTCACAGAATATACCCACTTACAACCAATAGGTTTAATACCAGGAGGGCATGGAACAATATCCCACGTATGATTTTTTTGAAGTTGAAGCCTATCTTGCATTGCTTGTTTCCAACACGCATGTAGGGCTGCATGAGAATAACAAGTAGGAATAGGAATATTCGATAAAGTTACATTAAGAGATGTATGTAGGAACTCAAACCTATCTGGTAGATGAGAGACACGTGTAGATCTTCGAGGTGTTGAAGATACATGCTCAGGTGGTGGGTCAGTATCAGAAGGAGTTAAAGTGGTTTTACGTCTTGTATACACAACACCTGATTTGAAACACTTAATAGGACACGTAACATCATCAAAGTGAGGAAGTATAGGAGGAGTAGTAGAAGAGACTACATTAGACTGAAAAAAATAGTGATTCTCAAAGAAAATCACATTTCGAGAGATACGAAGACGATTAGCAATAACATCTTAACATACAAATCCCTTTTGAGTGGTACTGTAACCCAGAAACGCACACTTAACATATTGGGCACCAAGTTTGTGATGTTCAGTAGATGGTAAGTGAACAAAACAGACACACCTAAAAGTATAAAGTGTGTGATAACTAGGATGAATGTTGTAGAGACGAAAAAATGGTGAGTTAAAGTTCAAGACTCGAGATGGAAGATGATTAATCAGATAGACAACTATGGAAATGACCTTAATCCAAAATCGAGGGGGAACAGAAGATTCAAGTAGTAAGGTGCGAGTGACATCCAACAAATGTCGATTTTTACATTCAGCAACACTATTTTGTTGAGGTGTATAAGGACAAGAGCGTTGTGAAATAATACCTTTGCACTGTAAGAAAACTTGGAATTCATTTGATATATAATCTCCCCTAGATTCAGATCGTAAGATTTTAATACTAATAAAAAATTGATTCTCAACATATATCAATAAATTTTGAAACACAGAAAAGATCTCAGCTTTAGAGTGAAGAAAATAAATCCAAGTAAACCGATTGTGGTCATAAATAAATGTCACGAAATATTTGTGATTTGTATGAGAGAGTACATGAGAAACATCCCAAATATCACTATGAATAATATCAAAACACTTTTCTGCATGATGACTAAAAGAAGGAAATGGTAGAGTCTTACTCTTAGCAAGTTTGCACATAGAGCAATCGAAAAATAAAGAGGAAGATTGATTTTTATTGCCCAAGAATCAATGTTTCAATAAGTGAGACAGGACAAACGAATTAGGATGACCCAAACATTTATGTCAGATCTCACTTAGATTTGTTACAGTATTACAAGCCAATGAAAAAATACCATGACTAAGAAAATGTATAGAAAACTATCTTCCCACTTTAGGCCCATTTGCGATCACTTTCCCGGACCCCTGATCTTGCACAAGACAACCATCACGAGAGAAATATACGTTATAATTGTTATCTACCAATTGACCAACTGAAATTAAACTTGATGAAAGCCCAGGGAACACAAACACATTACAAAAAGATGAATTGATATCACCAATAGTAACAATAGGAAGAGAACTACCATCTGCAATTTGAATATGTTGTGCACCACAATAGGGTCGAACATTGTGCAAATAATCAGAAGTACCAATCATATGATTCGAAGCCGCAAAATCAACAAATCAAGGTTAAAGAGTGTGTTTAGTCTTACTTTGAATGCCCAAGGCAGAGAATGCTAAGATAATCATTTGTTACACCATTTCTGGAGGCAAGGCAGCTTGATTAGAGACTGCTGGAAGAGGAATGAACTGCAGCATAGAAGGCTTTGGTTGGATGATTCTCTAGTCATGTTGGATATTCTTTAATAATATGACCACGTTGTTTGTAATAGTTGTAGAATTTTCGGCTACAATTTTGAGCAATATGCCCAAAATTCTTGCATGAATAACATTGAATCTGCTTTATATCTCTTTCTTTTCTCTTCCCTTGAGCAGCGAAAGCAACTGTTACAGACTCTGAGGTGAGTTTGTCTTGTGCCATAGTTGCAGAATTTTCGACTGCAATTTTGAGTAATATGCCCAAAATTCTTGCATGAATAGCATTGAATCTGCTTCATATCTCTTTCTTTTCTCTTCCTTTGAGCAGCGAAGACAACTGTTGCAGACTCTGAGGTGAGTTTGTCTTGTGGCATAACTTCTTGAGTAATTAATCGTTACTTTTCCCAAAGTAATTCTCCAACACACACGTCCAAAGAGGGAATTGGATCTTGGTTCAACAAAGCAGCCCTTGTAACATCAAATTCTGGTCTAACTTTCATGAGAAACTGATCCTGTCGACTAGTATCATAAACTTCTTTGAGGATAGACAGTGACTCTTGTGGTACTTTATCATGTATAATGGCTGAATGTTCTGTTCATAAATTAAGAAAACCAGAATAGTATTCTTGAATCGAAAGATTACGCTGACTGTAATTTGCAATGTCCCGCTCCAACTGAAAATGCTTTGCATTGTTGTCTTGATTATAAATATGTTTCAAATATTCCCACATTTCCTTAACTGTTGTAAAAGAGCACAAATTGTTGATCATATGTGGCTCAATAGATCTCAGAATCCAAGAAATAATCTGAGTATCTTTTATCTCCCATGTAACAAGGCCAATTTTGTCATTTGGTGCAGTAGAAGACCCATCAATATGTCCCCACAGTCTTTTGTCTTTGATATACATCCTGAATTGAAACTCACAATCCGAATAATTCTTTCCATTGAACCGAATTGAAAAGTTTTCTGTTGTCGTAGTGATCTAAAAAAAACTCAAAAGTGTGTAAAAAAATTATAACTTTTCGAAATAAAACCCACAATATGTGATCTGGAAATAATTCCAAAATCAGAACTACTAAAATCAAAGAAAAAAACCAAATATTCGAGAGCCCCTAGGGCTGAAACAAGAAGGACACCAAAGTCCATAGAACTGAACCAAAGATATTCGAGAGCTCCTAGGGTTAAAACAATGACACGACTATTTAGATTTTGATAGAAGGCTCTGATACCATGTCAATTTGTCTGAATGAGTTTCTTCTTCTTTGTTATTCCATATATATAGAAAATGGTACATAAATAATTCAGAAAAGTTTTTAAATTATAATCGTGATCTTTTCTTATTTCTAATCTATATATTCTAATTTTGATAATCTAATTATGTATATGGTATGATTAAACAAATTAATGGAATCTCTTGATTTTCTAATTGACTAACAAATTGATGGAATCTCTTTATTTCTGAATTGACTTGTAGATTGATGGAATCTACTTGATTTCTGAATTGACTTGTACATTGATGGAATCTCCTTGATTTTCGAATTGACTTGCTCAATTTGATGTTGATTTCTTGATTGGCTCTATTGATTAAATCTCTTACTAACAAAAAGTGACATGCTAACTTTAACCTTACATTAACATGACTTCTAATAGAGCTGAATGGATATAGAAAGATTCATATAGCTGATTCAATCAAGATAGGAATGAGGTTTAGTTGAGTTGAGTTAAATTCCTTATACATTAGAAGTAATTTACTTGAATGAGGAAAGATCATTGGGCAATTGTATTTTGTTTATGCAAATTCAATCATTCTCCCTTTTCTTTTGCATGAGTTTGAAGAATCTCATGACTTGCAGGGTTTGATTTCCATTCTCTGCAGTGTGACAGGAAAATTCTTTGGAGCTTGTGGTGAATTCTATAAAATGCAGAAAGCGTTTCTAGAATGCATAGCTTTGCTTGCAAGCATTAATCAATGCAGGCGAAATTATTCATCAGCTTCACCATTTTTACTTGATTTAATTGGGGTGGAAATATCAGGAGATATGTTCGCACTTGAACGTGCTTCGGTAATTTATGGCATCTGTTGGTTTGCATTAAGGAGCCACCGTTTGAAGGATCCTAGGTATTTTAACCAAGAGTTTGCAAGCTTCAGATTAGTTCTCATATGTTTGTGAATTTGCAAATATACTTTAGTATTACAATCATATCTTTAGGAGTAGCTGACATGCGAAGGTTCTAATGAGCATATTTAGTTACACAAGGTAAATTATATAATAAAAGCATTAATGTTGCAGATGACATGCATTAACTTATTCCATTTCTTACTTAACAGTGGGAATGCTAGAACTGTTGCTTTATGTTTGTACTCTGCAGTCTTCTTCATATCATCAATATTGTATCTTATTGGCACCCTACCCTAAAATTACATTCACTTTTACCTACCAATATAAACTTGATTGGTATGAAAGCGGGATTTTAGGTTAAAAGAATCAAGTTTCTACATATCTTGCCATTGTTATTGCCTTGTGCTCCTTTCTTACAATATTCATACTAGGTTCTTATTGAATTTTTATGAAGCTTTACATTGTTGTATAGGTGTAGAACAGTTCCATAATGTGTGGGTCTGTGAAGTTGGAGCTCACTTAACTAGAGCTTTGGGCTTATTTTTAGTGGACACATTAAATAATCTTGCCAATGGGCATCCCAGTTGCTGCCTCATCTTTGCATCAAAATGCATGTTACTGTGTAGATATTTCCCTTTTGGTATCTCAACTTGTAAATACACCTTTGTTTTTTTGCTACTGATACTATTTTTATTGTTTTTGTTCATTTATTCCTTCAGAGTGCTTTGCTGTAAGTTCTGTAGCATGGAGTTACCCAAGCTTCCTGGTTAATGCTGGCTTTTGTGCTGTGCCACAAGGTTCCCATACTTCTTAAAGAGGTAAAATATCTGATAGTCTTGCTTATCATTGTTCTAGAGATCCCATCTGATTGACTGAATCATGGAGGATGCTTGCTATTTGTTGTTTGTTGCTCTGATCGACCATTTTAAGTTAATCTGTTGTGCTAAAAATAGGTTGCCTAGGGATTTTTGTGGTCGTGTTTGGAGGAGTTCATTTTTCGTGGGATAGAAGTTTTGATTGGATCAAGAGAAAAAACAATGGTGATTAAATGATGTATCTTCATACTTATAAGGTGGATTTCGCTAGAACCTCTTCTATCACTTGGGGCAATTGTCAGGGTTAGAATTTTGTTACCTCTAGAAGATGTACAATTTTAGAATTATTAGCTGTTTTTTGTAGGCCTTTCTTTTTTTGGGAATTATTTTATCCCTTTAAATTAGCTTAATTTGATTTTTGAATTTTTGTGGATTGCTTAGCTCAGTTGAATGCTGTTGAATGCTTTTCATTCAAAATCTTGAAATTGGAATCCTTTCCCTTCATCATTAGTTTATGTTTAATAGTGGTTATCATACCAAACAAACATAGGCAATGAGTCAAATCTAGTACTTTTAGGATTTGCATTTTGGTTGTAGGCTTGTTTGTGTTTTGTTTGCGCTAGAAGCGCATGTTTAGCTCCTGAATTTCTTTATTTCTAATTAATATTTTGTAATTTTCATTTACTTCTGCTATTGTACAACAGGTGTCTACATTGCTTGCTGCACTATTTGTGCTATCATCACCAAATGGGCCATTTGCATCATCATTATCTTCTTATAAATTACTCACCGAATGTCACTGGGCTTCATTTTTCGATCAAGCTTCAGTTGGTATGCATCTTAATCATCAGCAGTTTTCAAAATGTAAATACCAAGATTCCATGGAGGCTAAGGTTTGTCTGGCTATTCCCTCTACATAGCAGGTTCTTCTTCTTCTTCTTCTTCTTCTTTTTTTTTTTTTTTGTGTAATTCCACTTATATCAAAGGTAATGTTTGGATACTAATATTTTTCATTTTGTAGTCCATTTAAGTGAACGTAGAACTAATCTCAGCTTGCTCCATTAATTTCTTGTAGCTTTGATTACTGGCATTTCTTATTTTCCAAGTATTTCTATTTGCAAGTTCCGTGGTGGTATTTGTTATGCATAATTGTATTACCTTTTCCCCTATCCCTGGCTTATATAAATTTTTTATTTTTATTTATTTATTTATTTATTTTTTGTCTGGCGGCCTTGATTCGTTCCCTTAATTGAGTGATCTCAAATCTGGACTCCTTTTGGAACAAATGTGAATTTCGATTTTCATGATGAGACTCCGACAAAATTGCCATGGAACTTAGACTATGCTTCATTTTCTATGTTTCTTTGTGGTTTTTAAGCACTTAAACATTCATTCATAGAACCCCTTTTCCTTTTTAGAGTTTTATTTCTTGTTTCTTTCAAGTTTTGACTTTTTCACTTGACTCTTCCAGATAAGTCATAAGAGCTCTAGAACTTCATGGCAGACCTTTCCAAGATGAACATCCTGCCCAGAAACAATCTCTGATTTTGCTGTTGGTAGCTTAAAATATTTGATCAGAAGATAACTAAAAGTTGATGACATGAAAATTATTTGTTGCAGCTTTCATCTGTCACTGAATCATCATGGTATACAGAGGCATACAAATTGATGAGCTGACGACTGCCTTTTCTGCAGAATGAAAATTATGAAGCCTAATACTTATCAAGAAAAATAGCATAATAAACATTCATGCTTTGGCTAAACAAATATTCTATTCTCAGGCCACCTAAATCAAGTCGAGATATTCAGAAAATTGTAGAAGGGTTTTTCGAGTGCCTGCCTTGCTCTACAGTAATATGTTTAAGTTTCCTTGGTGATCCTTATGCCAGTCTTCTACGGGACTTGCTGCAATATCATCCTTCTGTTCATGCGTGGATGATGTTGTCATGCTTGAATCCTCAGGAGCAGCCTGTTGTTGTACTTCTGCCACTTGGTCCAGTTTGTGAAGGTACCTGGCTTTAGGTGGCATTAGAGAGATCAATTTACAGCTTGTCTTGCACTTGGAATCCTATTATTTTAACTTTTTGTTTTCGAGAAATGATATAATTTGGTAATTATGATCAGATGCTCCACAGAATGATGTTGATGATGAAGATGATAACCATTTTGGTTCCTCTGGTGTCATTATGGATGAGTCAGGTGGAAAATGGCACTGTCCTTGGGGTTCAGCTCTGGCTGATGACATAGTTCCAGTTTTTAAATTAATTTTGGCAGAAAATTACAGCTTTTGTGTGGTTCCATTAGAAAATATGCGAAATAATAGGCTTTTATGGTGGACACAAAGAAAGAAGCTTGATCAATGCCTTCAAAAGTTATTGAGGTGGGTTTCTTCTACCATATATGTCTTTGTGTACCCATTTTATGCTTGTGCTCTAGTACTTTGATATGCAAGGCTTAGGATTATTTGTGTCTGGCCGCCGCTGATGCACAAATTTTGACCCACTCAATTGTATCTGATCTTTCCCTTTCACAACCCTTTTAGAGGTCTGACACTTAAAATGGGGGTTGAACGAGTGTTATATCCAACTTCAAGCCCTTGGGGGAGTGGATATGGAGTTTGTTGAATTGTGATTTGCCTTGTCTTGTGGTTTTGCAATGGTCTTGCTTGTTACCTTGATATTCTGTCTTGACAAGTACAGGGAATTGGAAGATTCATGGATGGGATCTTGGAAATATTTACTTTTAGGGGAGTTGTCATACTCCAAGAAGCTAGATACTGTAAATAAAAAGTTGGTGCATGACTTGAAAATTAAATGTAAAATGGATGTAAATCAGAATCTTCTTCGTCCAATACTTGGTAGCGGCAAAGATGCCTGTGAAAACGAGTTTTTTGTTTCTCAGCCACTTCTAGGAAAAGGTTGCTGTGTTGGTGGGGTTGAATGTTTTGATGGGAGAATTCCGAAGATATCACCTGAGATATTCCAACTAATTGTTGGAGCGACTAATGCACGGGAAGAAGAGTGCATGAAAAGAGAACCAATCATTCTGGTGCTGGACTCCGAAGTGCAGGTGAATTTCTCTCTCAAAAAGCTGGTAGCAAGCCTTTTTTGCTTCTATTTTGTCTTCTTGTTGCACTATGCGTAGTAGATTAGACAGGATGAGTTAAATGGTGATTGAAGTACTCATTATCTTGCAATTTTGGGATTTTTAACTGCTAGTTTTTGTTCCAACCCTACCACTTTCTAAATCATTTAAACTTTTAGTCATGAAAACTCTCAATCGTATGATGTTCAGATTATGAAAGAAGTGTCACATAAATAGGCTAAATTATAAAATGTTTCAGAAAGCTTCCTTGCTATGACTTTCTTTATGCTTCAATGCTAATCAAAAACAAGATTAACTACGTAATAAACATACAGTGTTTTCCCGAGTTGAATTAGCAGTAAAGGCTTTATTGGTCACTACAGTCAAGAGTGGGGTTTGATTTCTTAAATTGTGCAACACCCATAACATTGTTTATTAAAGCAGCTTTTTCTGACTAAATTTATGCAGATGCTTCCTTGGGAGAATATACCCATGCTGACGCAGCAAGAGGTATATCGGATGCCATCTGTTTGCTGTATCTTGGCAGCAGTTCACGAAAGTCACCATTTTAGAGAGGGAATTGGAAAGTCTAATAGTGTCTTCCCATTGATTGACCCATTAGATGCATTTTACGTTTTAAATCCTAGTGGAGATCTTCACAACACACAAGTTCAATTTGAGAACTGGTTTGCTGATCAAAAGTTCGAGGTAATTTTTCTCTCATTTTTCAAAATGAAATAAATAAGGAAACAAAAGGAGGCTGGGGACAGGGAAAAAGAATTATGGTAATGGTAAAATAGAAAGATCAAGCTACCGAGAAAGATAGTCTTCTCAATCTCTTTAATTAGACTACAACAACAGCTGTCTCTTTTTATCCATTGGTTATTTCAACTTATGATTAAAATGCAAAAATCTACTAGTTTGTTATTTTCGACTTAGTCTGTTGGAATTGACTCTGCAGGGAAAAGCAGGCACTGCACCCACAATTGAAGAACTGGCATTGGCACTAAAGCGGCATGACTTCTTTATTTATTTTGGGCATGGAAGTGGTATGTTTGTTTAGAGTTATTTGTAAAATTCAACTTGATGCCACTCTAAAAATGCTGCACTAGATTTTGTACTCCTGCACTTATGCTGGCTTGTTTATTTTGTTTGGGATCTAGGAACACGATTTCCTCATAAGGAGAGCCAAAAACTAGAAACCTGTGCAGCTACTCTTCTGATGGGCTGCAGTAGTGGAGCTTTTGTCTCTAGATGACCATTATTCTCCCCAAGGCACCCCACTATCCTACTTATTGGCAGGATCTCCTATTGTTGTGTGCAATTTGTGGGAAGTGACTGATAAAGATATTGACCGATTTGGGAAGGCAATGCTTGAGGCTTGGTTGAAGGAAAGATCAACCTTAGCTGAAAACTGTGTTCATTGCATTGACTTGGTAAACGATTTGAATTCCATGGACATAAATAGCAATAAGGGTGGAAAGGCAAAGAAGAAAGCCCCAAAAAAGAAGCAAGCAGAGGTTTTAAAAGCATCACTCATACAATTAGAAGAATATAATATGCATATAAAAGAAATGTTAGAAAAAGGATTTTGTAGACCATCTTCTTCTAGAAATTCATGTTCAGCTTTTATAGTAGCAAAACATTCAGAATTAAAAAGAGGAAAGTCTAGACTTGTTATAAATTAAAAACCTTTAAATGATAAAACTTATAGAATGACTTACCCTATACCAAATAAAGAAGTGTTATTCAGAAGATTAAGAAAAGCAAAATGGTTTAGTACATTTGATTTAAAATCAGGATTTTATTACATAAAAATCAAAGAAGAAGATAAACATTAGACCGCATTTACTACTCCTTTAGGATTATATGAGATGAATGTACTACCATTTGGATATACTAAATCCCTAGCAGAATTCCAAAAATTTGAAAATGAAAAAATAGAAAGAATAAATAGCTTTACAATAGCTTATATAGATGACATAATGGTCTATTCTCAAACTCTAGAAGAACATAAAATCCACTTAGAAGAATTTTATAAAACCATTAAGACTACAGGATTTGTATTGGGAAAACAAAAATAAAAAATGTTCCTACAAAAAGTAGAATATTTAGGATTAAAAATAACACAAGAAGGAATAGAAACACAACCTCATATTTCAAAAAAATTGTTAAAATTCCTGGAAGATATAAAAACAAAACCACAATTACAATCCTTATTAGGATTAGCCAATACTCTAAGAGGTTATATTCCGAATCTATCAATGATATTAAGTCCTTTACAGCAAATGTTAAAAAAGGGAAAAGAAATAAAGATTGGAGGTAGAGAAAAAGAAATCATATCACTACTAAAGCAAAAAGCAAAAGTAATAAAACCTATGGCACTACGTAAAGGAAAAGAGACCTGGACCATATATACAGATGCTTCACAATTAGGATATGGAGCAATATTGACATTTCTAGAAAATGATATAGAACAAGTATCTAGATATAATTCAGGAACTTTTAACCAAACTGAACAAAGGTATACTTCAAAAGAAAAATAATTATTATCAATAATTAAGGCTATAAAAGCCTTTGAGATATTTATAATAGAAACTATATTCAGAATAAAAACAGATAGTAAAATAGTAGTATCATGGATAAAGAATAATATTCCTCAAAATAATTTAAACACAAGAATTTTAAAATAGAAAACATCATTATCAAATTATAGTTTTGTAATCTTATACAAGGAAAAGCTAATATATTGGCTGATTTATTATCCAGAGCGGAAATGAAGTGTAATACCGAAAAATCGTTATTAGAAATTTTGTAAATATCTTTATAATATAATAGAAAATTTTAAATTATATTAATTTTCGATTTTGAGTCATTAAATTGAAATTTTGGGTATATATATATATATATATATATATATATATATATATATATATATAAAATGCTGTGTAGCGATTCATAGTGAACCCAATTTTTTATGAAATTTAAAATCTAGTGAAAAGTGGGTATAAATATATATATATATATATATGAATATTTTCTTATTTATTGATTTATTTATATATATATGTATATAAACATATTTCTAAAAAAAAAAAAGAGGAAGGAAGCACAGCGTTTTGGCCAAAACTGTAACACCGATACCTCGGTGTACTCCTTATTGTACTTCCCTTCATGTTATATATGATATTACTCTTGTTTTTATATAGAAAATCTACTAAAAAATTTTTCCGTTAAAACCACTCCCTAGAATTTCGGCACAATAGCGGATAATTTGAAAATTTTCAAAATGACTACCGATGGTCCAATAATAAGAAGAATTACTCTAGAGTGCATAAAAATCTCAAATTTGGATAGATTTTACTTTGTAGAGCTAAATCACAAATTCTAAAAAAAAGTCGCTCGGAAACCCTAATTTGGGTCGAAGGCCATTTGGAAAGGGTAAACAACCACGTTTTGACGTGGGATAAATTAAATTAGGCCTAATACAAGGTTTTGGGTCTAACTTGAAATTTATAAAACTTTACCCTTAAAATCGCTTAAATCAAAAATTTCATCGGTAAGCCGAAAATCTTCCCGAAAAGTGCCGACAAGTTCTAAAACCACTAAAAATGGCTAACGAAAGCCAAAACACTTAAGTATAAGTATAAAGAAGTGAATTTGAAAAATTAAAAAAAAATTCGGATTAAAAATCGTAAAGGGTCAAATTTATAATTTTGAAAAGTTTAGGGACTAAAAGTGCAAATATGAGAACTTGAGGGAGTAAGTTACAAAACCAACTATTGAATGACAATTGAAGATCAACCATTGGCCAAGAGCACATATAGTGGCTACCTAAGCTCATTCCACCAAAGAGAAACCTCATTGGTTGAAAAATTTTTGCATGAATTCTCATTGGTTGGTCAAAACCCATTTCTTTGTGCTTAGAATTCATCATGGACGAATTTGACAAGAAGGTGGGTACATGGAGGTAGCTTGTAAGCAATTTGCATAGGAGAAAGACTTAGGACAAGTGTAGAGTGGAGGTCTTGTATTCAAAAATGAATTAAGGGTCAAGATAGTTTGATTTAGTTTATAAAAAGACCAAAGCCAGCCATTTCTCTTCTATTCACTCATTTGGACGAAATTTTTACTAAGGAAAGAGGGATTGCTCATGTTCGAGTAGAATTCTTAGAACATTAGAGAATGAACAATGACTTCATATCTCTAGTTGTTTGAGATAGTATAAGAATTGTGTAGAGATTGATATTTGATGAATTATATTACTATGGTGCTAAGGTAATCAAGGTTTCAAGAAAATCAAGATCAAGTGATAGGTATTAGTTAGCAAAAGATCATACAAAGAAAGGTAAAAGACTCAAACTTGAAGTTTTTACAAGTAGTGAAATTAAATACATGTACTAGCATGCTAGATATGAATATTTCAATTTGAGCAAGCTATAGTAATTTCATGATATCTTATTCTATGATGATTGAAATTTAGATTGATTTGGTTCTGGTAGAACTAGACTCCCTAAGATTTAAAATGAGCTATATTGCAAAATTTTTCATTAAAAAATGAAATTATGGTGATTTTTAGAAGAAAAGGTAAAAATCGATGTTATATTCACTGTCCTGTGCATGATCAGTAAATTGATTTAGATATTAAAATAACTTCTGGACATAATTAGGGAAAACTCAAAACATAAAACTTTTAGATCTCTGTCTTATCTCTAAAATAAGGTAAGATTCACTTAAATCGGAATAGTATGCTAGAAGTTATGGTATTTTTACTGAAACTGTGCAGAGTAAAATTTAGAACTAGCACTGAGATAAAAATGAAATTTTATAAAATTCTACATTTATAATTAAAGGAAATACTAAATATGAAAGTTGTAAGACTATCTCTTATCTTTTAATATAACTTAGAATCATTTAAATTAGAGTTGTATATACTGAGATATGAATTTTCAACCAAAACTATGCAAATTTAGTTATACAAGTACAAAGTGTGATGAAGATAGATTTTTATAAATTCTTGCAATGGGAATTTGGAGATGAGTTAAACATGAAAAATGTAGATGTATGTCTTAGCTTTAATTAGCAATTTGAATCACTCAATTCTGAGTTTTATAGAGAAGGTTATGTCATTTTTCCTAAAATTACACAAGAGTAGAACTTGAAAACTCTGAATTGGCTTAAACAAACTAGGGTGAATTGGAATTGGATTTAATCAAATTAGGTTTTCTTCAAATTTCATTCAACATTTCTAGATAAGAAAGTTTTCTCTTCACTCATAATATAACATATCTAATTTTGGAGCCAAAAGAATGAGCCTAACATGATGAACTTCTTGTAGTTGAAAGTTAGGAGTGTGGAGGAAAGAAAGATCCTTTGAAGAGAAGTCTTGATTTAGGTTTGAAGCATCAATATTTGAGTAAATGAACTTCTACGCTTTGTTTTAAACTTGAAGACCTTGTGTGAATGTTTTAATATGCTGATTTTAACTTAGATTAAGGGTGAAAACAAAGAGACAGAATCCTAAATGAGTGCAGAATTTTGAGTGCAAAAGTTATGAATATATGTGTGTATTTGTTGGTTAAAATGAGGAAGAAAGTTGTACAGAAATTGAGTTGTGTTTGACCAAGAAATTGGAGTGGTGAAAGGGACAAATGTAAGCTGAAATTGTGTCTTGCCTTTAGTACATTTTGTGTGCAGAAAAGTGGGTAAGAATGGTGACTATATGCATGAGTAGGTGAGCTGAAAGTTGTCCCTCATGTAGTGAAGTTGTATGTAGAACTTAGAGTAAATGTGATGAGTGTATATGTATATTTGTTGGTTGAAAGGATGGGAGAAAGTGTGCAGAATTTTGAGGTACAAAGGTGAATGTGTGTATACATATTTGAGGCCTAAATTGAGAAGGATATGTGTGTGTTCATGTATGGATTATATATGTGTGTTAAGGTAGTGTATTGGTGATGTTATGAGGCATGTATAGAAATGAGCATTGAAGTAGTTGGGTTGGTGATGAAAAGGAGATAGTCTGTGTACCTTGTAAACCCTACTTATGATATCCTAGGTTTTGATTCCAGATAAAGGATTAGTTAAAATAAAATGTAACATTGAACTTTTCAATGGTAATGACACTTATGTATATATTATGTATTGCTATTGTAGTGATACACTGTTGATCGATCAAGGGGAACACATTTTCGACATATTATGGTATTTCAGGGAGTGACAGACCCTCCCATATACAGTGAATGAGACTTTGATGTTATGTTTTCGATTGAACAAATTCATGTTTTATAACTTTTCGAATTATATGTTTTAAAACATGTGTGAAAGCATATGATTTTGACTATATTTTATAAATAATGCCTTTTGTGATTTATTAAAGTGTCATAAATGATTAATTCGAATATTATGCATCCACGGTTTGTAATGAAATGATATCGTGCCACTCTTTGAAATCTTGATATGATTTATATGCTACCATTGCATTGACACATTGATTTGAAATGATTTTATGAAATATATTGGTATGTTTGATGGATACTGATTTGATACTTGAACTAAGAGTCCATGGAATTGACGGATATGATGATGTGATGATTTTATTGATGGATTCCGTAGCTACGAAGGGCATTTGTAGAGGCACCCCATGTTGCTCGGATACATTTCTGCAGGAGGTATCCGCAAACGTCATATGTATAGTTGTGCTCGGATGAACCAAAATTTGGGGAGGACGTGTGTTACGCCACAGTCTAGCTCTAAGTGAGGTACTATACTCGATTTGTTGATTATACGTATGGACACGGACTAGCCAGTTGAACCAAATGTGGGGAGGACATGTGTTACGTCACTGTCTAACACTTGGTGAGGCCTGTGGCCAACGTTGAGGTAGAGAGTTAATTTTATATACTTGCATATGAAAACCCCCAACGCGGCCGTCATTAGTCGAGGTAGACCACTGTTGGGGTTATTTTCTTGGATAAGCTCTAATTGATTTCAGAAATGTAAATGGATGCATACTTTGATACTATGATGTCTGATATATGATCACTTGATTTCTGGAAATAACATGCTTGATTTTGATATCATTATGGTTTTGAAATGTACTTTGACACTCCATGCTCATACTTATTATTGAGAATATATTGTCGATCCCCTTACTCACTGAGTATTTTCCCATAATACTCATCCCTCACTTTTTCTTGATTACAGTTATAGACTTGGTAGGGAAACGTGTTGAGAGAGTTCGACACAATTAATTTATATTTAGAGACCTTGGACTTGGGTATGGTATCGACCATTCTTCCATGGTGATGTATTTGATGATGATGTACATTTGAGGTCTATAAAATGACCATTGTGTATATTTATTGGGATGACTGTAATTGCATTATGTAATGTAATTGGAACTTTCGATAATGTTATATACTTATGCATTGAGACAAATGAGTTACATTTTTATATTCTTTTACTTAGGAAACGATATTTTGAGGAAAAAAAAAACAGGTTTTAAACAGTTTTGAACAGGTGTTGGTTTTAACCTTCGTTGTCTCGGTATATGTGTCCTGTGAGGGGCAGCGTATGGGGTAACGGACGGCTGCTCACGGCCTCAGATCAAAGATCGGGACGTGATAGTTTTGTTGGTATCAGATAAAAAAGAGACAGGTTTTAAACAGTTTTAGAGGGTTAGATACGGTTCATATTTAACTTAGCATATCATTTTCATTGGTTCTTAAACTGATAACTTTATTCATTTTAGGGGATTAGTTACTTCGTAACTAACTTTAATTCTTGAATCATACCAAATGAAAATCAATCCTTTGCAGAACTATGAGAACTAGGCGGGGCACTAGATTTGCACCCCCTCCAGTGCCTTCTCAGTCGGCTACTACAGTCGTGGTCCTACCACCACCACTCGATGTATTTAGACAGGTGTATGAGTGGTATAGTACACACGGGGTTCAGATGTCACCCCCACCACCATCAATGGCTGCGTCGACTCCTACGGCAGTGCCTACTCCTATGATAGTGCCTACTCATACGGCAGCGCCTACTCCTATGGCATTGGACCCTCCACCGGTGGCTGGTCCTTCTTTAGTGTTTAGTCCAAGTGACACCATTTTGTCACACTTAGGCGCATACACGAGCTGACTCAGCTAGTCAAGGAAGCTTGGCAGTTGGGATGCACAGATTTTGCGGGACATGGTGACATCACTGCGGCTAAGCATTGGGTTAACCGGACCCATCAGATCTTGATAGATTTAGGGTTGAGCAATGAAGTTTCTTTAGTCCAAGTCCTATGGAGGAGTGACCAGGTCGATAAGGAGACCTGAGAGCTTGAGGAGGCCATAAGGAGACAGTACCCCCTAGCTTTTCTCTGTATAGAGTTCTTTTAGTTTCGAGGACGAAATTTATTTTTAGGGTGTTAGAAAATGTAACCTCGATACCTCGGTGTACTTCTTATTGTACTTTTCTTTATGTTATATATGATATTACTCTTATTTCTATATAGAAAATCCACTAAGAAATTTTTCCGTTAAAACCGCTCCAAAAAATTTTGGTACAATAGCGGATAATTTAAAAATTTTCAAAATGACCACCGATGGTCCAATAATAATAAGAATGACTCTAGAGTGTATACAAACCTCAAATTTGGATAGATCTTATTTCGTAGAGGTAAATCGCAAATTCTCGAAAAAAGTCGCCTGGAAACCCTAATTTGGGTTAAAGGCCATTTGGAAAGACTAAACGACCATGTTTTAATATGTGATAAATTAAATTAGGCCTAATACAAGGTTTTGGGTCTAATTTAAAATTTATAAAACTTTGCCCTTAAAATCGCTTAAATCGAAAATTTCATCGATATGTCGAAAATTTTCCTGAAAAGTGCTGACAAACTCTAAAACCACTAAAAATGGCTAACGAAATCCAAAACACTTAAGTATAAGTATAAAGAAGTGAATCTGAAAAATTGAAAAAAATAATTCGGATTAAAAATCGCAAATGGTCAAATTTACACTTTTGAAAAACTTAGGGACTAAAAGTGCAAATATGAGAACTTGAGAGACTAAGTTACAAAACCAACTATTGATGATACTCCATATTGATACTAGTTGAGTTCTTCGGCAAGTATTGGCAAAATCCGACGATTATGATTTGGGATTTCGTTATTTTGATTGAACTGTTTTTTAAAAATGTTTTATTTTGTACTGGGACATTTGGATTGAAATGTTGAATTTTGATATTTACTTTCGATATTATGAAGTTTTGTACATTTCATACTATTTGGATTTTACTGATGCTGACTTGTTTTCTTCAGGCAAGTATTAGTAAAATCCTACGATTATGATTTGTGACTTCTTTTATTTTGAATGCTTTTTGTACCGAGAATTCTGGATTGGCTGGGATGGCCACACTGCATGCATGCGTGTACAGGAATCCCTTCCCAAATGTGTGCCGACGCATGTTTGTGTGTACAAGGATAGACCAGATGGGTCATTTGCATTTGTATTATTTTATGATTTTCTTATCTTGATGTATCTGTGTACTGAAAGATTTATTGTTCAGTAATATAGCCTTGCAGAGTCTTAGTATATGGGAAGGTTCTGCCTGTGTACTGAGACAACGTGACGGTTGTTGCGTGCTCGATTCGAGAATCGGGGTATGATAACTTTATTGGTATCAGAGTTTAGGTTCACGATTTTATAAGTTTGATGGTTTTGAAATATTTTGAAATGTCTCTAAATATCCCTGAAAGTTTTTCAAAGATTTTGAAAGGTTTGCTATTTTGAAAATTGTGATTTTTAAAGGTTTATCTGTCAAGGGATATACAAGAACTTTCCATGGATTTTTAGGGACTATGATCGATTTTTATTTTTAGGGGGTTAAGCACTTGGGTTTGTTCCTATTTTAATTGTTAAGTTTAGACCCTCTCTATAGAGCTTTGCTCCCTAGACAAAGATTAAGGAACTCGAATAGGATATTTTTTACTCTACCTCTACAACCCAAGTAATATATCGCTTTATGAATAGCTTTTAAATTGTGATTGAGGATCTCCCTTGGTTTGTTTGGCCAAATAGTGAGTACCATTGTAGTAATTCCTTTAAACTATTACCTTGATGCTAGAAGTTTCATATACTTGTTTAATAGACATGGCAATATGGAATTGCTTATGATTAAGATGTAAGGTAAAATACTCTTGAGAGATTATATTTGTGAGTAGATGTTAGGACTTGATAAATGTTTTCATAGTTTATTTTATTAGGTGTGATAAGTATTTTGTGTGGGTTAATGTATGAGTGTTGATTTTCATGGGGTCTAAATACTCATTTAAATGTATGGAGTTTGTTAAGCACTTCAATTGATTCGTAACCTCTCTTGGCAAAGGATTTTTGGATGTCACTCCATTGGAAGAATATGAGAGGTAAGACTACTCCTCCTACTGAGGAGAATTTCTTAAAGTTTCCAAATCGATCCTATAGGGACCAAAAGAAAGCAGGAGTCTAAATATTGATAGCAAATTTGTGCAACTAGGATTTGAAATTCTCTCTATCTCTCTTACTCATTATGGCCATTGAGCACAAGTCCGATGATGACATTATCATAGAACTCATTATAGTTCTCTGGCCTCTATATCATCTGGCGAGATCAGTCAATCCCGTGTTTCAAGAGTACAACTTGATTAGAAAGGGTGTAAATTTAGTTGGAGGTAAAATTAGCAAATGTACATGTAATTGTGTCATGTTACTTGTAAATGCCCTTGTTGGTCTCAGCCCTGATTGTCATGAGATTTGAGGAAAATTTTTGATGTAGATTTCATTTCAAGGGATAAGGCTTGTAAGATATATTTTGATCATCTTCCTTCCATTTAGAATTCAAATTATATTAAATCGAATCCCATTCCTTTTATGGCTAAAAACATATAGTTATCTCACAGAAGTATTAAAAAGGTATTAGATGATTGTTAGAGAGAAATAGAAGATGGAGGATTTCAAGTGCATCATAAATTCAAAGAGCCTCTGAAAGTTAGATAAGGTAATTTTTGAAAATATTAGGGTAAAGAAGAGCACCATCCTTGACCAGATGGATGTTTCATAGGTTAGATATTTAAAGTGTTTGCTTATGATCTTTATTTGTTAGAAGGTAAGTCTTAGGTAAAAGGTTGGGCTTTTGTACTCATTTTATTTACACATTATATTCAAAAGTTACAAGCATTATATGTTTCCTGTTATGGTAATGTAATCCCTTTCTATTTTTGAATGTCATCTTCAGACAATTCTAAAGAGGTTAGAGGTTCTCGATATAAATTTTAAAAAGGGAACGAGGGTATGAAAAGTATATTTATTATGGAAATTAATGTTTTTTTCATTAGATAGTAATGTTATAAGACTATCAATAAGTATAATCAATTCAAACATTAGCTATTTTATATACTATATGAATTCAAGATTGTTTGAACTATATTGTATAGGATGTGAATTTGGTACATTAGGCAGAATGAGTTAGGAATTGGTAAGAGTAGACAGAAATGATATTGGTAGGAATTGCTAGAAAGTTCTTTCTAATCGTTTATAACCAATGATTGTGATCCTTTGAAGGGACATTCGTATTGTGAGGATAAGATTACTACACTATATATGTGGACCTATGGTTATTGAAATTGTGATGGTTAGTATTGTAAAACTAAAACAGATTCTTATCCTCCAAAGAGATTTCTCTGTAGGATTATGGAACATTATATTTTGAGATTGTCATAAATTGGGTTTATTCTAGGACTTGTTATTCTATAATTAAAGGGACACTTGAATTATATGGCTTGTGGTTTGATTACTTGTAGGAGAATTGATTGCTTGTGAAATCACTATAAAAGCCATTGTGGCATATAAAGATCTAAAATTGAGTTCTTGTTAGCAGTCATACAGGAATATGAATAGGAGGTACTGAACAATAAGTTTTTAAAAAAATAGATAAAGAGTTTTGCAGATGTCCTACTTGGCTAAGTTAAGATGATTAATGTGGATATATTTCAACAGGTTGGAAATATAAGGGGTAAAATATTGACATATTTCATCTTAGTTTCCATGGTTTTCTTTAATAGATTTGAGATTCATGACATTTATTGCCTATAACTTGAGAGAATAAAGATCACCCTCCACTTATTTTAGTACTTCGAATTCTTAGGATGAGATTGTCAATGATAAGAACTTGTTCAACCATGCCAGTCTAATTCTTAGATATCTAGCTCGTTGGAGTCTTACCTTGATTGATTTGATAGGATCAATAATTGAGATTTGGCAGATGTGTATTGTGAAGTAGTTTGAAGAATGCTCAATCTTCCTAAAATCCTCACTTTGATGATGATGTAGACCCTCCATTACTCTTAGGAAGTTTAGGCAATTCTATAACTAACCTAGTCTCTAATGCTTTAACTTATTAACATTTCTCATATTCTATTTGGAATTATCCTTTAAGAGGGTGGAGAAAACATCGTCAATATATTAAATATCCTTGAGAATTTGTAAGGAATTTGGCCCAAAGATGAATATGTCTGAAGTTCCCATATAAGATATTATGCATAGAGATCGTAGATGAGTTGTTTTCTCAATAGATTGTACCAAAAAGCTTTTGGTTGTGTTGCTGGAAAGTAATCCTGGATCTACTACTCTGGACCATTAGTAGATAAGACTAGTAGTAGATTAAATAAGTACAAGTAATTCTTCTGACGTACCCTATGAGGTTTCATATTTGTTTGTTCAAGCTAGTGACAACTTTGTTGTCTAGTTAGGAAATTTGAGGATATGGAAAACTAGTAGTAGCTTTCTCAATGTTTGATGCAGTCACCTTGGAGGAGCTAATATGATGAGCCTTTATGTGATGACATGAATATTATGATGATAATTCTTTAGATTCTCTGCTAGATATATTGTATCTCTGTTTGAAAGAGCAAGTAATTTTTCAAACTTCCTGGAATCTTTAAAAGTATAGCTCATTATTCATTCTTTAGTTTATAAGTGTTATATTTCTTTTATATCTCTAATCTCTATAAACGTTCCATTTTTCATCACCGGTCTGCTCATGCACTCATACAAAAGCCCACTCCGGGATCTATATATTGCAATGAGGTTTCTCTGGTATTTTAGTCAACTGCAGTGATTTAGAGTTTCTTAGATAACTATTTTAAGTAAAGTTTCTTTAATTTGGGGTAGATTCATCCTTCAAATGGAAGTATGAGGTTATATGGATCATTCTAGGTTTTACAATATTAAAATGGTGAATCTTATAAGCATCTAGGCAGAAATGTTTATGCATGGTTACTTGAGCACCTTTTAGGAGTAAGAATGCCTGTAGACAAAATTTTGAGGTATATTGAACAAGTTAAGTTCAATGATAGTATTTTTAGATAGTTGTGGTATGTGCATTAAAAACTTTAGTTTTAATCTTTTTGCAATGCTTTGTAGCAGATACAGAATAGAGGCCTATTCCAATTGTTGCTAAGGAATGCGTTGATCTAAAAAGTGTTGCTCTTTTTATATCCATAGGTTTCAAGGTTTTAGAACAAATAAGGAGATTCAAATATTATTGATTTTTGTGTTTTATTTGCTGCAATTAGCAAAAGGAAATTAGAGGAACCTCAACCTCAAGGAATAACACCTACCAAGCACTTATATTGGGACAAGACAATTTTCCTATCATTACTTTGGGGAATATTATAGAGCATGATAATGTATTTATATATTGAATTTATTTGTCGAAGGCCTTGTTTTCAATATGGTGTTGAGAATTTAATAGCGATGTAACCTGAGAAACAATAGTGGTAGAAAAATGTGGGCATAGAATTGATGTATAATTATTATTTAAATTTTGATGACGAAATTTGTTTTTAGGGGGTTAAGAGTTATAATACCGAAAAACCGATATTAGAAATTTTGTAAATATCTTTATAATATAATAGAAAATTTTAAATTATATTGATTTTCGATTTTGAATTATTAAATTAAAATTTTGGGTATATATATATATATATATATATATATATATATATAAAATGTCGTGTCCGCGATTCATAGTGAACCCAATTTTTTATGAAATTTAAAATTTAGTGAAAAGTGGGTATAAATATATATATATCTATGAATATTTAATTATTTATTGATTTATTTATATATATATGTATATAAACATATTTTCAAAAAAAAAAAAAAAAAAAAAGAGGAAGGAAGCACAGCGTTTTGGCCAAAACGCTACGCTCCCCTTCACCCAATTCAATTAACGTTTGAAACCCTAATTTCATTTCTCTCTCCCTCCCATCTCTCTCTCTCTCTCTCTCTCTCGCTCTCTCGATCGAACTCTCTCTCTCCGCCTCTCTCCTCCACCGCGACACTCTCTCCCTCTCACTCACCAGCAAACTTTGCCGCCACCGTCTAGCCACTCATCTATCTCTCTCTCTGTTTCTCTCTCTATTTTCTCTCTCCCTCTTGCTCGTCACTCTCACTCTCTGATTCTCTCTCGATTCTCTCTCGATTCTCTCCTTCTATCGTCTCTCTCTACCTCCCACGGCGACGCCTTCTTCCACCACCCCACGCGGCCATCTCTCTCTCTCTCTCTCTTTCATTTTCTCTCTTTCCCACATGCGAAAGGGCTTTCTCTTTCTCTCTCTCGCTCGCGGCAGTTCTCCCTCTCATTCCTTTGTTCGCTTGCACAGTGCTTGTTGTGAGCACTTCTCTTCCTGCAACCCCTGCTACGGCATCTATTAGCTGACCTTCGAAGACCCAGCCTGCGAACCTGCACTCCTTTCTCTGAGCAAGTAAGGGTGAAATTATGGTCAATAACTTTAGGGTTTCGTTCTTTTATAGTGATTGAGTCTAATTACTGAACTTTGCTTTGGTCTAGAAGCACTGCAGGATTTCGGATTGAACTGAGGATACACGGAAGTTAGGTCTGCGAGCTGCAAAAATCTTAGGTGAGGGAATTCCTAATCCCTTTGATAATTGAATGAATTTATGGTTAATTTAAGGTGAGAAGTCTTATATATATCTAGAATGTATGTTAGATTTGAATAGAATATATTTTTTGAAATTCTATATGTGATTATTAAGGTTAAGTCTAGAATTTTATACAAACTAAGCTGTCTGATATGAAAGAAGCATGTTAGAGGATAATAGGATCTTGTTGGGTTGATTAGAATAGTTTTCCTTAGAGTTTAATTTAAAATATGCATGAAAAATATTATGGTTATGTAAATTCGGGAGAAAATTGAGAAAATAGAGAAATATTGGGAATTAAAGTCATTGGTGAGGCAAATAATTCTAGATTGATGAAATGAGAATCTAGAAATGTGAATGTGTAAATTAAGGCTATATTAAATTAGGAAAAATTTGAAAACCCTTTAATGAGATTTTATTTTATGATAATTGTGATGATTGATCTAGATTAACCTTCTGGAGACTTGAAATGAATCAATTCGGATTAGATTGATAAATTAAGAGTGAATACCCTCCCTAGAGGTGAGTGGATGGTTCATTGTTTTTTTAAATGAGTAACTTGTTTTAAAATTATTTTATAAATGATTTTGTAAGATTTTTACATGTTTTGTATAAATTGTTTTGTGATTGTGGGATGTCTGAACTGAATTGTGAAGTATGAATGCATCCACTGTGTTTATGAATGCATGTGTGCCATATGTTATTTGATGTTGCTTTATGAATTGCTATGGCATGAAATTTATGATTATTTGTTGGAAATTATGGCACATGATTTGTGAAATGGATTGTTTGAGAAAAGAAAGACACTGGTAGTTAATAGCTATTGTCATTCCCACCACGGAGCGAGCTGACGGGGTGGCGTGGTTGGGGTTGGATGTGCGGGGGAGTTAGACGTCCCTCCCTCAGCCGAAGTCGTATTATATCTGGTTTGCACCCTGGTGAGGTACGAGCCAACGCCAAAGAATGGGATATGTTTTGAAACATTGGATTGAAAAATGCTTTGCCGGCTTTTGTCTAGGTTCGGCCAAACCTAAGACGAAAGTGTTTTCGATGGGATTCCAAGATTTTCTGAAAGAATGATTAATGTGGATGTATGTTTTGCGAATTGTTTGTTTTATTGAAAATACTTTTACATATATAAAGTGTTGTTTATGAGATATGCTTTGACTACCCCCACATTCACCCCTCATTTTTGGATACAATCACACAATTGCACTCCACTTACTGAGTATTCCCAATACTCACCCATCTTTCCACATTTTTCAGAGAATACTTAGTTCGGAGACTGGACGTTGGAGCTTGTGAAGGATATTTTGCTAATTTGCATAGGTATTTAGTAGTGTAGGATTTTTGGGAATTGTAGATTGTAGATCCATGGAAAGAAAGTTCTGTATATCTCATCTCGGGCGGATTTTACTGATACTAGTTGAGTTATTCGGCAAGTATTGGTAAAATCCAACGATTATGATTTGGGACTTCATTATTTTGATTGAACTGTTTTTGTAAAATGTTTTATCTTGTGTTGGGACATTTGGATTGAAATATTAAATTTCGATAT
Organism: Dillenia turbinata; assembly: GCA_037126225.1. NCBI lineage: Eukaryota > Viridiplantae > Streptophyta > Magnoliopsida > Dilleniales > Dilleniaceae > Dillenia > Dillenia turbinata. Next base: position 3,863,261 of record JBAMMX010000024.1, read on the forward strand.
TTAGTTTCGGTATTATGAAGTTCTGTACATCTCATACCGTTTGGACTTTACTGATACTGACTAGTTTTCTTTAGGCAAGTATTAATAAAATCATGCGATTATGATTTGGGACTTCTTTTATTTTGAATGCTTTATTTGTATTGAGAATTCTGGATTGGCTGGGATGGCCACACTACATGCATGCATGTACAGGAACCCCTTCCCAAATGTGTGCCGACGCATGCTTGTGCGTACAGGGATGGACCAGATGGGTTTTTTGCATGTGTATTGTTTCATGATTTTCTTATCTTGATGGATTTGTGTACTAGAAGATTTATTGTTCAGTAATATAGTCTTGTGGAATCCCAATATATGAAGAGGTTCTGCCCGTGTATGGAGACAATGCAGCGATTGTTGCGTACTCGATTCGAGGATCGGGGCGTGATATGAAGAGTTAAAGCAAAATTACAATCATTACATATATCATGAGATATACAAAACCCACGAAGTATATCTCTTGAAGCACTACCTATAGCACGAAATAAATCTCCTGGAAAGGAGGTAAGACTTATAGAAGGGAAAACCTCCAATGTAGAGCTATATATAGAAGTTATAAAGAGAAAGCAGAAGTTAATGTATCCGAATTCTTATTTTCAGAATTTTTACAAACTCTGTCGGTACTTAGCACCAGCAAAAGATTCAACTTGGATGGCATATCAGCCACAAAAGAATTTTAATAAGGCAGTAATATATAAAGGAGTTGATCCCAATTTTGTCAGAAATTTATATGACTTTGGATTGCTAGCATGCATATATCTCTATAGCAAAGTAGAATACAACAAACTTCCAAAACATCTCAGAAAAGCCATTGATCGATTTGTAGATTTCATGAAAGACAAACAAATATATGTTAGATTTTTCCAGACATGTCTAGAATTTGACCTAAGAACCTCCAGATGGAATAGACCCTATACTATTGTAAAATTAGGAGTAACTATAGCAGATATAACTTACGAACCAGTCCAGAAAGAAGTTATTGTAATATCGAAAATTCGGTATTAGAGATGTTCTGTAAAATATCTTAGTAATTATATAAAAAAAATTTAAATTTTATTGATTTTTGATTTTGGGGTATTAAATTGAAATTTTGGGTGTATATAAAATGCCGTGTCCGCGATTCATAGTGAATCTCATTTTTTTGAAATTTAAAATTTAGTGAAAAGTGGGTATAAATATATATATGAATATTTATTTATTTATATATAAAAAAAGAGAGAAAAAAAAGAGGAGGACAGGAACACAGTGTTTTGCCCAAAACGTTGCGTTTTCTCCCTCCCTTATTTTGATTAGGGCTAGAAGCCCTAATCTCTTCCTCTGCCTCTCTCTCTCTTTCTCTTTCGAATCTCTACCCCTCTCTCTTGAATTCTCCCTCTCTGCCGCGACTCTTCCCAGCGGCGAACTCTGCCGCCACCGTCGTCACTCATCTCTCTCTCTGTTTCTCTCTCTCTTTCCCTTTCTCACTTTCTCGCGCGCGATAGTTCACTCTGTCTCTCTCTCCCTCATTCGCACAATTGCGCGGTGCTCTCTGCGAGCATTTCTCATGAGCAACCCGTCCTAAACCAGCGCTCATTGGACATCCGAGAATCCTAGGCTGAGACTGTGATTCTTTCCCTACACGGGTAATGGCTGACTTCCGATCTTAGTTCTAGGGTTTCGATTTTTCATAGTGATTGAGCCTAATTACTAAACTTTGCTTCTATTAGAAAGCATTGCAGATCACCGATTAGACTGAGAAGGTACACGGACGTTAGGGTTGCGAGCTGCGAAAACCTTAGGTAAAGGAATTTCTAATCCCTTTGACAACTGAATGAATTTAGGGTGACAAAACTTGTATATATCTTGAAAATATGTTGAATTCGAGCGAAATGCATTTTCCTAAAATTTGATATGCGATTTTTAGGGTTAAGTTTAAATTCTACATGAATTTAGGCTGATTAATACGAAAGAAACATATTAGGTGAAATTAGAACCTTGTTGAGTGGTGTAGAATAGTTTTCCTTAGAGTTTGATTTAAAATGTGTATGAAAAAAATTAGGGTAATGTAAATTCGGGAGAAATTGGGAAAATTTGTTAGAAATTAGGGAAAATTAAGGAATATTGGGAATTTAAGATCATTAGTGATGCAAATGATCTTGAAATGATGGAATGAGAATCTTGGTTCATAAAATTGAAGAATTAGGTAAGTGCTAAATGTAGAAAAGTTCATAAAATCTAGAATTTGGGATGAACTAATAATGAAATTATAATTATTGGTATAGGATAACCTATTTGAAGGTTGAGAAGCCTTTCGTTGGATTAAATTTGCGGAATTGGGAGTGGATACCTTCCCAAGAGGTGAGTAGACGGTTTATTATGTTCCTAAATGAGTAACTTGTTTTAAAATTGTTTCATAGATTATTTTAAAAGATTTTTGCATGTTTTATATAAATTATTTTGTAATTGTGGGATGTCTGAACTGAAATGTGAAGTATGAATGCATTCACTATGTTTATAAATGCATGTGTGCCATATATTATTTGATATTACTTTATAAATTGCTATGGCATGAAATTGATGATTATTTACCGAAAATTATGGCACATGATTTGAGAAATGACATATTTGAGAAATGAATGATGCTGGTACTTAATGGCTATAGTCATTCCTGCCACGGAGCGACCCAACGGGGTGGCGTGGTTGGGGTTGGATGTGCGGGGGAGATAAACGTCCCTGCCTCTGTTGAAGTCATACTATATCTGGTTTGCACCCCGGTGAGGTACGAGCCAACGCCAAGCAAGGGGGTAGTGTTTTGAAATACTGGATTGAAAAACCTTGGCGGACTTTCGTCTAGGTTCGGCCAAACCTAGGACGGAAGTGTTTTCGATGGGACCTCGTGATTTTCTGAAAGAATGATTGATGTGGATGCATGTTTTGTAAATTATCCTGATTTACTGCGAATGTCTTTATATATATAAAGTGTTGTTTATGAGATATATTTTGACTCCTCACATTCACCTCTCATTTATGGACACAATCACACCATTGCACTCCACTCACTGAGTATCCCCAATACTCACTTCTCTTTCTACATTTTTCAGAGGATACTTAGTTGGGAGACTGGACGTTAGAGCTTGTGAAGGATTATTTTGCTGGTTTGCATAGGTATTTAGCAATATAGGATTTATGGGAATTGTAGATTTTAGGACCATGGAAAGGAAGTTTTGTACATCTCATATCATGCGGATTTTATTGATACTGGTTGAATTCTTCGTGCAAGTATTGGTAAAATCTGAACGATTATGATTTGAGATTTCATTCTTTTGTTTGATATTGTTTTTGGAAAAAATGTTTTATCTCATGCTGGGACATTTGGATTGTGATGTTGGATTTCGATATTTACTTTCGGTATTATGAAGTTCTGTACATTTCATACCGTTTGGATTTTATTGATGCTGGCTTGTTTTCTTCAGGCAAGTACTAGTAAATTCCCTATGACTATGATTTGGGACTTCAATCATTTTGATTTGGAATATTTTTGGAAAATGTTTTATTTGTACTGGGACATTTGGATTCATATTTATAGATTTTGATGTTTTACTTCAAATTTGTAAATTAAATGATTAAGAACCCTGGAATGGCTGGGATGGCCAATTATGCATGTGTGCATATACAGGGATCCCCGATTGTGTGTCGACGTATGTTTGTGTGTACATGAATGGATCAGATGAGTCCTTTGCATGTGTGTTGTTATATGATTTTCTTATTTTGATGGATTTGTGTATTGGAAGAATTATTATACAGTCATATAGCGTTGCGGAGTCCCGGTATATGAGGAGATTATGCCCGTATATCTAGACAACGTCGTGGTTGTTGCATACTTGATTCGAGGATCGAGGCGTGACAGTTACTCAAGATCAATTATGGGATGCTATACCAGAAATTAAAGTTGTTTCAACAAAAGCTATGTTCAAAGAATTAGCTCAGCATGTAGAAGGCAAGACATGGGAATACTATTCAGACAAGTATACTTTGGTAATTACAAAATCACAAACTCCTCAGCAAAATAGGCCCAAGAAAATAGAAGAATGGTACAAGGCTTAGCAACATAGCAACAGGATCTATAGAAATGACGTCAAAATCAGCACAGTTGTATTATCAGAAATCCACTTCAGCAGAACATTATTGCTCACACTGCAAAAACAAGATGCCACAAGTAGAAGCACCCATCAGCAAATTGACTCTTCCACAGCTATAAGTCTCAAAAGAAGGAAAAGCATATTCTAAAGCAAAAAATAAAGTCATCGATAAAAGAAAATCAGGACTATAATTGTACTATAGTAAACAACTGTTAAAGAAAAAGGTTCCAAAGTAGAAAATAAAAGTCCTCGATAAAAAGAAATCAGGACTATAATTGTATTATTATAGATACTTGTTAACACTATAAGAAAAACGATTATCAGCGATGGAAATATCCGTCGCTGATACTTAAATTTTCGTCACTAAAAGTTATCTCGTTAATTTTTGTCGCTAATTCATTGCTAATTAGTGACGGAATATTTCCATCGCTAATAATCCATCACTAATCCGTCAATAATTTAATTTTTTATTTTTTCAAATTATTCATAATTACGAATGATTAGCGACTGATTATTAGCGATGGAAATATTCCATCATGGCTGCCCGACTCGACTCGCCCTCCCATGCACACACCTGTCCCGGCCTCCCTGCCCGTCCGTCCGCTTTTAATTTGTTGTAAAAATACTCACACTTAGGTTCGAATCTGGGTGTGAAAGAGAGATATTAAAAACTTTAACCTCTATACCACCATGACATTTGTGTTATTAGTTTATTTTTTTCTACTTCTATACTTTCTTTCTAACCCTCAATATTAAAAATATAATACCCTAATTTAAAAAAATATAAAATTTTATTTAATGAAAACATTAAATTATATTTAAAAAATATAAAATTATATTTAATAAAAACAAAAAATAATATTTAATAAAAATACAAAATTATATTTAATAAAAACACAAAATTATATTTAATAAAAATACAAAATTATATTTAATAAAAACAAAAAAAATTATATTTATTAAAAACACAAAATAATATTTAATAAAAACAAAAAATTATATTTAATAAAAACACAAAATTATATTTAATAAAAATACTAAATTATATTTAATAAAAACAAAATCATATTTAATAAAAACACAAAATCATATTTAATAAAAATAAAAATTTATATTTAATAAAAATACAAAATTATATTTAATAAAAATAAAAAATTATATTTAATAAAAACACAAAATAATATTTAATAAAAACAAAAAATTATATTTAATAAAAAAAATTATGTTTATTAAAAACAAAAAATTATGTTTAATAAAGACATAAAATTATATTTAATAAAATGAAAAAATTATATTTAATAAAAAGACAAAATTATATTTAATAAAAATAAAAAATTATATTTAATAGAAAGAAAAAATTATATTTAATAAAAATACAAAATTATATTTAATAAAAACAAAAAATTATATTTAACCAAAACAAAAAATTCTTTTCAAGTTTTAGTAACGGATTAGCGACGGAAAAATTAGCAATGAATTTTTTCGTCGTTAAATCCGTCGCTAATATATTCAAAAGGGTTTTAGCAAAAGATTTAGCGATAAAAAATTAGCGACGAATTTTTTTTCTGTCGATGATAATTTCCGTCGTTAAAGGACTGTTTTCTTGTAGTGTAAAGATAAAGCTAAAAGTAGATTCCTCGATGAAAGAAAATCATGACCATATTTGTACTACTATGGATAGCTGTATGTAAAAAGGAAGTGTGTGAGCCAATCCCATTACTTTCGATAGAAGCAAACTAGTCTTTGTAACTCCTATATAAGGAGAGCACTTTTCAGCAATAAAATTAGAAAAAAATATTTGAAACATCTTCTCTAGCATTCTCTTATATTTGTGCTTAAAACCTTAAAGGTTTAGTGTTGAATATTGAACACTAGACTGTAGGGCATTTATATTTCATAACTTACATCTGTTTTTCAGGATTCAAGGTCTCTGGACAAACAAGAATTGCAGCATGGATCCACAGGTAAAAGTCTGTAAGCCTGTTTTCCCATTTATATTGAGTACTGTAGGGAGTTTGGAGGGAAAGTGAATTTATGTGTTCTTATGTTGCATTATTGTTTTTCCAAGGACAAAGAATCTATGAAATATAGATGTAGGCTAGAAATATAATTATCATGCATGTTTGGTGTTCGTATGTAACACTAAATCTGAACTTTAAAATGAATATTATGCATGCTATAACTATTGTAAATTTAGAAAGATCTATTCTAGTAACTAAACAAAATATAAAAGATCAATTAGACGAAATAGAAAATTTATTCGTGATCATTTTTAATTTGTAAATATGCTGGGCTAGTCTCATTTTTAATTTTTACCCTTCTTTTCTTACCCCCTGGGGAATTTTTACCATTGTTGCGCCAATTTGGAGCCGCAGAATTCCAAAACGTATACCACTTCGATTGTCTAAAATGATGTAATTCAATTGTATTTATTTATTTATTTTATGTGAAATAAAGTTTGTATCAATTACCTTTGACTTCTTAATATTGTTTTCCTTGAGCTCGAGTCCACGGAGAACACCACTTTTAGTTATATTGGGTATCTCATTCGCTCCATGGATACAACTGCTGCCAAACACCAAGGGAAGGTGGTGGTTAGTATCAATCCTATACCTGTAGGTAGGGTAATGTAATGGTCCAGCTTATGAACCTATAGTGTGATGTTGAGAAAGAAGGGCTAGTTACAGAAAAAGAACTATAATGCCTCAGGATGATAGTTGTTCAGTGAAGTAGAATGATCTTTAAATGAAAAATGAAGAATGCAAAAGAAAGTAAGAAGATGAGGGATAGAAAGAGAGAGAAACAGAGAGAAAGAGAAAGAGATAGAGGAAATTAGAGATCGAGAGAAAAGGAGAAAGAGAGAGAAAGCATTAGGCAAAGGACATGAATCAGAATGAACTCATTATCTTTTCTTTGCTTCTCTTCCTATTACATGTATTTAAGCTTGTCTTCTTAACAGAATTGCAACTGATTCTTGGACTTCAACAGTTGCTTGTTTTAACTACCTAACTAACCTTTCAAGCTACTGAATATTTCTCTTCTACCCATTACAATTTTCCCCTCCTTTGAAGAGTATCCTTGTCCTCAAGGATAGAAGTTAGGAAATTGAACCTTAATAAAATCCCAGTCTTCCCAAGTAGATTCTTTAGGACTTAGATTAATCCATCTGATCAATGCCTATGTTACTCGATGATTCAACTAGTGTTTGTTTATCTGCACCTAATAGTGGCAAAGTGGGCATAGCAGTGTGTAGTGGTCCCAGTTTCTTTTTTAATAAAGAGACATGAAAAACTGGATGTATCTTAGATCCAGGAGGAAGTTTAAGTCGTAGGCAACCTTCCCTATTTTAGCTGTCACAGGAAAGGGACCATAGTATTTGGAAAAGAGTTTCAGCTACTTCCTTAGTTCGACTGACTGTTGTCTATAGGGCTGTAGTCTTAGATACACCCAATCTCCTATTTGAAATTCTTTCTCAGAACGATGTTGATCAGCATAAAATTTCATCTTGTTCTGAGCTTGGGCTAGATGATTTTTAAGTATCTGAATCATCGATTGCTTGTTTCTAAGGAAATTTCCAGCTGTTGGAGTTGTAGTATCCATGTAGGGACCAATTGGTATTTGTCTTGGCTGGTAACCATATAAGGCTTCAAATGGAGTCATTTTAATACTATGGTGAAAGTTGGTGTTATACTACCATTCAGGTAAACTAAGCCAGTGAGTCCATAATGCTAGCCTGTCAGATGTCATGCAACGAAGGTAGTTCTCCAAGCATTGATTAAGTCTTTCAGTTTGCCTATCTGTTAGAGGGTGGTAGGCACTACTAAGCTTTAATTGAGTGCCCATTAACTTGAACATTTCTTGCCAAAAGAGATTGGTAAAGACCTTATCTCTGTCAGTAATAATTGATTCCGACAATCAATGTAATCTGAAGATGTTATCCAAAAATACTTGTGCTACCTTGGCTGCTGAGTAGGGATGTTGGAGAGCTATGAAATGACTGAATTTTGTGAGTCAATCAATGACTACTAAGATGGTGTTACACCCTTCAGAATTAGGCAATCCTTTAATGAAATCCATGCTAACTTGGGACCATGCTTGTGAAAGAATAGGTAAGGATTAAAGTAATCCTGGATAAGAAACATTTTAATGTTTGTTTCTTTGACAAACATCACATTCCTTTACAAATTTGACTACCGTCTCTTTTATAGAAGGCCAATAGAATATAGCTTTCACTCTCTGCAGAGTCCCCCTGCTGGCCAGATGCCCCCCAGTAGCTGAATTATGTAGCTGCTCTACTATTTTGTCCCTGAGCTTCATTCCCTTTCCAATAAAAGTCTTCTTTTTATATTTCAGAAGTCCATCCTGATAATTGAAATCAGGTTTACTATCTGCTTGTAAAGTCAGCTGGGCTATCAAAGTCTAACACTCATCATCATCTTCATAGTTTTGAATTACCTCTCTAATCCATTGTGGCACTACTGTTTAAATTGCCAGAATTGAACACCATTCCTATTGCTCTTCCTTTTGAATTTCTATCCTCGAGAGAGCATTAGCAACTCTGTTCTCCTTTCCTTTCTTATACTGAATTTCATAGTCTAAGCCCAATAGTCTGGTTAGCCACTTTTGCTGCATATTGGTTGTTAATTTCTGCTCCAACAAGTATCTTAAACTTTGGTGATCAGTTCTGATTATGAAATGATGCCCAACTACGTAATGTCTCCATTTGGTCACTGCAAGTAGCTCCTTTTCATAGATGGACAATCCTCTACTGTTGGGTCCTAATGCCTTGCTTAAATAAGTAATGGGTTGTCCTTCCTGTGCTAATACTGCTCCCCATCCATAAGAACAAGCATCAGTCTCTACAATGAATGGCTTGGAGAAATCAGGTAACCTCACTACTGGTGCTGAACACATGGCCAATTTTAGTTGATTAAAAGCAGTTTCTACTTCTGTATTCCATAAAAATCCATCATTCTTTAGCAATTCATTCAGGGGTCTAGCTATAATCCCATAATTTTTCACAAACCTTCTATAGTATCCTGTCAATCCTAGGAATCCTCTCAATGCCTTGACAGATGTAGGAGTTGGCCATGATGATATGCATTCTATCTTTTGGAAATCTATTTTCACTCCTTCACCAGTGATTACATGTCCCAAATATTCTACTTTGGGTTGTGTAAAGATGCATTTAGAAAGTTTGGCAAATAAGTGATGTTGTTTGAGAAAAGCCAATACTATCCTCAAATTTTGAACATATATCACCATGTTGGGACTGTAAATGAGTATGTTGTCAAAGAAAACCAGTAAAAACTTCCTAACATGTGGTCTGAAAACATGGTTTATTAAAAATTGAAAGGTAGCAGGAGCATTGGTTAGACCAAAGGGCATGATAAGAAATTCAAAATGGCCATGGCGAGTCTGAAATGCTGTTTTTTCAGTGTCAAAGGGTCTCACTCTGATTTGATGATATCCTGATCTTAAGTCTATTTTGGAGAAGACTTTTGAGCCATATAACTCATCTAGTAACTCATTAATATTTGGAATAGGGTAACTATCTTTGATGGTCAACTGATTAAGCTGCCTGTAATCTATACAAAATCACCAAGAGTTATCCTTCTTTCTGACCAGAAGCACTGGTGAAGCATAGGGACTGGTACTATTCCTTATTAGGCCTTTGTTTAACATTTCTTCTACTTACTTCTCTATCTCTGATTTTTGAGAGTGAGGATACTTATAAAGTTTGAGTTTGAATGGCTGTGACCCTGGTTTCAGAGAAATAAATGATCCTGTTGTCTTTCTGGAGGCATTTTAGTAGGTTCTGAGAACACTTCTTCAAATTCAGATATTACAACAGAAATGCTTTCAGGTATTTTGGAACTATGGCTTTCTGAATTGAGTGTGAAGGTCATACAACTTTTTAGTTGTTGTTGTCTGAATTCCTTAGTATTCTTTCCTTGAACTAGCTCTATTAAGGATTGTTCAACTCCCCCTTCTAATATTACTTCATTTTCTTCATAGAAAAACTTTATTTGCAGCTTCTTAAAATCAAAGGTTATGGGACTATAGTTATACATCCAATCTACTCCAAGTATAACATCCCACCTTCCCAAAGCTATTACTCTCAAATTAAAAGAAAAATTGTACCTTTGTATCTTCCACCTCACATTCCTGACTCTTGTTGTGCTGCTGATCTTGCTACCATCTGTTATTTCAGCTTGTAATAACTCAGCTGGTTCTTTGGGTAATTGTAGTTCTTCAGCCAAGCTTTAATGTAAAAAGCTATTTGAACTTCCTGTATCCACTAGAATGGATACTACCCTTCCTTTAATTAAGCCTTGTAATGCAATGGTTTGCCTATGCATTAGATTGGACAGTGCACATAAGGGTACTTAAATAGCTTCCTTATATGTCATGTCAGATTCTTCTTTTTCCATATTTGCATCTCCTTCATCCCATTCTTCTGCTACCAATATAAAATTCAGGTGTTTGAATTTACATTGATGTCCTGGTGTAAACTTCTCACCGCATTTGAAACACAAGTTGTTGTTTCTCCTGTATTGAACCTCCTGTGGGGTAATTCTTAGCAGCTTATTGTTGTAATTATAATTCCATTGAGGTTTCTGGTTTGAGGTTGTGTCATGATGTATAAAGGAATTTGATCCTACATTTCTGCTTTTCTTTGTTAACTCCTGGGTTTGTTCTTGCAGGTTTGTAATCTTAAAGGCATGTAAAAGGGTTGCTGGTTTCATCATCCTCAGCATAAGCTTAATGTCTTTTCTTACCCCACTGATGAAGCTTGAAATAAAGTAAGACTCTGGAAGTTTTGGATTCTTGATTAGCATGATAGCCCATAGCTCCTCAAACTTTTCTTGATATTCTACCAAAGAACCTTTTTGCTGCAGCTTATTGAATTCCTCCCCTTCATCTTGCATCCCTTTATTCTTAAATCTCTGACATAACATCCTTGAGAATTCTTCCCAATTGACCTCTCTTTTTGTCAGTTTCATCCCTTGATTCCAGGCCTTAGCCCTGCCTTCCAAGTATATTTCAATGGTGTCAATCCATTGATAATTGGGTATCCTATACACACTAAAGAACTTCAGACATTTTCGCAACCATATACGAGGACTTTCTCCAACAAAGATTGGAAGCTCAATTTTTGGAGGATTTGGAAACATTCCTTTGGTATTAAAGTCTTTCTTGGTCGACTGCTGATCTCCTCCAATTTGCATTCTTCCATCACTGGGAGTAGAAAGTATGGGAGAATTCAGCCCCCTATCTATGCATAAGCCTTCGTGCCTTTCTTGGTGGGAAGATTTGCCAAGATTGTCTATTTTGGCTTCCAGATTGGCCAGTAAGGACTCCATTCTTTCTTTCATTTCTTCAAATTTTCTGTCAAGACGAGAGTGGTTTTCTTTACATTCCAGCGCCAATTCTTGTACACGAGCTTTATGTTTCTTGATCTGTTCTTCATTGAATTTTTGTTGGGTACCATCTGCCATGGATGATCCTTCCGAGAATCAAGATCCTTACTCTGATACCAAATTGTAATGGTCTAGCTTATGAACCTATAGTGTGATGTTGAGAAAGAAGGGCCGGTTACAGAAAAAGAACTATAATGCCTCAGGATGATAGTTGTTTAATGAAGTAGAATGATCTCTAAATGAAGAATGGAAAATACAAAAGAAAGAAAGTAAGAAGATGAGGGATAGAAAGAGAGAGAAACAGAGAGAAAGAGAAAGAGATAGAGGAAATTAGAGATCGAGAGAAAAGGAGGAAGAGAGAGAAAGCATTAGGCAAAGGACAGGAATCAGAATGAACTCATTATCTTTTCTTTGCTTCTCTTCCTATGACATGTATTTAAGCTTGTATTCCTAACAGAATTGCAATTGATTCTTGGACATCAACAATTGCTCGTTTTAACTACCTAACTAACCTTTCAAGCTACTGAATATTTCTCTTCTACCTATTACAGGCAATCGACACCAACGGCGGACTTGCCTAAGTATATTTGATCCTTGGGTAAATGGGAGGATCACATTGTTGATTCAAAGGGAAAATTTTATTCTTTCTCGTCTCTATCATATTTTCTTTATTCTTATCAATTTTCTCTCTCTTTCTTTGGTCACCACTCTCTTCTCTCTTGATAGAATTTCTCTCTCTCTCTCTCTCTCTGGGTAGTCAAAGGCAACTTCTATTTTTTGATGGATTTTTTCTTTCTTAGTCTCTCTCATCTTAGAGAAGAGAAAGAAAAGAAGAGGAGATTGGCCATTTTGCACAGAGGAAGTGCTCGTAATTTTTTTCTTATTTTAAAACTTATTTAGATTAATTATAGGTTATAGAGAGTCACACATAGTTATATATATAAAAATGAATCGAATGTGAATCAAATAGATTTTTATCCCAGTCAAATAGATTTTTCCCCTTATTAGGAGCGCTTATAGAATGATTTATAAGAGTTGTAAGGTTATAATAGGTGAGATTAGGGTTTTAGTTTTAGATGTGTGTGTTGTCAATTTATGGAGTTAAGAAATAGTGGATTCTGAAAAAAAAGGAAAAAGTAATGACTTTTAAAGACATCAATTCAAATATCTATTTGGTCCATTAATAATGATTCGGAAATTATATGAATAGAAATATTTAATAATATTAAAAATATATGTAAGGATGTTTTGGTCTATCCAGGGGTTCGGCATTAATAGACAAGGAATCATGGTGGTGGAATGAGAAAATTCAATTTGCTATATAAATCAAATGAGAGTATTATAGGAAAGTAAGAGAAATAGCGATAAATTTGAAAAATACAAAAAAAAAAAGAGATGAAAAAAATTATTCGCAAATTAAAAAAATAAGGCATATAATAAATTATATAAAAAAAACTAAAAACTAAAAATGAAGAAAAACATATTTACAGAATTGACAAAATAAAAGATAGGAAGGGAAAAGATTTAAATGATATTAGGTATTTTAAGAGCGAGATCAACAGTATTCTTGTAATGAATGATAACATAAGAAGGCGTTGGAGGAATTTTGGCTATATAATGATATATATAGAGGAGATTGATAGATATTTTAAATGAAAAATTCGTTCTCATGAAATAAGGGAGAATTGAAAGAAAATGAAGAATAATAAAATTATAAAATATGATGACAACCCTATTGAGGTGTGAAATTATTTGGGTGAAATAAGAATAGAAATATTGACGAATCTTTTTAATAAAATTATAGAAAAATTAAGTTGAAGTTGTGTGAGAGAGTAATGGTATAGATTGAGATTGGAAGTAAGTGTGTCTCAAAATCAATTTGAATTTTTGCTATGACGATCCACTACCGAAACCATTCAGTTGTTTAGATATTTGATGGAGATATTTATAGTATAGAAAAAAAATTTACAAATAGTATCATTGACTTAAAAAAAGTATATAATAGGGTTTCCAAATGCATACTGTGATGAGCGTTGACAAAAAATAGGATCTCCTTGAAATACATTGATCACATAAAAAATATGCATGAGAAAACTATTATCAATGTATGAATTTGCGGTGGTTAAAGTGATAGTTTCTCAAATAATATTGTATTTTATCAAAATTCGGCATTAAGTCCGATTCCTTTTACAATAATAATGGATAAATAACAAAAAATGTCCAAATGAAATATCATATTGTATACTTTTTACAGATGATATAATATTATCGATGAAACTAGAGAGGACATTAGTATTAAATTGGAGTTATAGAGTAACACACTAGAATTTAGAGATTCATATTGAATCTGTCAAAAAGTGAGCATATGAGATGTACGCTTGATAGTAGTTATCAAAATGATAAAAAAAAAATGATTAGGTTAAAAGGACAATACATATCAAAGAATGAACGTTTTAAATATTTTGGATGTATTATTCAAAACGATAATAATATAGATGAGGATGTGAATCATAAGATACAAGCGGGTTGGATGAAATGGAGAAATGTATCTGGAGTCCTTTACAATCACATAATATCATACAAATTTTATAGAATTGAAATATATGTATTATTATATGATATTGAGTATTGGACCACTAAAAAATAATAAGAGTATAAAACTACTGTAACTGAAATGAGAATGTTAAGGTGGATGTATGGTAAAATTAGAAAAAATAGAATTTAAAATGAAAAGATACGTATCAAGTTGAGAGTGAATTTAATTGTGAATAAAATGTAGAAGTATCATTTAAGATTGTTTGGACATGTGCAATGTAGGAGGAGCGAAATCTTAAATATATGAGGTTTAGTGAAATGTTGTGATATATCATTAAAATCTTGGATGCAAGTTATCTATAATGATTTGAGTGTCTAGAGATTAATTGAGAATAAAACTTTAAATAAAAATGAGTAATATAGAAGAATCCAAAACAATTGAATTATTATTATTATTATTATTATTATTATTATTATTATTATTATTATTATTATTATTATTATTATTATTATTATTATTATTACAGATAGTTTATTTTTACTTTTCTTTTTTTGTTATGTTCATTATTTATTTTTTAGTGTTATATTATCTATTTTTCTTTTCAAATTTTAATTTTATTTTTTTTATTTCTATTTTTATTTTTTATTTATTTTTTCTTTCTTCTATATTGCTCTGTCAAATGATTAATCTCAAAATTTAGAGTTAAATCACAGTTTTTTGTTATTGATTTTGCCGGTGGTTTAGAGTCCTTTTAAATTTCATTTCGATACAGAGTCATTTTCCTTTTAATATTTTATCTATCCAAAAAATAATATTTTTAACAAAATATTCGATATTTTTATAAAATAAGTTTCCTTGTTTTATTGTATTGCATTTGGATGCTTAATTTTAGCAGGATTGCTGTACAAGATCAATTTGAACTACAAAATATTTAGTTTTCATTAGTATGATTCTCCTAGTTCCTAATTTTAAATTCAATTAAAATAAAATATTCGAATTATTATACTTAAAATTTTAGATTACATGTAATTTTGTGATCTTAGGCCTCATTTGGATTGTCAGAGGGAAATGGAATTGAAATGATTTTCATTTTCATTTTATATTTTTCGAAATCACTATCAAAAAAATCATTCTATGTCTTTTGCAAGTGTCCCGCTTTGAAATCTTCTTGGGTGATCGGCTCTCCTTCTTCATGTTTGAATAAATGGTTAAATATAGTGTAATTCAAACTATTATTTTTTTTTATAAATCATCAGTATCCGTTAATCATATTGGATCTGACTAAATTTGGTATTTGATACTTAGAAATAAAATATATACAAAATTTAAATTCAAATTTTTATTTAAAAGATATCAATGTACAATCATTAACTAATTAACCGTTAAGGTAATTTAAATTATGAAATGCTTACTTTTTCCTTATTTTTTGGTTATTAAAAACTAAAATATATAATAATAATAATAATAATATATTGAGTTTTAATTCTACATTTTGGATTGCTTTTTAAAGGACCAATATAAGTAGGAAATAGAGATACGGGGATCCAACCCAATATAAAGAGACCAATATATACATTAAAATATACTTATATCATATCAACTTTCTCTTATCAATGAAATTTAAATTTATAACAAAAAAAAATCATAATAATGATTCTTATTTTTTTTTATTCTTGTAAATTCTCCCATTTGGACAATTGAGTGGGTTTCATGGAACCAGCAATACTAGTATCTCTTTCTTATTAAATATCTATTCTGGATTACATCTCTTCGGACAGTTCAAGAAATAAAATTTTTTAATTTTTTTTGATCCTATTTAATTATATTTTTTTATAATAATAAAAAAAAATCTATTCTGGACCACTTTATACTCCCAAACACTTGAAATCGAAATGGACCATGATAATTCTGATTTATTTATTTTAATTTTTAAATTTCTGAATGAGGTTGAAATAATAATTATAAGTTTCAATTTTTTAATTTCCGTGAAAAAGAAAAAATCAAAACCTTCTGTCAAGAATTAATAACTTTTTGTCAACTGGGTCACATCAAGATTTTGAAATCAGGGATGGAGTCATAATTTCAAACGTTGACATTTTGACAAAGTGTTATGAACCTTAGAAATTATTTGCCTACAAGGTTGACAATTGTTTTCCGGAACAGAACCATTTTCTCATTTGATTAAGAAGGGTTTTCATAGAGCATAAAAAAGAAAAGTTTTTATAACACAATTAAAATAAATTAATATATTTCTTCACAAAAAAAAGAAAAGAAATTGCCTATTGACCTAGTCATTCCAAGGGTTCTTCAACAACTACACTCCAAGTCAATTAACTCACTAATAAAGATATATCATTCTTTTCTATTTTTGAAACTTCAAGTTGAAAAATACATGTCCAAATACTTCTCTCTCTCTCTCTCTCTCTCTCTCTAAAAAATGTCAAAAAGTAGTACTCATTTTTCTCTATATATGGTTCTCTTCCCAAGCCCCCTCTCCTCTTAACATAAGTAAACCAATATGGCTGCAAATGCTAAGTTCTTGGCGATCCTTCTTCTTGTTCTTGGTATGTTTTCCCTTTCCTTTTACATTTTCTTCATTAATTACATTTTTAATTAGTGCTGTAAATATAAATTTATATTAGGGAATGCATTTTTTAAAAATAAAATTATAATTTTTAGCGACACAAATAATATATGGGATAATAATTTTAGAAACAGCCCTACCCTTTTTTTGGTACATGAAACAGCCTTACCCTCTCTCTTGGCCTCCTTGTTTTTAGCCTATGATCCTTAAATAACCCTTGCATATTATCACTGTTTTTTTTTTTTTTAATTCTTTTAATGCAAAATAAATAGATTGTGAATCTATTTAAAATTCTGATTGAAATTATATAGCGAATTACATTGAAGAGACATTTGGATCTCTCTCTCTCTCTCATTCTCACCCTCTCTGGTTGCAACTAGGTTTGCGAACTCAAGAAATTGTGCATGCTAAAGTCTGCCCACTTTATTGCTTGGACGTGGCTTACATGACATGCCCATCTTCGGGGGATGAAAAGCTTGATGGTGTCTGTAATTGTTGCTTGGCTCCTAAGGGTTGTACTCTTCATCTTTCCAATGGGTCTGAAGAGAATTGTACTTGAGATTAAGTATATGTAGTCGGATTTTTTAAGTACTGATGTTTAATGAATCTATGATTATTGAATCCGCATTTGGTTCTGCACAGGTATTTATCTTCACCATTCATGCAATCTTTAAATCTCATCTATCCATTTCACTTTTATTCTAACCATTGATTCCATTTATAGATACTCATACTCTGTCCCTCTCTGCACACTCATCACCCAATGATCTCTTTCTCCTACTCATATTCCTTTCTTCCACCCTTGTGACAGAGAAGAAGAGAGAGAAGAAAATTACATACATACACATATACATACATATATAGAATCCTAGATACAATGGATGAACATGCATCTTAAAGATATCAGTTGCACCTAAGGCAAGAGGCCTCACCTTTTTCCAAGAACTCGGTACATGAGTTCTACCAGACTTCAACCCCGAGCACATCCAGAGCCTTTGGTGACATCTCAATAGGAGCCACAGAACCTAAGAAAACAAGTCAAAGAGCTTGTGGCTGCCAAACTTTAAAGAGCCAATGTTAGATGGATGGACCCTAATTCATACCTCTTTAACCCTTCCCCATTTGACGTTGCTATCATTGCTGAACCAATCCTCGGAGACCACGCAGCTCATTTTGTCATGGTTTTGATATCTAGGGACATGTTGAATGCCGTCATGTGTAAGCACTTCTCTACACCCTAATGGGAAATACTTTAATATGGTTCAACTCGCTTCCACTAACCAGCATCAAGAGTTTCTACCAACTCTAACAACTATTTGAAGCACAATTTGTAATCAGCCGAGGGGCTAAATGAAAATTCACCTTCCTCCAATCCCTTCGGCAAAAGGACAATGAATCCTTGAGAGACTTTTTCCATAAATTCAAGGCCGAGATGATGAAAGTTTCATGTTTAGAACATTTTATCGCGCTTACAGCCCTCCTTACCAGACCGTGGCCTTTTGAAATGAAGATCTCTATTACCAAAAACCCTGGCCTCAATTCAAGAATTCTACGCCTAAGCCTAGAAATATATTATTGCCGAAGAGGCCGAGGCATTTGACAAACATCAAAGCAGGGGCAAAAGGAACAATCGCGGTCGACCTCCACCATGGCAGCCCACACAAAAATGAATTCGGCTAGGGCCTCCTCCTTCTTGCAGGTTCACCAACTACACCCCTTGACACTCCTGTCCAGATCCTAATGCAAATCCAAAATTGGCCTTGTGGCTGGAGCAAGGTTTGCAAACTCAAGAAATTGTGTGTGCTAAAGTCTGCCCACTTTATTGCTTGGATGTAGCTTACATGACATGCCCATCTTCGGGGGATGAAAAGCTTGATGGTGTCTATAATTGTTGCTTGGCTCCTAAGGTTGCACTCTCTATCTTTCCAACAAGTCTGAAGAAAATTATATTTGAGATTAAGCATATATAGTTGGTTTTTTTAAGTATTGATTTTAATGAATTTATGATTATTGAATCCGCATTTTAGAGTCACCGATCATTTTATCATAATATTCATGAGAAATGATGAACGTTGTGATAATCGTTTAAAAATATTAATATTTAGAAGTGATGGGGCATAGCCCTAGACCCAATTCGAAATGACAACATTTGAAAGGCCCACACACAAGGCCCACAAAGGACAGCTATCGATAGATATTTAATGTTTTCTATGACTATTTACTAAAGGGTCTTAGTCGCCTAGGATGTGACTACCGATCGATAGAGTTTCAGTCGCCCAGATCCCCGAACGATAGGGTCTCAGTCGTCTTGCCAACCGAACGTGATTCATCAAGCAAAAGTAACCACCTTGATCGGGCACTTAATCATTAGTCCATCGAAGGAACAAACTCCAAAGACCTTCCATCGGCCAAATGACCGATCGATAGCTAACAGCTCTAACGATTCTAAGGGAATGTCAAAATATCCTAATAACTCTGATTTCTTATTTGAGAACAACACCTTTAGCATCTTTCAGTTAAGGAAAGGGTCTCTTCAGAAAATGAATGTTCCTCGTAGGATGAGAATCACAATCAATTCAGAATATTGAATTCCTAAGATTTTCGGATCGGTTTGATAAGGAAAGTAGGGTTGAAATACCTAGACGGCGTATGACTCTCGTAGGTATAAATTATCCTAAAACCCTCTAAGCTAGGTATGCTTTATTGGCCTTACACATTGAGCACTCTAATCACAGGGAACCTCTCCCTCTTTGAGCTCTTAGTCTGTTTCTTTACATTCGAAAACTGCTCTTTCTGACTTGAGTATCGGAGTCTCCCCCACCGGAGCACCCTCTGACGATTTTTATAGGTCTCAAATCCTTTCGACGATAACCGTTCAAATCAATAAGGAGCCGATATCTGTGAAGCTACAACCCACCTCGAATAGATTGGCGTCGTCTGTGAGAAACAGACTAAATTAATTTCTGTAATTCTGACAACCATGCCTCCGAGAACCAGAGCATCTTCGAAAGCCGCCCCCATTGCAAAAGGGCGCATTGCAATACCTTCTGAGACCACCCTTCCTATGGCGCCCAATCATTCTATTCGTGATCGTGCGGACTCCCCTCACCCGCCTCATCAGGAACAGGCCCTGCAACCTGCGATCTTGGAACAACCGATTGTGGCCCCTGCTCCAGAGCGAGTCAGCCGCCCCCACATGGAAAGGCTGGAGTCAAAGATTAAGAACATGAGCAAACAACCAGAGGATCTCAGCCACGTTCTTAGGCCTGAGGGCCAATCTTCTGTTGGGGGGTCCAGGCATCCCCAGCGATGACCGTCGTCCCCACTCTATGAAGTGTCCGAAAATTTCATATTAGATCCCTGCGATCTTCGAAAACAAGTCGAACAACTTGTTGTTAATGAACTCAGGTGGGTTAATGCCCAGGGAAAACAAGGTTCCTTCTATTCTCACACTTCACCTGTCGATCCGAAGGTCTCTTCGGAGCCTATGCCTCGCAACGTACTCCTGCCCTCCATGGAAAGATACGATGAGACAACAGATCTCCGGGATCATGTGGCCCATTTCATGATTGTGATGATTTCAAGAGACATGTCTGACGCGGCCATGTGTAAACATTTTCTCACCACTCTTACAGGGAACACGTTAACCTGGTTTAACTCTCTTTCTTCGTTGAGCATAAAAACTTTCTCTCAACTACGGGAACAGTTCGAGTCACATTTCGTGATAAGCAGAGGGGTCGAAAGAAAGTCCACTTCTCTACTGTCATTATATCAGAAGGAGAATGAGTCCCTAAGGGACTTCTTGGAGAGATTCAAGATAGAAATGATGAGGGTCCTATCTTTGAATCATTCCATCGTGCTGGCTGTACTACTAACAGGACTACGGCCTTCCGGTATGAAAGTATCGATCACAAAAAATCCGCCCGCTACTATCCAGGAATTTTACGCTTAAGCCGAAAAATATATTGCTACTGAGGATACTGAGACGTTTGACAATAAAAGAGACCAATCCATTCGAAAGGAATGTAACCGATCACCCCGAAGGTCTCCACCAAGGAAGAGCTAAGTGAATCCCCCTCTTTCGCAGGGTATAACAACTACACCCCACTGAACGAGACCCCTGGCCAGGTCTTAGCCTTAATCAGGGACAATCCATACATCCAATAGCCCCCACGGTCGATTGAGAATGACTCCAGTAAGGACAGAACCAAATACTGCCACTTCTATCGCGGTTACGACCACACAACAGATGATTGCAAGAAGTTAAAGAACGAACTAGAATTCTTGGTGCACAATGGGAGACTACAAGAGTTTATCGACAGGAGGGAAGGAGAAACCCCTGCTGATCATCAGCAGGAACCGCCGCGACATGACCAGGCAGGGGATCGACAAGTTGCTCGGCCCCCAACCGACAGAAGAGATGGAGTAATACTCCAAATCCAAGATGGGCGAGTCATCCAAAAGCTTCCCCATCCTTCCGATAATTTGTTAGAAAATGAAACAGGACGTCTTATCACGCCGATCTTTTATTTTTCGAAGACACTTCCCTCTGCATTACAAGAACTTCTAGTGACAGACACCAATAAACGGCAAGGGGGGAATAGGCCCGTCATTGGTTTTACAGATGAAGACCTAGTCGGAATAGACCCAAGTTGACACGACCCCCTTGTGATGACCACCAGGATTGGGCAATATGAAGTTGGAAAGATCTTTGTCGATCAGGAGGTAGGCTGTAACCTTCTATACCGAGATGCTTTCAGATGAATGAGGTTTACTTCTGCCCATCTCCAACCTTACATAGGCCCGATCAAAGGGCTTTCAGGTGAATGGTATATCCAGAAGGTATTATCTTACTGCCAGTTACCCTGAGAATGCCTCTTAATCATGCAACAACTTCTGTTATGTTCAACGTGGTGGATCTTCCTTCGCTCTACAATGTCATCCTGGACAGGCCAGGTTTGAACGCCCTAAAAGCTCTGCCCAACACTAAGCACATGAAGATCAAGTTTAGGATGCCGCTGGGGATCGAGACATTGTCTTGCAATTCGGAGCCCTTGACTTATGCTCCTAAGTGATTATCAGGCTCTACTGCTAATGGCTCTTCCTCTGGACTGTGGAGGTATCTTTCAATTTAGTAAGGCATCGACTTAGTGGATTTTCTATAAGCATGTTCCCTGATCCTACCGAATGGCGGGCCTAAATCACTCAGATCCTATCGTTCGTACGTGTCGTCAATAAGTGATAGAACATCCCGAACGGATGGACATAATCCCTCTATCTAACATTTCTACCGAATAATGGGTTTAAATCATCCAGATCCTATCATTCGTACATATCGTCAATAAGGGATGAAACTCCCCGAATGGGTGGACACTACCCTCTATCTAATGTTTCTATCGAATGGTAGGTCTAAGTCGCCCAGATCCTATTATTCGTACATATTGTTAATAAAGGATGGAACTCCCCGAACGGGTGGACATAACCCCTCTATCTAATGTTTCTATCGAACGACGGGCCTAAGTCGCCCTGATTTTATCGTTCGTACGTGTCGTTAACAAGGGTGGAACTCCCCGAATGGGTGGACACGGCCCCTCTATCTAACGTTTATACTGAACGACGGGTCTAAGTCACTCAGATCCTATTATTTGTACGTGTCGTCAATAAAGGATAAAAATTCCTGAACGGGTGGACACGACCCTTCTATCTAACGTTTCTACCGAACGGTGGATCTAAGTTGCCCAAATCCTATCATTTGTATGCGTCATCAATAAGGGATGGAACTCTCTGAACGAGTGGATACGGTCATATTATTTTTTATCGAATAGTAGGCCCAAGTCGCCCTGATTTACCAGACAAACGTGGCAAGAATTATGACTGAGAATAACAAGACAACTTTTATCGATAAAAAAGTAAGGATTTCTTAATGAATAAGCAAAAGGCACCGGATACAAAAATTTCGAACGAAGGTTACATAAAATCAAAACAGGGGAGACAAGCGGACACTAAGTCTTTGTCGCCTCCTTAACCGGGGGCAGAGTATCACTTAAACCCATACGATGGATTATTATTTCGGTGCACTTTAACCTTTCGGGCAATTTGCGTTGAGAATCTTTGAAGATGATGACATTCTTCATACGAGATTCGTCAAGATCAGTTTTTCTGCATTCCGCCACTCGAAGAGACTTTTCACGAAGTTGGGCCAACTTCTCAACCGATTGAAGACATGCCTCGCACACCTTAGCCTCCGATATCAACCTCTCGCATTGCCCTTGACACTGGGTCAACTCTAATCGAAAGTTTTTTAGCTCTTCTTCCTTCTTATTGAGCAACGCACTGGATGTGCTCTCTGTCTTTGCGCCCTCTTCCTCTCGAACAGGAATTTTTTCCTACGCTTGAGCCAGACGGCTTAACTCAGAGACATGCCCCTCTAAGTGATTTATCACCTTCCTCCCCTACTGTTCTTGAAATTCAGCAAGAGCTATTGTCTGAAAGGGAAACTGAGTTAACAAAGGCAAAAATGAGAAAGAACCCAACGAGTATAGAGAAAACGATACCATTAAGTCTAGGGACTTAAGAGCCCCCGCAACTTGCTCATAAGATAGTCTATGGAAGTCGAGCTCGCACTGATGAAAGTCCAATCGGTTGGCAATGCGATCCGCTTCAGCCAGGTCTATGTAACTGCATCGCATATTTTTAACACAAATGGCGACGGTCCCCCGTTCTTTTGAACCTTTCTTCCCATCAAAGGATCGAATGGGAATGGCAGGTGGAAAAGTAGTACCATTAGGAACCTTACGCTTTCCTTTGCACAAAGGCCAAACTGGAACAGCAGATGAAGGCCCTACCATTTCCTCCATCACAGCTATGGAAGTACACGACCCTGCCTTAGTGCCAGATGAGGAAGCATCTCCCGATCTCTCTGGCTCACCCTTACCAATGCTTCTTTTCCCCGAAAACTCACTATCTTCTAAGGCAAGAGTCTCCATTGGAATGACTCTTGATGGATTCGAGCTCTCCAACAAAACAACCAGCTCACATTTTGACAAAGGCAAGGGAGATAAGATTTTTCTTCTCTTCGACAAGGGAGAAGAAGACTTCTGGAAGGCCATAGATACCCCACGAACTCCTGAGAAGATTCCCTCGCACCCAACCGAACCTGCCTATCGATGATAATTTTCTCCAGCACGGCATCATCGAAGGTGTCTATAGAATCGACCAACGCAACCTCCCCTTTTTCCAATAAGAGGGGCCTATTGATCTTCCTCTTTTCCCCAATTGGCAGGCCAGTCAAGGACAGTATCGATCATCTAGCAGGGACTCGACTCATATACTTTGACTAGTGGACTTACAATAACTGCCGACTGACCGAATGAAACGAATGTACTTAGATGCGGCTGGAGGCTTCAGTCCTAAAGAAGGCCCCCCATTGGCATCGGGCAGAACAGGGATACGATTCTTATCTGAAAACCCTACGAAAAAAACTTGTGCATTAAGTTCTTATCAATAGACTCCCTGTAGTAAAACTTCTAGTCAGATTCGGACCGAGTCTGTAGTTTGTACCAGTCCCTGGTCGAACTACTGTTTCCACATCTCATCAAAATAGAGATGGACGACAAGATATCAAAATCAAAGTGAAGATGACAAAACCCTAATAGGGAATTCACAGAAACTACCAGACGCCAGGCACTTAGAATCAGGAGAGTTGGAAATATATTCTAATGGCGTAGTACCTCCGTGAAAGAACCTGTGTATGGAACTTTCAATCTATACCTAACCGATTGGAGGACATCGGTACGCAACACTCTGGCGCCGTGTTAGCCCTATCAGCATCCATGGCAGACACCAAGGTATAATCATCTCCCATCAGCATATCGGTTTGGACCTTTTGGAGTTCCTCTAGGGACATAGTGCTCGCGATGTCGCCGATGCCTGAAAAAGCTTTAGTAGTGGACGTTTTCACCATTGTTTCTGAAAATAACTTCTCTAACAAATCTCAAAGAAGGAAGAAGAATAGAGGTGCCAGGTACGTATGAGCAAATAGTCTTATAAAAAATATCAAGAGACGATCCGTATACCTCCAACAACGGCATGCGATACCAACATTACTTATGGTACCTTTCTCACAAAACGACATCCTGAATAGGGGACAAGTGATGGGGCATAGCCTTAGACCCAATTCGAAAGGACAGCGTTTGAAAGGCTCACATACAAGGCCCACAAAGGGCCGCTATCGACCGATATTTAATGTTCTCTATGACTATCTACTAAAGGGCCTTAGTCACCCAGGTTGTGACTACCTATCGATAGGGCCTCAATCGCCCAGTCAACTGAATGTGATTCATCAAGTGAAAATAACCGCCCTCATCGGGTACTCAATCAGTAGTCCATCGAACAAACGAACTCTGAAGACCTTCCATCGGCCAAATGATCGATCGATAGCCAACTGCTCTAACGATTTTAAGGGAAGGTCAAAATATCCTAATAACTCCGATTTCCTATTTGAGAGCAGCACCTTTAGGATCTTTCAGTTAAAAAAAGGGTCCCTCCAGAAAATGAATGTTCCCCGTAGGATGTGAATCACAATCAATTAGAAATATTAAATTTCTGAGATTTTCGGATCGATTCGATAAGAAAAATAGGGTTGAAGTACCTAGACGGCATATGACTCTCGCAAGTATAAGATATCCTAAAACCCTCTAAACCAGGTATGCTCCCTTGGCCTTATACATTGAGCACTCTAATTACAGGGAACCTCTCCTTCTTTGTGCTCTCAGTTGGTTTCTTTGTATACCGCTCTTTCTGACTTGAGCATTGGAGTCTCCCCTGCCAGAGCACCCTTCGGCAGTTTTTGCAGATTTCACATCCTTTCGATGGTAACTGTTTAAGTCAATAAGAAACCGGTATCTATGGAGTTACAACCCACCTCCAACAAAAAGGTTTGTGGAAAATCTTAATTTAGGACAATTAAAATTTTATACGAGTTAATGACCAAGTTGGACACATTATATTTGTATACTGAGTATGTATTGATAAACTTATACACATAATACCCTATTCAACCCTTTCTACACATGGAGAATATTTTTCCAAAATTTTCTAATTTTAAGCTATTTCTAGAATTTAAAAATTATTTTAAGAAATTAAATTTCTTCAAGTTAAATTTTGTCTCTTAATTCTCTATAGCTCATAAATCACCTTAAAATTAAAATCATAATTTCTAGAAATATATCTTTCATAATATTCATTTATTTAATTTTTAAGAAGTATTGATAACAATAATAATATTAAATTTTCTTGATTCGAGTCGAAGGGTATTGCCCTTGAGTGTTGTGGGAAGAAGCTCCTGATCCCAAGTGGTGGCAAGAAATTGAACCATATCAGTGTATTGTCCTTGAGTGTTGTGGAGAAATGTTTGCACATGACTACATCAGACATATCTCTTGAGACCATTATGGTCATAAAGTGTGCTGCGTGATCTCGGGGGTCAATCGTCCCATCATATCTCTCTATAGAAGGAAGTAGTATATCCTGTGGCATGGGCTCGACAGAAATCTTCGAGTCGAAAGGCAATGTGTAGGTCGCATAGTGAGCGGTTTCATCCGGCCTAACGTTGACGTGCCTGAGCTCAGCGGCCATAAAATCTTCCACTTGTTTTCTTAGACCCTCAAGGTTGTGTTGAGATGTAACCGAGGGTTCTATTTCGAGGAAGACGCCTATTTTGACGTGAATAGTTTGACCTCTGGAGAGAGGGCGAGCACCTAGCCATCGACTGTCTGCTCATGTCTTGCAATCTTGAGGCCAGTCTCTCCATTTTCGAATGAGGAGATTCGTTAGGAGAAGCGGAGGCAGTCGCCTGAACTGGCTGAGTTGGTTGTGGGGCTATCTGAGATCGAATTTGTGCTATGGTTGGGTCTTTGGGATTAACAAGAATTGATGATTGAATAGAATTTGTAGGAGTAGCAGGGTGTCCCTCTACGATGAACACGGCTCTGGAAGATGTCTTCTTTCTTCTTGGGAGCATGGTTTTCGAAATGAACGAAGTGTGAAGCGTAATCTTTTTTAGTCTATTTCTCATAGATAGTACCAATCTGATGGAGGTGGATTTTCTCAACAGACACTTGCCCTATCTATCTGTGTGGGAGTCTTGAATCTGAGGGTGATGCGACACCTGTATCTTACAAAAAGCCGCCGGAGGGTGTTTCAGTAGAAGAGACTTTGACGCTCAATTCAAAAAGAGCGGGTTTTGAATATGATCAATAGACAAAGAAGAGTTTCAGCTTCGAGGGAGTAGTGTGTATTTTTTTGTGTTCAGTTTCAAAGAACATACCTGTGCCACGGTTGTCCTTCTGCTTATATATCTGATGCAGGCGGTTTAAGGAGCTTCCTAACCCTAGTTTCCCAAGGAGATGGGTTGCTTTTGGTGATTGAGGGGAGTCCATAATCATGGAGACTTCTTTCTTTAGTCGATATGATTATTAGGGTAAGTCTTTGTATTTTGAGAATTACTTAGAGAGCAGTGGAGATTCTTATCCTCATAAGAAGTTTGAATTTATTTGAAGATTCGTTTTCTTTGTAGGTTACCCTGAATTGTACTTATCCCTTTGATTGTTTATCTTACGGGTTTAAGACTATCTTATCAAGGAGTAGAGTGACCAAGGAATAGAAATACCGAGAAAAGAAATAACCAAGAAGCTATAAGTGGACTTGGGTAAATGCCCCTAGTTGTGGGGGCCCAAGGGGTGAAGATTTGGTTTAATTGATTTTTTGAACCGATTGTTTGGCTTTTGTTAAGGAATCATCAATGATAATATATGTTTCCTTTCAAATTTCTCTCAATTAATATATGTATCGAACTATCTTTCAAGAATAGCAAATGCGAAGATGTGAAAAATTTTCGGTGAGTGTATCGATGGTTGTTGATATATATTTCTAGTGAATACCATAGTCACCCGCAGGGAAAAAAAAAAAAATTAGCACCCGTTACACACACAACATTATAGAAATGCATTACTAACATCTGTTAAATTTGTTACTATTAATAAAAAATTTGTAAATAATTAGGAAATTATATATTTTTTTTTATAATGTTAAAAATTTTAACAATTTGTAAACGACAACCAAGCCAGCGCATACAAAAACACTTGTGATTTATGCTAATTACAACATTTTTTGCACCCAACGTACGTACACACACTGAGCTCTCGGTTTTGTTCTGGTCAAAACAGAGTCATTTAAAGAGAGAGAGAGGAAAAAAAAAAAGTTTCCCTTGTTTTCTGTCTCATAAAAACAGAGAAATCGAAAAAGTATGGCAAGTTTTTCTGCAGTGAATCAAGTTCTCGACCTCTTCGCTCACACCCCCCAGAAATCTCTATTTTCCATACAAAACCCACAATTCAATCTAGGGTTTGGAGAGCTAAGCCAATCAAAATCAAACATGGGGGGTAAAGTTAGAGTGCCAGACGACCGGAGAAGGAGGAGTCAATCGGCATAGCCGAGGAGGATAAGCGAAGCAGGAGACCGAGAAAGAGATGCTGCGGTTGCAAAAAACGAGTATTCTTGGTTTTTTCTTTGGTGCAAAGAGAGGGTAGAGAAAGAAAGAAAAGGGGTGGGGTCCATATGGAGAAATTGCTCTTGTCACAGTGTTTGCTAAGGGGCACTTGCCTCAACAACTCGAATGATGTGCTCCGGTGGCACCAAATTGAAAGAGTCGCAGCTTATGGTTCAAAATTCAAATTACTCATTTGACACTCCAGATGCAATGCAGCTCATCCAATGCTAACCTAGAAGAACGAATAAGGGACCCAGTCGGATAACATGAAACAAAGAGTAAAATCCCACATCGACCAAAAATTGAGACGTTTGAGTGTTTGAACTATGTTATAAACTCGGTCAAGCGAAAGCATAAGACACGCAGCCGTGCAATGAATACATAGCGAACTATTCTTTCGCCTTTTACTAAAGAATACCGTGTATTCGTCGCTTATTACGGCATACCCCAATTTTTTCATAGGGGTCTCCCTTTTAAGGGGTGGATCCCACAATTATTTGTCAAAGTTGTTTCATTAATATATTTTCTAAATGTAAATATTAGATTGTATTTTGAATTTTTTATTATTTTATAAAGAAGCAAATTAAGATCTTAGTCATTGGAATTCTTCACAAGAAATTTTTTATTATTTTATGGTTCAAAATTCAAATTACTCATTTGACACTCCAGATGCAATGCAGCTCATCCAATGCTAGACACTCCAGATGCAATGCAGCTCATCCAATGCTAGACACTCCAGATGCAATGCAGTGCAGCTCATCCAATGCTAGACACTCCAGATGCAATGCAGCTCATCCAATGCTAGACACTCCAGATGCAATGCAGCTCATCCAATGCTAACCTAGAAGAACGAATAAGGGACCCAGTCATTTTTGGCCCAAAGGATTACATGAAACAAAGAGTAAAATCCCACATCGACCAAAAATTGAGATGTTCTGAGTACTGGAGCTATGTAATAAATTCGGTGAAGCAATAGCATAGGGCATGCAACCGTGTGATGAATACATAGCGAACTATTCTTTCGCCTTTTACTAAAGAATATCGTGTATTCGTCGTTTAATGCGGCATATATCAATTTTTTCATAGGGGTCTCCTCTAAAGCGGTGGACCTCGCAATTATTAGTCAAAATTGGTTCACCAATGTATTTTCTACATGTAAATATAAGTTTGTATTTTGATTTTTGTTTTTTATTTATAAAGAAGCAAATTCAAATCACAGTCAATGAGAAGTTTTTACAAGAAATTTTAAATGAAAATTTAATAATTCTAATGTAAAAAAATGAATGAATAAATAAAAATTAGTGGGCTATTCAGGGTAAATTGTGCCACGATCAATGAATTCTTTGATATATTTTTCTGTAAATTTTTTCTTAAAAATTCTTTATTTCGTAGTAGCCTCTAATTCCTATAACTATTCTATTTCACGCATTCACATAATGACAAAAATCTGAACAACTGACAATCTGCTTTTACAGTTGTAGATAGTTGTAGCAGCTCGGTTTGATCCTAAACCTAAACCTAAAACATGATCTTTAACTTTAATCATACATTAAGAGTCAACAAATCATGGTTTTGAATCTAATTTAAGTTAACAATTCAAAAAAAAAAAAAAAAAAATCCAGTTTCGGTCAATTTCAAAGCTAGTTTCAAAGCAAAATTTTGATATAAGGTTTTAAAAAAATCAAGTTCTGGTTATGGGTTGATGAACAATGTATTTTTGTCATTTTTCTTAAAACTAATATTTTTAAGGGGTTAAAATCCCACATCGATCAAAAATTGAGATGTTTGAGCACTGGAGCTATGTTATAAATTCAGTCAAGCAACAATTAAAGGCAAGCAACCGCGCGATAAATACATAGCGAACTATTCTTTCACCTTTTACCAAAGAAAATTATATATTTATCACTTAATGTGGCATACGCCAATTTTTTCATAGGGGTCTCCTCTTAAGGGCTGGACCCTCCAATTATTAGCCAAAGTAATATCACTAATGCGTTTTCTACATGTAAATATTAGCTTGCATTTTGATTTTTTTTTAATTATTTTATAATGAAGCAAATTAAGATCTTAGTCAACTAGAATTTTTCACAAGAAATTTTAAATGAAAATTTAATAATTCTAATGTAAAAATAAAAATAAAAATAAAAATTAATGGGCTATTCAGGGTAAAGTGTGCCATGCTCAATGAACTTTTTGATATATTTTTCTTTAAAATATTTTTTCCGTAGTAGCCAAATTTCTATAATTGTTCTATTTCACACATTCACATTATGACATAAATTGGGTCGATTGACAATTTGCTTTAATAGTTGTAGATAGTCGTAGTGGCTCGGTTTGATCCAAAACCTAAACCTAAAACATGACCTTCAACTTGAATCGTACATTAAGAGTCGATACATCTTGGTTTAGATTCTGATATAAGTTAAGAGTTCAAAAAAAAAAAAAAAATCCAGTTTCGCTCAATTTCAAGATAGTTTCAAAGCAAATTTTTGATATAAGCTTTAAAAAAAAATGTATGAACAATATATTTTTGTCATTTTCCTAAAATTAAGATTTTCAAGGGGTTAAAATCCCACATCGATCAAAAATTGATATGTTTGAGTACTGGAGCTATGTTATAAATTCAGTCAAGTGACAATTAAAGGCACGAAGCCGTGCGATGAATACATAGCGAACTATTCTTTCGCCTTTTACTAAAGAATACCGTGTATTCGTTGCTTAATGCGGCATACGCCAATTTTTTCATAGGGATCTCCTCTTAAGGGGTGGACCCCGCAATTATTAGTCAAAGTTATATCACCAATGTGTTTTCTACATGTAAATATTAGCTTGTATTTTGATTTTTTTTTCATTAACTTATAAAGAAGCAAATTAAGATACTTGTCAACAAGAATTTTTCATAAGAAATTTAAAATGAAAATTTAATAATTCTAATGTATAAAATAAACAAATAAATAAAAAATAATGGGCTTTTCTGGGTAAAGTGTGCCACGCTCAATGAACTTTTTGATATATTTTTCTTTAAATTATTTCTTGAAAATTGTTTTTTTTTTTTTTCCGTAGTAGCCTAATTTCTATAACTACAATATTATAGATAGTTGTCAAAGCTCGGTTTGATCCAAAACCTAAACCTAAAACATGACCTTTAACTTGAATTGTACGTTAAGAGTCGATACATCTTGGTTTAGATTCTAATATAAGTTAAGAGTTCAAAAAGAAATCCAGTTTCGATCAATTTCAAGCTAGTTTCAAAGCAAATTTTTGATATAAGGTTTAAAAAAATGTATGAACAATGTATTTTTGTCATTTTTCCTAAAACTAACATTTTCGGGTGGTTAAAATCCCACATTGACAAAAAATTGAGATGTTTTAGTGCTTGAGCTATGTTTTAAATTTGGCCAAGTGACAACAAAAGGCACGCAGCCGTGCGATGAATACATAGCGAACTGTTCTTTCGCCTTTTACTAAAGAATACCGTGTATTCGTCGCTTAATGCGGCATATGCCAATTTCTTCATAGGGATCTCCTCTTAAGGGGTGGACCCCATATTTATTAGTCAAAGTTATATCACCAATGTGTTTTCTACATGCAAATATTAGCTTGTATTTTAATTTATTTTTAATTATGTTATAAAGAAGCAAATTAAGATATTTGTCAACTAAAACATTTCATAAGAAATTTTCAATGAAAATTTAATAATTCTAATGTAAAAAATAAAGAAATAAATAAAAAATAATGGGCTTTCTGGGTAAAGTGTGCCACGCTCAATGAACTTTTTGATATATTTTTCTTAGATTATTTCTTGAAAATTATTTTTTTTTCTGTAGTAGCCTAATGTCTATAACTATGATAGTAGAGATAGTCGTCGAAGCTTGATTTGATCCAAAACCTAAACCCAAAACATGACCTTTAACTTGAATCGTACGTAATAGTCGATACCTCTTGGTTTAGATTCTAATATAAGTTAAGAATTCAAAAAAAATCCAGTTTCGGTCCATTTCAAGCTAGTTTCAAAGCAAATTTTTGATATTAGGTTTAAAAAAATGTACGAACAATGTATTTTTGTCATTTTTCCTATAAGTAATAATTTCGGGGGGTTAAAATCTTACATTGACAAAAAATTGAGATGTTTGAGTGCTTGAGCTACATTTTAAATTCGGCCAAGTGACAACGAAAGGCACGTAGCCAAGCGATGAATACATAGCGAACTATTCTTTCACCTTTTACTAAAGAATTCCGTGTATTCATCACTTAATGCGGCATACGCCAATTTTCTCATAGGGGACTCCTCTTAAGGGGTGGACCCCGCAATTATTAGTCAAAGTTATATCACTAATGTGTTTTCTACATGTAAATATTAGCTTGTATTTTGATTTTTCTTAATTATATTATAAAGAAGCAAATTAAAATATTTGTCAACTAGAACTTTTCATAAGAAATTTTAAATGAAAATTTAATAATTCTAATGTAAAAAATAAAGAAATAAGTGAAAAATAATGGGTTTTTTTCTGGGTAAAGTGTGCCACGCTCAATGAACTTTTTGATATATTTTTCTTTAAATTATTTCTTGAAAATTATTTTTTTTCCATAGTAGCCTAATTTCTATAACTATAATAGTAGAGATAGTCGTCGAAGCTTGGTTTGATCCAAAACCTAAACCTAAAACATGACCTTTAACTTGAATCGTATATTAAGAGTCGATACATCTTGGTTTAGATTCTAATATAAGTTAAGAGTTCAAAAAAAAAATCCAATTTCGATCAATTTCAAGCTAGTTTCGAAACAAATTTTTGATATAAGGTTTAAAAAAAATGTATGAACAATGAATTTTTGTCATTTTCCCTAAAACAAATGTTTTCGAGGGTTTAAAATCACACATGGACAAAAAATTGAGATGTTTGAGTGTTTGAGCTATGTTTTAAATTCGGCCAAGTGACAACGACGCTGCCGTGCGATGAATACATAGCGAACTATTCTTTCGCCTTTTATTAAAGAATACCATGTATTCGTCGCTTAATGCGGCATACGCCAAGTTTTTCATATGGGTCTCCTCTTAAGGGGTGTACCCCGCAATTATTAGTCAATGTTATATCACCAATGTCTTTTCTACGTGTAAATATTAGCTTGTATTTTGATTTTTTTTTAATTATATTATAAAGAAGCAAATTAAGATTTTTGTCAACTAGAACTTTTCATAAGAAATTTTAAATGAAAATTTAATAATTCTAATGTATAAAATAAAGAAATAAATAAAAAATAATGGGCTTTTCTGGGTAAAGTGTGCCACACTCAATGAACTTTTCGATATATTTTTCTTTAAATTATTTCTTGAAAATTGTTTTTTTCCGTAGTAGCCTAATTTCTGTAACTATAATATTATAGATAGTTGTCAAAGCTCGGTTTGATCCAAAACCTAAACCTAAAACATCACCTTTAACTTGAATCGTACGTTAAGAGTCGATACATCTTGGTTTAGATTCTCATTTAAGTTAAGAGTTAAAAAAAAAATCCAGTTTCGATCAATTTCAAGCTAGTTTCAAAGCAAACTTTTTGATATAAGGTTTAAAAAAATGTATGAACAATGTATTTTTGTCATTTTTCCTAAAACTAATAATTTCGGGTGGTTAAAATCCCACATTGACAAAAAATTGAGATGCTTTAGTGCTTGCGCTATGTTTTAAATTCGGCCAAGTGACAACGAAAGGCACGCAGCCGTGCGATGAATACATAGCGAACTATTCTTTCGCCTTTTACTAAAGAATACCGTGTATTCGTCGCTTAATGCGGCATACACCAATTTTTTCATAGGGGTCTCCTCTTAAGGGTGGACCCCACAATTATTAGTCAAAGTTATATCACCAATGTATTTTCTACATGCAAATATTAGCTTGTATTTTAATTTTTTTTTAATTATGTTATAAAGAAGGAAATTAAGATATTTGTCAACTAGAACTTTTCATAAGAAATTTTAAATGAAAATTTAATAATTCTAATGTAAAAAATAAAGAAATAAATAAAAAATAATGGGCTTTCTGGGTAAAGTGTGCCACACTCAATGAACTTTTTTATATATTTTTCTTTAAATTATTTCTTGAAAATTATTTTTTTTCTGTAGTAGCCTAATGTCTATAACTATAATAGTAGAGAAAGTCGTCGAAGCTTGATTTGATCAAAAACCTAAACCCAAAACATGACCTTTAACTTGAATCGTACGTTAAGAGTCGATACCTCTTGGTTTAGATTCTAATATAAGTTAAGAATTCAAAAAAAATCCAGTTTCGGTCCATTTCAAGCTAGTTTCAAAGCAAAATTTTGATACAAGGTTTAAAAAAATGTAGGAACAATGTATTTTTGTCATTTTTCCTATAAGTAATATTTTCGGGGGGTTAAAATCCTACGTTGACAAAAAATTGAGATGTTTGAGTGCTTGAGCTACATTTTAAATTCGGCCAAGTGACAACGAAAGGCACGCAGTCGTGCGATGAATACATAGCGAACTATTCTTGCGCCTTTTACTAAAGAATACCGTGTATTCGTCGCTTAATGCGGCATACGCCAATTTTTTCATAGGGGTCTCCTCTTAAGGGGTGGACCCCGCAATTATTAGTCAAAGTTATATCACTAATGTGTTTTCTACATGTAAATATTAGCTTGTATTTTGATTTTTTTTTAATTATATTATAAAGAAGCAAATTAAAATATTTGTCAACTAGAACTTTTCATAAGAAATTTTAAATGAAAATTTAATAATTCTAATGTAAAAAATAAAGAAATAAATGAAAAATAATGGGTTTTTTCTGGGTAAAGTGTGCCACGCTCAATGAACTTTTTGATATATTTTTCTTTAAATTATTTCTTGAAAATTATTTTTTTCCATAGTAGCCTAATTTCTAAAACTATAATAGTAGAGATAGTCGTCGAAGCTCGGTTTGATCCAAAACCTAAACCTAAAACATGACCTTTAACTTGAATCGTATATTAAGAGTCGATACATCTTGGTTTAGATTCTAATATAAGTTAAGAGTTCAAAAAAAAAATCCAATTTCGATCAATTTCAAACTAGTTTCGAAGCAAATTTTTGATATAAGGTTT
Organism: Dillenia turbinata; assembly: GCA_037126225.1. Lineage (NCBI taxonomy): Eukaryota > Viridiplantae > Streptophyta > Magnoliopsida > Dilleniales > Dilleniaceae > Dillenia > Dillenia turbinata. The sequence continues at coordinate 3,898,599 of JBAMMX010000024.1, forward strand.
AAAAAAAATGTATGAACAATGAATTTTTGTCATTTTCCCTAAAACAAATGTTTTCGAGGGTTTAAAATCACACATGGACAAAAAATTGAGATGTTTGAGTTCTTGAGCTATGTTTTAAATTCGGCCAAGTGACAACGACGCTGCCGTGCGATGAATACATAGCGAACTATTCTTTCGCCTTTTACTAAAGAATACCGTGTATTTGTCGCTTAATGCGGCATACGCCAAGCTTTTCATATGGGTCTCCTCTTAAGGGGTGTACCCCGTAATTATTAGTCAATGTTATATCACCAATGTCTTTTCTACGTGTAAATATTAGCTTGTATTTTGATTTTTTTTAATTATATTATAAAGAAGCAAATTAAGATATTTGTCAACTAGAACTTTTCATAAGAAATTTTAAATGAAAATTTAATAATTCTAATGTATAAAATAAAGAAATAAATAAAAAATAATGGGCTTTTCTGGGTAAAGTGTGCCACGCTCAATGAACTTTTTGATATATTTTTCTTTAAATTATTTCTTGAAAATTGTTTTTTTTTGTAGTAGCCTAATTTCCGTAACTATAATATTATAGATAGTCGTCAAAGCTCGGTTTGATCTAAAACCTAAACCTAAAACATGACCTTCAACTTGAATCGTACGTTAAGAGTCGATACATCTTGGTTCAGATTCTAATATAAGTTAAGAGTTCAAAAAAAATCTAGTTTCGGTCAATTTCAATCTAGTTTCAAAGCAAATTTTTGATATAAGGTTTAAAAAAAATGTATGAACAATGTATTTTTGTCATTTTTTCTAAAACTAATGTTTTCGGGGGGTTAAAATCCCACATTGACAAAAAATTAAGATGTTTGAGTGCTTGAACTATGTTTTAAATTCGGCCAAGTGACAACGATAGGCACGCAGCCGTGCGATGAATACATAGGGAACTATTCTTTCGCCTTTTACCAAAGAATACCGTGTATTCGTCACTTAATGCGGCATACGCCAAGTTTTTCATATGGGTCTCCTCTTAAGGGGTGTACCCCACAATTATTAGTCAAAGTTATATCACCGATGTCTTTTCTACGTGTAAATATTAGCTTGTATGTTGATTTTTTTTAATTATATTATAAAGAAGCAAATTAAGATTTTTGTCAGCTAGAACTTTTCATAAGAAATTTTAAATGAAAATTTAATAATTCTAATGTATAAAATAAAGAAATAAATAAAAAAAATGGGCTTTTCTGGGTAAAGTGTGCCACGCTCAATGAACTTTTCGATATATTTTTCTTTAAATTATTTCTTGAAAATTGTTTTTTTCCGTAGTAGCCTAATTTCTGGAACTATAATATTATAGATAGTCGTCAAAGCTCGGTTTGATCCAAAACCTAAACCCAAAACATGACCTTTAACTTGAATCGTACGTTAAGAGTCGATACACCTTGGTTTAGATTCTAATATAAGTTAAGAGTTCAAAAAAAATCTAGTTTCGGTCAATTTCAATCTAGTTTCAAAGCAAATTTTTGATATAAGGTTTAAAAAAAATGTATGAAAAATGTATTTTTGTCATTTTTTCTAAAACTAATGTTTTCGGGGGGTTAAAATCCCACATTGACAAAAAATTAAGATGTTTGAGTGCTTGAGCTATGTTTTAAATTCGGCCAAGTGACAACGATAGTTACGCAGCCGTGCGATGAATACATAGCGAACTATTCTTTCGCCTTTTACTAAAGAATACCGTGTATTCATCGTTTAAAGCGGCATATGCCAATTTTTTCATAGGGGTCTCCTCTTAGGGGGTGGACCCCGCAATTATTAGTCAAATTTATATCACTAATGTCCTTTTTACATGTAAATATTAGCTTGTATTTTGATTTTTTTTTTAATTTTATTATAAAGAAGCAAATTAAGATATTTGTCAACTAGAACTTTTCATAAGAAATTTTAAATGAAAATTTAATAATTCTAATGTAGAAAATAAAGAAATAAATAAAAATAATGGGCTTTTCTGGGTAAAGTGTACCATGCTCAATGAACTTTTTGATATATTTTTCTTTAATTTATTTCTTGAATTTTTTTCCATAGTTGCGTAATTTCTATAACTATAATAGTATAGATAGTCTTCGAAGCTCGGTTTGATCCAAAACCTAACCCTAAAACATGACCTTTAACTTGAATCGTACATTAAGAGTCAATACATCTTGGTTTAGATTCAAATATAAGTTAAGAGTTCAAAAAAAAAATCCAATTTTGGTCAATTTCAAGCTCGTTTCAAAGCAAATTTTTTATATAAGGTTTAAGAAAAATGTATGAACAATGTATTTTTGTCATTTTTCCTAAAGCTAATGTTTTCCGGGAGTTAAAATCCCACATTGAGAAAAAATTGAGATGTTTGAGTGCTTGAGCTTTGTTTTAAATTCGGCCAAGTGACAACGAAAGGCATGCAGCCGTGCGATGAATACATAGCGAACTATTCTTTCGCCTTTTACTAAAGAATACCGTGTATTCGTCGTTTAATGCGGCATATGCCAATTTTTTCATAGGGGTCTCCTCTTAAGGGGTGGACCCCACAATTATTAGTCAAATTTATATCACTAATGTCTTTTTTAGATGTAAATATTAGCTTGTATTTTGATTTTTTTTTTAATTTTCTTATATAGAAGCAAATTAAGATATTTGTCAACTAGAACTTTTCATAAGAAATTTTAAATGAAAATTTAATAATTCTAATGTAGAAAATAAAGAAATAAATAAAAATAATGGGCTCTTCTAGGTAAAGTGTACCATGCTCAATGAACTTTTTGATATATTTTTCTTTAATTTATTTCTTGAAATTTTTTTTTTGTAGTTGCGTAATTTCTATAACTGTAATAGTATAGATAGTCTTTGAAGCTCGGTTTGATCCAAAACCTAACCCTAAAACATGACCTTTAACTTGAATCGTACATTAAGAGTCGATACATCTTGGTTTAGATTCAAATATAAGTTAAGAGTTCAAAAAAAATCCAATTTTGGTCAATTTTAAGCTCGTTTCAAAGCAAATTTTTGATATAAGGTTTAAGAAAAATGTATGAACAATGTATTTTTGTCATTTTTCCTAAAGCTAATGTTTTCGGGGGGTTAAAATCCCACATTGAGAAAAAATTGAGATGTTTGAGTGCTTGAGCTTTGTTTTAAATTCGGCCAAGTGACAACGAAAGGCATGCAGCCGTGCGATGAATACATAGCGAACTATTCTTTCGCCTTTTACTAAAGAATACCGTGTATTCGTCGCTTAATATGGCATACGCCAATTTTTTCATAGGGGTCTCCTCTTAAGGGGTGGACCCCGCAATTATTAGTTAAAGTTAGATCACTTATGTGTTTTCTACATGTAAATATTAGCTTGTATTTTGATTTTTTTAATTATTTTATAAAGAAGCAAATTAAGATATTTGTCAACTAGAATTTTTCATAAGAAATTTTAAATAAAAATTTAATAATTTTAATGTAAAAAATGAAGAAATAAATAAAAATAATGGGCTTTTCTGGGTAAAGTGTGCCACGCTCAATGAACTTTTTGATATGTTTTTCTTTAAATTATTTCGTGAAATTTTTTTTTTTCCATAGTAGCCTAATTTCTATAACTATAATAGTATAGATAGACATCGAAACTCGGTTTGATCCAAAACCTAAACCTAAAACATGGCCTTTAACTTGAATAGTACATTAAGAGTCCATAACTTAATTGTAACACTTTTGGGATTATATATATATACATCTATATATATATATATATATATATCTTGATTACAAACTATATAATAATTGGTAATGACAGTGATGGAGTAAGAATGGATCATTTGCTAGCTACTCCAATACATCCCATTGCCTGAGATTGTGACAGGTCCAATTCTAACACTAAAATGGCCAGATATTCTAAATGATGTAGGCTTTCCAGACTGTGATAAATTCTGTAGCACCGTACACCATAAACATTGGCAGATAGGGAATGCAGTTCCTCCGTGGCATTTGCACTTGGAAGGAAGCTTAAAGAGGCTTTTGACAAAAACAAATCCACAGACATAAGCAGATTGGGATGTTGAACACTGAAGGGTTAGGAAGAAACCTCCTAGTTTTAGGATTGTTTGCATACTTAAAAATCTTTGGGTTTGCTCGTGTACCATTGTTTTTTTTTTTTTTGAATAAAGAGAGTAAGAACTCTATGTAAGCAAGTGTATATCATTAATTTGTTATTTCACCTTAAATTATGATCCATAGAGGATGAACATTCATTTCTTTCAAATTAATACATATCTATACATATGCACTAACTGAGACTGAGAGAGAGAGGGAGAGAGAATGCTCATGCTCTTTGGTGGCACTTTGATGCGAGAGGGGGGCGAGTGAAATCCCACATCGACAAGAAATTGAGATGTTTGAGTGTTGGAATTATGTTATAAATCTGGTCAATCAATGTTGAAAGCCCGTGCGATAAATACATAGCGAATTATTTTTTTACCTTTTATTAAAGAATACCGTGTATTCGTCGCTTAACGCGACATACTTCAATTTTTCCATAGGGGTCTCCTCTTTAAGCGGTGGGTTCCGCAATTATTAGTAAAAGTTGTTTCTCTCTCTTTCTTTGGTCACCACTCCCCCCCTTCTCTCTTGATAGATTTTTTTTTCTCTCTCTCTTCTCTCTTTCTCTCTCATCTTTGTCGGTAGTCAAAGGCAACATCTGTTTTCTGGTGGATTTTTTCTTGCTTATCTCTCTCATCTTAGAGAAGAGAGAGAAAAGCAGAAAGAGGAGAGAAAAGAGAAAACAAGAAAGTGTCTTCTATGAGTGCAATTTGGCCATTTTGCTCAAAGGCAGTGCTCCTAATTTTTTTTTTGTCCTATTTTAAAACATGGATTAATTATAGCTTATGGTTCTGTCGATGGTTTAGAATCTTTTTAAATTTCATTTCAATACAAAGGTCATTTTCCTTTTAATATTTTATCTTTACAAAAAATAATATTTTTCAACAAAATGTTCGATATTTTATAAAATAAATTTTCCTTAGTTTTGTTGTATTGCAGTTTGATACTTAATTTTAATAAAATTGCTGTACAAGATGAATTTGAACTACATGACATTTAGTTCCTAATTTTAAATTCAATTAAAATAAATCGTTCGAAGTATGACACTTAAAATTTTACATTACATGTAATTTTGTGATCTTAGACCTCATTTGGATTGTCAGATGGAATTGGAATTGAAATTGAAATGCTTTTCATTCTTCATGTTTGATAATAGTTATAAATAGAATTCATAAATACATATCAAATTAATTTTTAATTTTTATTTGAAATTATATGAGATTATACTTAAACACAATGTTGTTTAATGCTTACTTTTTCCTAATTTTTTTGATTATTAAAAACTAAACTATATATTTTCAAGTTGAAAAGTAGGTGTCACCCAACTCTGTCACTCTCTCTCTCTCTCTCTCTCTCTCTCTCCCCCAGAGAAAAATGTCAAAAAGTAGTACTCATTTTTCTCTATACAAGGTGCTCTTCCAAAGCCCCCTCTCCTCTTAACATGCATAAACCAATATGGCTGCTAATGCTAAGTTCTTAGCGATCCTTCTTCTAGTTCTTGGTATGTTTTCCCTTTCCTTTTACATTTTCTTCATTCATTAAATTTTTAATTAGTGCTGTAAATATAAATTTATATTAAGGAATGAATTTTAACTCTATTTTTTAAAAAATAAATTTGAAATTAAAACTCAATTTATTGTTATTATTATTATTGTATTTTTTAAAAATAAAATTATAATTTTTAACGAAACAAATAATATATAAGATAATAATTTTAGAAACAGTCCTACAATTTCTTCTCGCCCACTTGTTTTTAGCCTATGATCTTTACCCTTGCTAATTACATTGTTTTTTTAAAAAAAAATCTTTTAATGCAAAATAAATAGATCTGGAATCTATTTAAAATTCTAATTGAAATTATGTAGCCAATTACATTTGTAGAAACATTTGAATTTCTTTTTTCTTTCTCTTTCTCACTATTTTTTTTTTTTTGTTGGAACATGAATAGGTTTGCAAACTCAAGTGAAATTGCGTGTGCTAAAGCCTGTCCACTTTATTGCTTGGATGTGGCTTACATGACATGCCGTCTTCCGGGGATGAAAAGCTTGACGGTGTCTGTAATTGTGGCTTAGCTCCCAAAGGTTGCACTCTCCATCTTTCCAATGGATCTGAAAAGAATTGTACTTGAGATTAAGTATCAATGTTTAATGAATTTATGATTATTGAAACCGCATTTTAGAATCATCGATCATTTTATCATAATATTCATGAGAAATGATGATCATTGGATTATGATTTAATAAGAATAAAGTAAAAAAAATATTAATATTTAGAAGTTTGTAGAAAATAATTATTTAGGACATAAAACATTTTATACCAGTTAATGACCGAGATGGACACATTGTATCTGTATAGTGGGTATGTATCGATCAACTCATAATACCCTACTCAACCCTTTCTATGTAGGATTGGCAATGCAGTCGGCCGGCCTGAGTTCGGTCTATTTTGAAGGGTTGAGCTTGGCTCATTTTAGAGGTGAGCCGAGCTCGGACCCCTTTTTAGATCTATTTTAATTTCGGGCCGAGCCTAGATATCAGTGAGCTCAGCCCTTTAAAAGCCCTGCCCGCTTAATTTTTTTTTTAAAATATGTACATATATATATATATAATTGTTTACGGGTCAAAAGGGCAAAATAGGAAAAAAAATACGGTAGCTACTTGAGGCCTTTTTCATTTTTTGGGCCGAGCTCGAGCTTGGTTTCTCTGATCTTTCTTGAGTCGGGTTTATGCTCAGGTCCATGAAATTTTAAATGGGTCGAGCCCAAGTTTTGCAAAGCTTGACTCACAAAACTCGATTACCTGGCCTATTTCTACACATGGAGAATATTTTTCAAAATTTTCTAATTTTAAGCTATTTTTAGATTTAAAAATTATTTTAAGAAATTTACAAATTGCTTCAAGTTAAAAATTTTGTTTCTTAATCCTCTACAGCACAAAATCACTTTAAAATTAAAATCATAATTTTGGAAATATATCTTTCATAATATTGAATTATTTAAATTTTAAGAAATAACAATGACAATAATAATAATATTTAATTTTAAAATAAAATAATAACTAACGGGTTGTCGAATCCCTCAAAATTAATATTGATTTCTCAATAAAATAAATTTGTAGCAATAGTGGTACCAGATCGAATTTCAAGGGAACTAAATTGATTTAATTTCTTAGTTAAGTGTTAAAAATAAAAATGGGAGGTTTATCAATTAAATTTCTAAAATAAAAATTAACAACTAAAAAAATAAGAAACAAATTAACAATAAAAATATTAAATATTAAAAGAAAATCAATCTACCAAAATTCTGATCCAAGAATTCTCAAATTTGATTGTTTCATTGATCATAAGTTAAAAATATTTTTTTTACAATCCAAACATTTAACTTTAGATTTATTAGAATAGTCGTAATAAAGTTTACGTTTTCCTAAATTAATTGACCAAACTCAACATCCAATCAAAACTTATCATTTATCGACTGGACACGATAGCATTCTATATCAATATAATGATAGCATTATGTTTTATGAAAATAGTTAAACCAAAATATAAATAATTGGGACAGTCGTAATTATTTAATTTTGTTTCACCGATTCTCTAAGTTAAATATGAATATTTGTAAAAGACTCATAAATACATATAATATATTTGCTACTTGTATCATTCATTCATGATAATTACGGATCACTGAATTGCTGGATAGTAATGGAAAAACTAATATTGAATTAAATTTTCAGATTAACCAATATTAGAGTTCCCTAAAAATAAATCAAAAATTGACAAATATTTGAATAAAATACAAAAAATTTAAATGAAGCACATAACCTCACAGTGAAGACAATCAAATGAAAATTCCTCTTAAATCAGAAAAATAAACTAACCACTCATGGTGGTGAGTTTTCAACCAAAAAAAAAAAGAAAAACAAAAAGAAAAAAAAGTTCTAGGAGAGGAGAAGAGGGAGCCTAGCTGCCCGCAGCCCTGGGAATGAATTTGTGTATAAATAGTGGCCAGCCCTTCTTGAGAACGTGTCTTTGAAATCTGCAGCCGGCCCTAGAGGAGTTGTCAATGTTTTTGTTTCCTTTTTCAAAAAGGAATCTTTTCCCAACAAAATAAGAACTCCTCCAAATTAGGAAAATAAAAATTAACTCCTAAAATAATTTTATTTAAAGTAAACCATATTATCATTTGGTAAAAGAAAGAGTGCTTCTGCCAAATTTTTTTTTTCCTTTTCTAAAAACCGCGTGATCATCTCTTAAAGCAAAGATTGTTTTTGCCCACTTTTTTTTTTCAATTGTTTTGGTGTCTCTTGGCTTGATACAACTCTTAAAATCTTCCATTTTGAGCACCTACAAAAATTAAAAGAAGAAACAAATGACATTAATCAAATGTGCCTAATTAATTAAGAAATCAAATAACAAACTAAACAAATTCAAGAAAAATATTAGGTTACCTCCCAATAAACGCAATTGTTTAACGTCTTTATACTTGATATTTTTCATTTATTTTTCTTCAAGGAGACTTCAATTTCAACTTGGGAGTCTCATATAACCTTCTTTCCGTATCTAATTATGCATTCAATTCAAAATTAATAACACGTTTTTTTTCACAAATTTCCTACACAATTAAATCAAAAATATCAGCAAAACAAATTGATTGACACTTATTTGAGTACTTTATAAGATCAAAAATAATAAATTTAACAATTTCGCTGTCGAACTCGACAGAAAGAGTACCTTCGTTGACATTTATTTTGATCTTTGATATCTTCATAAATGGTCTTCCTAATAGAAGTAGAGATGAATTTGTGATAGTGTCTCATTCCATTTTCAAGATGTAAAAATCATTTGGAAAAATTATTTCGTTAACCTGCACCAAAACTTTTTCAACAATCCCCTCTGGGTAAATATATAAATGGTTAGCCAACTGAATAATAACCTAGTTTCTTTTAAGAGATCCAATTTCAGAACACTATAAATTAAATAAGGTATGATATTTACGGGTGCTCCTAAATCTAGCATGACAAGCTTAATTTTTTTCTTACCAATAACACAAGGTAGAGTGAATATACCTGGATCCGCACATTTTTTTGGGTAAAGTTCCTTTGATCAGATTAGACACATTCTCACCAATTTCATTACCTCTTAACTTCTTAACTTCCTTCTTTGAATTCTCCAACTTGCTAGAAAAAAGTGATACAATTACACTAGAAGTGTTAGACAAAGAGAATTCGGATGTTACCTTGATTGAATTTTCATGCATGCGTTCATCTTTTTTGTCCACATCATTCCCTTCATCCACCTTCTTACATGAAGTAGAGCTTGAATGAACTTCCTCCCCACTTCTCAATATTATTGCACTAACGTTCTCTTTGGAATTCACCACCATTTGTGAGGGTAATTTTCCTGAAATTCGAGTCTTCAAATTACTAAACGAAGTTGCTAATTGAGTGATTTGATTTTCCAAATCTTGTATACTCGCTCTCATTTTCCGTTAAAATTGTTGAGTGTTAGTTATGAGAGTTTTAACTATATCTTCCAAAGACATACCAGAATTTGAGGGTTGTGCTGGTGTGGGTGTTGGTCTGTTGAAATGCTGAGATAGATATCTCATATGTCCTCCTTGGTTCCCGTATCTCAGATTTGTATAATCTCTCTATCCAGGATTGTAACGAGTAGAATAGGGGTCGTATTTCCTTTGAGATTGATCAGGAAATCCTCCTATGACATTTGCTTGATGAGTAGGATTTTCTTGTAAAGATGAGCACATATCCGTATGGTGTCCGGGAACTGAGCATATACCACAAATCTTAGCTACCTGTGATTGCCCTACAACCAATTAACGGACCAAAGCAGTTAGTTCAGAAATTTGATTTTCAAGATTCGAGTTACTTACCCCATTAGTTGGATGCATGATGCACAAGAATTGTTGTTTCTAAATTGGTGCAGTTAACTCCTTTAAAATTCTTTCATGAATTGTCATCATTTTTTCCTCTTCAAAAATCAATAAACAAGTGAAAAACACAAACTAAGAAATTAATATAGTTCCCTGACAACGGCGCCAAAATTTTGACGGGTTGTCGAATCTCTCAAAATAAATATTGATTCCCCGATGTAATAAATTTGTAGCAATAGTGATACCAGGTCGAATCCCAAGGGAATTAAATTGATTTAATTTCTTAGTTAAGTGCTAAAAATAAAAATGAGGGGTTTATCAATTAAATTTCTAAAATAAAAATTAACAACTAAAAAAAAAGAAACAAATTAACAATAAAAATAATAAATATTAAAAGAAAATCAATCTACCAAAACTCTAATCCAAGGGTTCCCACATTTGATTGTTTCACTAATCATAGGTTAAAAATATTTTTCTTGCAATCTAAGCATTTAATATTAGATTTATTAGGATAGCCGTAATAAAGTTTGCATTTTCCTCAATTGATTAACCAAACTCAGCATCCAATCAAAATTTATCATTAATCAACTAGACACGATAGCGTTTAATATCAATATAATGATAGCATTTTGTTTTATGAAAATAGTTAAACCAAAATACAAATAATTGAGATAGTCACAATTATTTAATTTTATTCCATCGATTCCTTATGTTAAATATGAATATTGGTAAACGACCCATAAATACAAATAACCTATTTGCTACTTGTATCATTCATTCATAACAATTACGAATCACTGAATTCCTGGATAGTAATGGAAAAACTAATAATGAATTAAATTGTTAGATTAACCAATATTAGGACTCCCTAGAAATAAATCAAGAATCGACAAATATTTGAATAAAAGACAAGAATTTAAATCAAGCACATAACCTCACAGTGAAAACAGTTGAATGAAAATTGCTCTTGAATCAAAAAAATAAACTAACCACTCATGGTGGTGAGTTTTCTATAAAAGAAAATAAAAACAAAAACAAAAACAAAAAAAGGTTCCAAGAGAGAAGAAGAGGGAGTCCAGTCGCCCGCAGCCCTGGGAACGAATTTGTTAATAAATAGTGGTCGGCCCTTCTTAAGAATGTGTCTTTGAAATCTGCAGCCGACCCTAGAGGAGTTGTCAATGTTTTTGTTTCATTTTTCAAAAAGGAATCATTTCCCAACAAAATAAGGATTTCTCCAAATTAAGAAAATAAAAATTAACTCTTAAAACAATTTTATCTAAAGTAAAATTCCTACTAAAATTAATTAAAACTAAAAAAAATCAAGTTTCTTCTTTTCTTCATAGATTTAATATGATGTCTTGCTTCATTTTGGTCCAATTGCCTCTTTAAGTCCATTTTATCCAAATCTTCCGATTGTAATTACTTAAAAATAAAAATCAATAAAACCAATTATTATAATATTAATCAGTGTAAAATCAAACTATAATATTATCAATAAATTCAATAATTTGTATATTATCAATAACTTTTTAAAGTTATAGAATTTTATTGGAAATTATTGAGAATTTTAAAAAATATTTGGAATTTTTATTAATTAAATCAAATTATTTTAATTTTAAATAAATTTTCAACACTTATAACAACAACAACAATCAGAGTTTTAGTCCCAACAATTGGAATCAGTTTTGGAATAAACGTATATGTACGTAGCATTCCCCTTACATTTTTATAAATAGGCTATTTTCACGTCTCGAGCCCATGATCTCGAGATCATCAAAGGAACAATTCAACTATTGCGTCAAGATTTATCCCAAAAAATGATTTTTTGTTGAAATAATGAATGTTGTATCCCAAAAGCACCATTCTGAAGCCTAAGGTCATGAAAGTATTCATCTTCTTGCTATCTTCCCGATTTCTAAACAAAGGGACTACATCCAAATTCCTAATCATGTTGTGTTGGTAACTTCAAACTACTAAATACAGGTCCATCAAAGACTGGAATGGTGCCATCTTAATGCTTGTGCAGAGTAATTGGTCCAAGGCTTTTCGCAAGCTTTATCTGCATGCTCTTTAAATTACTAAACTCAGGTCCATCAAAGATAGGAATGGTGCCATCCTAATGCTTGTGCAGAGTAACTGGTCCAAGGCTCTTCGCTCTCAAAATCGATAGCTAGGTGGCTACGGTTGAATTCAACTCAAAAGATTCAATACGATAATCCTTGCAGAAAAAACCCACTCCCAGGCATCTGGCAAGATCAAGGTAAACGGCTGCAATCTGCCTCATAAATTGTAAACCCTAAATCTTGGTTTAGATATCACCAATTCAAAACCCTCGCAGACCAAAACCCTTAGACTTCATTCAATTGCCACTTTGGTCAATCATTCCCAGGCATCTGCGATTAAAAAAACCTTAACAAGATTAAGGTAAACGGCCATGATCTGCCTCACAAATAGTAAACCCTAGATCTTGGTTTGGGTATCACGAATTCAAAACCCTCACAGACCAAAACCCTTATAATTCGTTCAAATGCCATTTGCCTCATAGTAATCAAGGAAATTACAAAGAAAATACAACTGCAAAGAAAGAAAGAACCAACCATTCATAGAAATTGCAAATAAATTTTCAACACTTAATTTCCTAGAATCGATTCCAAGTATTTATCTTCGTCATGCATGCAATCTTTAAATCTCATCCATCCATATCACTTTAAATCCAACCATTGATTCCATTTAAAGACTCATACCCTTTGTCCCTCACCGCACACTCATCACTCATATGATCTCTTTCTCCTACCAACATCCTTTTCTACCACCCTTATCAAAGAGAAGAAAACAAAGAAAAAGAAAAAAAAATTACATATAGTCTCTTAACTTTATAATGAAATGATAATTGTATCATTGAACTTTAATTTCGCTCAATTAAAAATTCACTTTTAAATGTATCACAATTAAATCTCTCCATCATTAAGGATGGCAACATGGTGTTAATTATTGAGTTAACATCGCATAACATATGAGTTGGATTGTTATATTATGACATGGTATGACAGGTGAAATAAAATGTTTTTTAAAGTGATAATCCAATAATCACAACTTCTTTCTTTTAATTTCGTGATTCAGGGTTTGAATTGCATATAAAATAAAATATCGATCTAGTGTCACACCCCAATTCCACCCCCTCGCTAGGGTTTCATCGGTGACGGACTGCCTGGCTCGTGCCAGGGCTCACTCACTAATTTGCTTACTAGAATCATGTTAAAATAATATATCTTTTTTATTTCATTCACTAAAAATATTATAAAAATTTTCAATACATGATAAAATAGCGGAATTTCTATACTAGAGAGCTATCCACGATAAAGTTATCTTTGTCAGCTTATTTAATTCTCCTTGATTTCCATTCCTACAGGATCTAAAATAATTTTTGGTGTGACCTTGATAGCCCAGTGAGGTCCGTGTATGCATGTGTGAAAAAAATTTTATTGTAAAAAAATATACGATAACAATTTCATTGTGAAATCTTTTGAAAAGTTCTCAATGCAGCAGTAACATGCATAAATAATAACAGCAACACGTAATAGTACAGTACAGGTAATAATTCACTGACATCTTATCTCTCCAAGAACAATCTACTTATTCCTCCCAAGATGTCCATTTCCGGAAAGGCCTATCAGTCTCCCCCGCATTAAGTGGACAAATCTCCTGCCCACATTAATGAGATGCTACTGGTATATATTTCGACATTCGACATAACTCTTGCTTGCTTGATAGATCTCCACACATACCGGTTTATATAACAATCACATACACATACATTGATATAGTAGTAAGAAATTATTATAATAGAAGTAAATCATGATAGCAGTGAGAAATTATTATAACAGTAATAAATCATGATCGTAGTAGAAAATCATAGAAGTTATGTATAAAAATATATGAATACAAAGAACACTCACAAATCATAGTAGTTTTGCATAAAAAATGTATGAATGTAGTGGATACTCATCTTAATTGTAGACTAAGGCCTTTTTCCTAGCTCCTTTCTTCTTTTTTCCTTTCTTTCTTTCTTCTCTTTTCTCTTTTCTCTCTTCTTCACGGTTTTCTTGATGGTTTGGAATGGAGAAGGATGGGTATTTATAGGATATAGGTTGTCATGGATCTTTGACAAGTGTTATGACACTTGTTTTTTATGTAGGTTACTTGTTTTTTATGCTAGACAAGTGTTCTTGCATGTGTCAATTGTAGAAGATACATTTTCTTGATACAAAACATGTGTAGGACACTTGTTAATTATGTAAGTCACTTATTTTAAAAGCAAGACACTTGTTAGGACACTTCTACACCATGTGGGACACTTATTTTTGGATTGTTGACAAGTGTTTTCTAGGTATTAATTATGCATGACAAATGTCACTTTAATTAGTAAGTTGCCAAGTTTAATTTTGATACTTGTTCCTTAGTTGTCAAATTCAACTTTGATACTTCTTCCTTAGATATAAACCATGTGTTCTTCCATATGTTGACTATAAAAAGCATATATCATTTATGCATGACACTTGTCTCCCTTGTGGTTTAATTTGTGCATGAAAAGTGTGATGGACGGTGTTATCTTTTTGTGGTGGACATGTTGTCTATTTGTGGTAGATGGTGTTGTCCTTTTGTGGTGGATGGTGTTGTCTCTTTATGGCGGACGGTTTTATCTTTTTGTGGTGGACGGTGTTGTCTCTTGGTGATGGACGGTATTATCTTTTTATGGTGGACAGTGTTGTCCTTTTGTGATGGACGATGTTGTCCTTTTATGGCCTTTATTTAAGTAATATATATATATATATATAGTTTTCTTATGTTCATGTAACGTCATTTACGTAAATGGTTTTACATTATTTTGATTGGTTTATTTAAAAATTATATGTAAATAAGGAAATACCCCTTATTTGGATTCAATAAAAATAGTTTTTTTTTTTTAAAAATTTCTTAAGGATAAAAAGTCGACTCTCTCTTCCAAGAACAAAACTCGAAACGGCTAACTTTTGTTAAATTTTATTCAGAGGGTTAATGACTTAGAAAATTTCTTAAAAAATAAGTTTTCATCTAATTCAATCATAAGAAATAATCTTCACAATTAATAATGAGTTATTTCTTGCAAGTGAATTGGGGTATGTGACATTCCTTCTCCCTTAAAAAAAATCTGTTCTCGAAATTTGTATTTGATTGCTTGAATAGACAAAGTTGGTGGCAGGGCTAATCTATCCATAATCACTCATATCAAATCTTATCCTTTTGTACTCCTTGGTAACCTCCTAGTATAATCTATATATCTTATCTAAAAAATCTTAGTATTCCATCTTCAAATTTGTGATACTCTAATGGTTTATTTCTTCTGGCTTTCTCTCTAATAGTTGTAGTTCTTGGTCTCGCTCTTATGTAACCTTGATCCTTGAGCATTAATCTGTATGGATTCTTATTTTAGCACATCTAAATCTTAGATGAGTCTTAATAAGCTGCCATTGTTCTAATATCTCTCATTGCTATCTGCAATTATATTGGCTTTACTTGATTGTTATTGGTGGAATAATCTTAATCTTCTGGATATTTTATCTATCATCTTGTCTCATGCTATGTTCCTTTTAAAGAAATAGATACTGTAGGCTCTTGTAATCTATGAATATCTCGGAAATTAGTCTATACGGATTATGTCTCCACTTTTGAGAATAAATATTTGACTATTAACTCCGAATCATGAGTTTGATAATTTTGCTTGTAATGTTTTAATTGCCTTGATGCATATGCTATTAGTAAACTAACCATTTCTTTCGATGCAACCAGAAATCTATCTTTTCCTTCCGGCAAAACAAGCATTAGGGCTATATTTTATCTCCTTTTTAATTCAAGAAAACTTTCTTTACATTTACTGTCCTAATCAAACTTAGAGTTCTTCCAAGTAAACTTTGTCAATTTCGAAAAATCTTGCATAAATCTCTGATAATAACCTGCTAATTCTAGAAAACTTCATACTTCAGTTACCACCCTCGAGGTTTTCCATGAAAAATGGATTCTTCCCTAGAAAATCAACCGAAATTCCATTTACAGAATCTTGTAACCAAGTAACTTTTTATAACAAATTCAAATTTGCTAAATTTCGCATACAATCTATTTTCTAAGAGTCAATAATGCAACTTCTCCTTATGCTCTCTTTCTATACCAATAAATCATCTATAAAAATTACATGAAGCAATTAATATACCAATAGAATATTATGTTTCATAAAGGTATGACCAAAAATTCATAATAACCATATCAAATCCTAAAGGCTATTTTGGGTGTTCACTCCTCAATAATTGATATGCAATCATAATGTATCATCTTTTGTTCTTGACAAGTAACACAAAAGCTCCCCATGGTGATACAATTGATCAAATGAATACTCTTTCAAGTAAATTTTACAATTGTACCTTAAGTTCTTTTAATTCTAGAGGGGTTATTCTATATTGGTTCTACTCCTGGAATAAGATTAATACCGAATTATATTTCTCTTTCTAGAGATAAAGAAGTTGATTCTTCAGAAAACACATCTCAGTATTCTCTCACTATAGGGATATTTAAAATTTTCTTTTTCTCAGTGACCTGATTCATAAGATAAGCCAGATATCTAGTGCATCCTCTATAAGGAATTTTCTGTTTCCCACCAATTCAAGCTCAACTTGTCTCGGAATATAAAGTTTTACTTTCTTTATTCTACAATCTATTTTTACATGATATTGAAATAACTAATCTATTCCTAGCATAATATCATATTCTTGAATGGGTAGAATTATTATATCTACTAGAAATTCTTTTCCACCAATCTTCAACAAATTCAGTAGTTATACTACTTCCTATTGGAGTACTTATCTTTAATATGTATTGTAAGTTAACGTCTATGACTTATGTCAAATGAGGAACAATAAATAAATGAGTAAAACTAGGATCTAATAACACTTTACTTTATGATTATAGAAGCATACCTTCTACCATATTGGATGCTTTAGGAATTTCCTCTCCTTCCATGGCAAAGACTCTACTTTGCATCCTAGTCTTATTATTTTAATTGCTCCATCTTTGACCTTGAGGTAGGTTTCCCTTCCTATTGTCTTGGGACAATCTTTAATATAGTGTTTATCACTTTCGCATCTTATATATTTTCCAGCTTTTAGCCAACACATATTTTCATTATGTCCTGGCTTTCGACAATAATCACAAAAAGTCTCTCTGTCCTACTTGCTTACTAGAACTTGCCATATCTATTTCTTGAATTTGGATCACTAAGTCATTGGAACCCCTTCTCAGTGCCTTATTTACTTGAATTCTTTCTTGCGGCCAATTTGATAGAGTTGTTCTCTTATTGAGTCCCACCTGCCACTTTTTTTTACTATCTTCTACACAACATGCCAATTCTATAGTTTTAGAATAATTTTCCATGATGATTGGGGATAAAGCATGTTGTGTCTCCCAACGTAAGCCTCTAATGAAGCGTTTAATTCTATCATCTTCAGTTGACACCTAGAAAGGAGCAAACTTTAAAAGTTTTGTAAATTTGGTCTTATATTGAGCCATTGTCATATGATCTTGTTTGAGAACAAAAAATTCTTCTTCTCGTTTCTCTCATATGTAGCATTATTTTTCATTGAATTCCTTCAAGAAATTTTGCCAAGTATGTGGTGTATTATTTTGTTCTCACTTATATGAGATGGTTCGCCACCATTCTCTGACTATCCCAAAAAGTTGATATACCGCCAGTTTAATTTTTTGTTCATCTGAATAATCTAATACTGTAAATATTCCTTCTATTTCTTCCAACCATAATTCAGCTTGTTCATCATATCCATAACCTCCATCAAATCTTGGAGGATGAAACTTCAGAAATCGTTCCAAGATAATATCCTCAGATTGTTCAATGTTTGGAGACAAGTTGTGGGGAGAATGCTAGTTAGTTATGTTGTTGGCTTGTTGTTCCATTATTTGAAATATTCTATCTAGAGTTGCGATTACTAGATCCAAAGAGTTTGACGTTTGGTCAATTGAATTGTCTTGTTGTTGCCTTGTTCTAATCATTTTTAAGGCAAAAGATATAAATCACTAGAAAATGTCAAAGGAAAAGTTAACATTACTCAATACAACTCTTTTATAGACTCTCAACTGTATTACACTACTTAGACTTACAACTACATTACACTGCTTTCTTAACTAAAGCATATATATTGACTAAATTCCACAATCTGGTTTATTTACCAAGTCTTCACTAGGCACCTGTTTATTCTTCCTCATTCCTGGTAATTCATCTGGCAATTCTCGAATTAGTCTCAGATAATCCTCGAGAATTATTTCATATCTTGCCTTTTCATTTTCTAATGATATGCTTTTCTTAGTCAATTCAACAACTTGGTCTGCATATCTTGCTTTTTCAATTTCTAACAACAAATTCCTCTTAGTCAAGCTATCTACTTCTTCAACTGCTTGACTATAGTATTTTCTCAAATATTCATTCCACTTTTCTTGATAATCCAACTTTTCTTTAAGTGCAAATGTGTCCATCTCATGCACATATTTAAGTGCGGCTAACTCTTCTTTGTATCCACGGCTTTCATGGCAAGTTTCGTGTGATAGTTGCCTTTCTACCTTTACTTCCTTTCTAGCCTCTTTTAACTGTTGCCAAAGGAAGTTGCACGTTTGTTGGCTATGATGTAGTTCATGTTATAATTAACCTATTGCCAAATTGCTTTTTGTATTAGAGGATTCAATAATTTTTGGTTCTTCGTCACTATCCTTTATCACAATATATGAAATTTGTTATTTTCCTTAACAACTCTTTCTTCAGAGGGATTTTCTTCAACTAAAGACTGATTTCCTTATGGTTTCATTACTACAAAATTTCCAATAAGGTTAGAAAATCTTCATAAGACAAAATGACTATTCCTAATTATGATAAATGCTTAATCATGATAAACATTTCTAATCAATGATTGTTTTTCCTAGTATCATCTTTTCTGAACTTAGGCTCTGATACCACTCAATTGTCACGCCCCAATTCTATCCCCTCGCCTGGACTTCATCGGTGACGGACTGCCTGATTCGCGCCAGAGCTCACTCACTAATTTGTTTACTAGACTCATGCTAAAATAATATATCTTCTTTATTTCATTTACTAAAAATATTACAAAGATCTTCAATACATGATAAAGCAGTAGAAATTCTATACTAGAGAGCTATCCACGATAAAGTTATCTCTGCTAGCTCATCTAATTCTCCTTGACTTCCATTTCTGTAGGGTCTAAAATAATTTTTGGCTTGACCTTGATAGTCCAGTGAGATCCGTATGTCCATATGTGAAAAACTTTTCATTATAAAAAAAATATACGATAACAATTTCATTATGAAATCTTTTAAAAAATTCTCAATACAGCAGTAACATACATAAATAATAACACAAACACGTAATAGTATAGTATATGTAACAATTCACTAATGTCTTATCTCTCCAAGAACAGTCTACTTATCCCTCTTAGGAGGTCCATTTCCAGAAAGACCTATCAGTCTCCCCCCACATTAAGTGGACAAACCTCTTGTCCACATTAATGGGGTGCTACTGGTATGTATTTCGACATTCGACATAGCTCTTGCTTGTTTGATAGATCTCCACACATGCCGGTTTATATAACAATCACATACACATACATTGATGTAGTAGTAAGAAATCATTGTAATAGTAGTAAATCATAATAGCAGTGGGAAATTATTGTAACAGTAATAAATCATGATCGTAGTAAAAAATCATAGAAGTTATGTATAAAAATATATGAATACAAAGAACACTCACAAATCATAGTAGTTTTGTATAAAAAATGTATGAATGTAGTGGACACTCATCTTAATTGTAGACTAAGATCTTTTTCCTAACACTTTTCTTTATTTTTCCTTTCTTTCTTTCTCTCCCTTTGTCTCTTTCATTCTCCTCTCTTTTCTCTCTTCCTCATGGTTTTCTTGATGGTTTGGAATGGAAGAGGATAGGTATTTATAGGATTTAGATTGCCATGGATCTTTGACAAGTGTTAGGACACTTGTTCTTTATGTAGGTTACTTGTTTTTTATGCTAGACAAGTATTCTTGCAAGTGTCAATTGTAGAAGACACATTTTCTTGATGCAAGACATATGTAGGATACTTATTAATTATGTAAGTTACTTATTTTAAATGCAAGATACTTGTTAGGACACTTGTACACCATGTGAGATACTTGTTTTTGGACTGTTGACAAGTGTTTCCTAGGTATTAATTATGCATGACAAATGTCACTTTAATTTGTAAGTTGTTAAGTTTAATTTTGATACTTGTTTTTTAGTTATCAAGTTCAATTTTGATACTTCTTCCTTAGATATAAGCCATGTGTCCTTCCATATATTGATTATAGAAAGCACATATCCTTTATGCATAACACTTGCCTTTCATGTGGTTTAATTTGTGCATAATAAGTGTGATGGACGGTGTTGTCTTTTTGTGGTGGACGGTATTATCTTTTTGTGGTGGACGGTATTGTCCTTTAATGGTGGACGGTGTTGTCTCTTTGTGGTGAACGGTATTGTCTCTTTGTGATGGACGGTATTGTCTCTTTGTGGTGGATGGTGTTGTATTTTTACGTTGAACGGTGTTGTCCTTTTGTGATGGACGATGTTGTCCTTTTGTGACATTTATTTAAGTAATATATATATAGTTTTTTTATATCCATGTAATGTCATTTACGTAAATGGTTTTATATTATTTTGGTTTATTTATTTAAAAACTATATATAAATAAGAAAATACCTATTATTTGGATTTAATAAAAATAGTTTTTTTTTATTTTTTAAGGATAAAAAGTTGATTCTTCTTTTTAAGAATAAAATTCGAAATGACTAATTTTTATTAAATTTTATTTAGAAAAATAATGATTTAGAAAAATTTTTAAAAAATAAGTTTTTATCTAATTCAATTATAAGAAATAATCATCAACATTTTTTTTTCACAATTAATAATAAGTTATTTGTTACAAGATACCTGACACCTGGTCTATGTGAGGTCAATATATCCTTATAACACATGTCACATCATAGAAGTGCTAACGTGGCTTGAGCCATGTCCGTATGTAGATCCGCTCATCACCGAATTAGATCTCGCCATGCTGACTTGAGAGAAATAATTGTAATATTTTTGAAAATTTAGGGACACAACTTTGATTTTGATAAAAAGTTCAAGGCTGTACATGTAATTTGCACCCGGTCGGACCATTTTATTAATATAATAAAATTAAAAAATAGTACAATTCTTTGTAAATTTTATCAATGTTTAATCTCTAAAGCAAAATAATAATAATGATAATATATGTTTCCTCTTTGATTTCTCTCAATTAATATATATTTGGAACTACTTTTCAAGAATAGCAAATGCGACCGTGTGAAAAATTTTCGGCGAGTATAGCCATGGTCATTGAAATATATTTCTGGCGAAAACCATCGTCACCTGTAGGGAAAAAAAAAAAAAAAAATTAGCACCTGTTACACACACACACACACACACACACACACACACACGTATATACACACATACACACATTATAGAAAAGCACTCCTAACATTTGTTAAAATTGTTACTATTAATAAAAAAATTGTAAATAATTAGAAAATTATTTATTGTTGTTAAAAATTTTTACAATTTGAAAGTGATACGAAGCCAGCGCAAACAAAACACTCGTGATTTATGCTAATCACAAGATTTTTTGGACCCAACGTACGTACACACACAGGGTTCTCTGTTTTGTTCTGGTCAAAACAGAGTCGTTTAATCTATTCCCGTGCTAATCCCCCTCAAGTTCTCGACATCTTCAATCAAACTCCCCAGAAATCTCTATCTTCCATACAAAACCCACAATTCAATCTAGGGTTTGGACAGCTGATCCAATCAAAATCAAACATGGGGGCAAAGTCAGAGTATCAGACGACGAGTGGGGTGCGGAGAGGGAGGAGGTAATCCGCATAGCTGAGGAGGATAAGCGAAGGAGGAGACCCAGAAAGTGATGTTGCAGTTGCAAAAAAACGATTATTTTTGGTTTTTTCTTTGGTGCACACAGATAGAGAGAGAGAGAGAGAGAAGGTAGAGAAATGTAACCAGAAAAAAAAAAAAAAAGAGAGAGAGAGAGTAGAGTAAGAAAGAAAAGGGTGGAGTCCATGTGTAGAGATGTGCTCTTGTCACAGAGTATTTGCTACGGTGCACTTGCCTCGACGACTCGAATGCTGTGCTCCAGTGGTACCAAATTGAAAGAGTCGCAGATTGTGGTTCAAATTACTCATTTCACACTTCAGATGCAAGGCAGCTCATCCAACAAAGTCATCGAATGATGCTAACCTAGAAGAATGAATAAGGGACCCAGTCACTTTAGGCCCGAAGGGTAGCATGAAACAAAGAGTAAAATCCTACGTCGACCAAAAATTGAGACCTTTGGGTGCCAGAACCATGTTATAAACTTAATCATGCGATAGTGGAAGACACACAATCGTGTGACAAATGCATAGCCAACTATTCTTTTACATTTTACTAAAGAATACTATATATTCTTCGCTTAATACAATATTCCTCAAACTTTTTTTGAGTTAATTACATTTTTTGTGTCTGAACTTTATTCAAATTTCACAAATTAGTTCTTATAATTGGAAATGCTATATTGTGATTTTTAAACTTCCAAAATTATAACGTATTAGTTCTAGACCGTTAAGTACTGACGTGATAGTTTACATGATCATACGAATATTGACGTATCATTATCATGTCAACACTAAAAGAAATTTCATATTGTCACGTCAACGTATTGTTGACGTGACACTGACATAACATGACACTGTCATGTCAATATCAATTGAAAAAAAAAAATTGAATCACTCTTTCTCTCTCCCTCCCTCCCTCCTCCCTTGAATCTCCAACACCAACGTCAAAAATCAAATCAAACCCATTCGATCCAAATCAAAATCCCATACTCTAGAAACGAGCTTCAAGCCCTGCCAAAAACCCTAACCCATCACCAAACCCCAATGCAATCCTTAAAGAAACCATACCCGCCGAACACTAATCATCAGCAAGTGTGAAGGCTAAAAATTGTTTTAGTATAATTTTCAACAATTGAATCATATTTTGTGCAAAATGGGGTACATCTTTTACAAATTAATTCAGGTTTTGGATGTTTCTCTTGCTTACGTGGAATGAAAGCATGAAAAAAATAATTTTACAATTAACTTTAGATAAATTAGAGAAAACAAAAATGCGTAGAAAAAAGTTATAAAAATTACTAAGTATAATGAATTTAAAATAAATGTTTTGAAAGTGGTTGAGGCATTCTCATCATTTTATCTAGGGACAAAATTTTCATTTTCTACAAATTTAGTATGTTTTGATTTAATAAAGGCGATGATGATTTTCAAAACTCTTGGGAGTTTCTAATTTCTAAAATCTATTTTTAGGAAAACCTAGATTATCCCAATAGATTTTCACTCCCAAGCCCATGGATGATTGATTGAGGGGGGCTCATGTGTTTTGTCCGATTCTTAAATTTTGTATCGAAATTACAATTGGATTCCTGAATTTCAGTCTTATAATTATGTCCATCAAGTTAGCATGGTTCGATGTAATTTGGTGATAAGAGGACTCATATGCGAAAAGGGGCGAACGCCATCTCATCACTTTGATGGCCTGATACATGTGTTGTAAGAATATACTAGCGTGAAACATACCATGTCAACATTTGAGGTTTTCGTCAAAGTACAGCATTAATGGCTACTTTCAGTTTCAGTCATGTTCTTACAATTTTTTTTTTTTTTTTTTTTGTGTTATATCAAGATTTGAACTTGAATCGTCGGGCTAGGAGGGAAATACTGTGACCATTAAGTTGTTCCTTTGAGAACAAGTTTCTTACAATTTCCCTCTAAAATCATTGTTACAACCAACCCATCAACACTAGAATTTCATTTGAAACCACAATTTGAGGTTTTCCGTCAAAGTCTGCTATAATGGCTACTTTGAAGCTTGCTTCAACGATAGTAAGTTGAATATCAGGCAAATTTGAGCTTCCATTGAGTTTTTCAGCATCATTTTTAAGTGCTTCTTTGAGAAGAACATAAAAATGATAAGACTCTCCCATTGGTGTGTTGCTTTACTTATTATTATTATATGAAATTTGAATCCTAGATCACACGGACTTAGAAGATGAGGTTATGACTATTTGGCTGTTTCCTTGGAGACATGTTGCTTTACTTATTCTCACACAATTAGATGTGTTGCTTTGGCTGCATTTTCTAGCCATGTTGTTAGAATGCTTCTTTGAGAAGAACAAAAGAAAAAAAAAAGAGAGTCAGAAATTCCAGTGTTATATTTTATTTGATTTGGTGGGGTAGTCATTCTAAGCTTCTCTCTTTCTCTCTAGATCTATTTTTTATATATATATTTATCTTGATTACAAACTATATAATAATTGGTATCGACACAGATGGAGTAAGAATGGAACATTTGCTAATTACTCCAGCTATTTACTTCAACAGTTGGATCATTTGCTAATTACTCCAACACATCTCATTGCATGAGATTGGCCTTGGTGAGATGTCTTCTTATTTTGTTTCATTTATTTTATAATTGGTTGTTTATAATTGCATGGGATTCTGATTCTGTAGAGTCCTTTATTAGGATATATGCAACTAGCTATATGAGGTCCAATTCTAACCCTAAAATGGCTGGATATTCTAGATGATTCAGGGTTTCCTGTGGCACCATACACCATAAACATAGGCAGATAGGGAATACAGTTCGACCTCAGCATTAGCCGTCGGACGAAAGCTTCATTGGCAGATTGGGAACAGACTGAAGGGTTAGGAAGAAACCTAGTTTTGGGATTGCTTGCATACTTAAAAATCTTTGGGATTGCTTGTATACCATTTTCCTTTTTTTTAAAAAAATAAAAATAAAAAGAAAGACTTCTATGTAAACAAGTGTATATCATTAGTTTGATATTTCACCTTAAAATTAATCAAGCCGTAATCTTACATTATTTCAACAATTGGCCATACTATATTATTCTATATTTAGAGGATTATACTATATTTATTATATGTAGTACACTTATAACTTCAGAAGAGAGAGAGAAAGAGAGAAAAATCCCACATCGACCAAAATTTGAGATGTTTGAGTGCTGGAGCTACATTATAAGCTTTGTCAAGCGACAATGAAAGGCACGCAGCCGTGTGATGAATACATAGCTAACTATTCTTTCGCCTTTTACTAAAGAATACCGTGTATTCGTTGCTTAATGCGGCATACGCCAATTTTTTCATAAGGGTCTCCCTTTAAGGGGTGGGCCCCACAATTATCAGTCAAAGCTGTTTGGGACAGTTGACAATCTGATTTAATAGTTGTTGACAATCAAAGTAGCTTGATTTGATCCAAAACCTAAACCTAAAACATAACCTTTAACTTGAATCATAAATTAAGTGTTGATAGATCGTGGTAGCAAATTTTTTATGTATGGTTTAGAAAAAGCTAATTGGGTCTGTGAATAACGTATTTTTGTCATTTTTTCTGAAATTAGGTGGTAAAAATCCCACATCAACCAAAAATTGAGATGCTTGAGTGCTGGAGCTATGTTATAAGCTCTGTCAAGCGACAATGAAAGGCACGTAGCCGTGCAATGAATACATAGCGAATTATTCTTTCGCCTTTTACTAAAGAATACCGTGTATTCGTTGCTTAATGCGGCATACACCAATTTTTTCATAGGGGTCTCCCCTTAAGGAGTGGGCCCCACAATTATCAGTCAAAGTTATTTGGGACAGTTGACAATCTGCTTTAATAGTTGTAGACAATCGAAGTAGCTTGATTTGATCCAAAACCTAAACCTAAAACATAACCTTTAACTTGAATCATAAATTAAGTGTTGATAGATCATGGTAGCAAATTTTTTATGTATGGTTTAGAAAAAGCTAATTGGGTCTGTGAATAACGTATTTTTGTCATTTTCCTGAAATTAGGTGGTAAAAATCCCATATCAACCAAAAATTGAGATGCTTGAGTGCTGGAGCTATGTTATAAGCTCTGTCAAGTGACAATGAAAGGCACGCAGCCGTGCAATGAATACATAACGAATTATTCTTTCGCCTTTTACTAAAGAATACCGTGTATTCGTTGCTTAATGCGGCATACACCAATTTTTTCATAGGGGTCTCCCCTTAAGGGGTGGGCCCCACAATTATCAGTCAAAGCTATTTGGGACAGTTGACAATCTGCTTTAATAGTTGTAGACAATTGAAGTAGCTTGATTTGATCCAAAACCTAAACCGAATCATAAATTAAGTGTTGATAAATCATGGTAGCAAATTTTTGATATATGGTTTAGAAAAAGCTAGTTAGGTTTGTGAACAATGTATTTTTGTCATTTTTCCTGAAATCAGGTGGTTAAAATCCCACATCGACCAAAAATTGAGATATTTGAGTGCTGGAGCTATGTTATAAACTCAGTCAAGCAACAATGAAAGACATGCAGCCATGTGATGAATACATAGCGAACTATTCTTTCGCCTTTTACTAAAGAATACCGTGTATTCGTCGCTTAACATGGCATACGCCAATTTTTTTATAGGGGTCTCCTCTTAAGGAGTGGACCCCACAATTATTAGTCAATGTTGTTTCACTAATGCATTTTCTACATATAAATATTAGCTTGTATTTTGATTTTTTTTTTAATTATTTTATAAAGATGCAAATGAAGACCTTAGTCAATTTGAATTTTTAACAATAAAGTTTTAAATGAAAAAATAAATAAATATATAAATAAAAATTAATGTGCTTTTTAGGGTAATCTGTGACACGTTCAATGAACTTTTTGATATTTTTCTGTAAAATTTTCCTCATTTTTTTTCATAGCAGCCTTATTTCCATAACTATTTTATTTCAAACATTCACATTATTACATAAATCGGCACAGTTGACAATCTACTTTAATAGTTGTAGATAGTCATAGCAGCTTGGTTTGATCCAAAAACTAAGCCTAAAGCATGACCTTTAATTTGAATCGTACATTAAGAGTTGACAAATCATGATTTAGATTCTAATTTAAGTTAAGAGCCAAAAAAAAAAAAATAAAATAAAAAATTCCAGCTTAGATTAGTTTCAAGCTAGTTTCAAAGCAAAATTTTGATATATGGTTTTAAAAAAGCTAGTTCGGTCTATGAACAATCTATTTTTGACATTTTTCGAGAAACTAATATCATCTAGGGGTTAAAATCCCACAGCAACCAAAAATTGAGATGTTTGAGTGCTGGAGCTATGTTATAAACTCAGTCAAGCGACGATGAATGGCATGCAGCCTTGCGATAAATGCATAGCGAACTATTCTTTCGCCTTTTACTAAAGAATACCGTGTATTCATCGCTTAATGAGGCATATGCCAATTTTTTCATAGGGGTCTCCTCCTATGGGGTGGACCCCACAATTATTAGTTAAAGTTGTTTCACTAATGCATTTTCTATAGATAAATATTAGCTTGTATTTTGATTTTTTTTATATTATATTGAAGCAAATGAAGGCCTTAGTCGAATAGAATTTTTAACAATAAAATTTTAAATGAAAATTAAATTAGTCAAATTAAAAATAAATAAATAGACAAATAAAAATTAGTGGGCTATTAAAGGTAAACTGTGCCACGTTCAATGAACTTTTTGATATATTTTTTAGTAGGTTTTCCTCAAAAATTATTTTTTTTCCGTTGTAGCCTGATTTCTATAGTTGTTCTATTTCACACATTCACGTTATGACATAAATTGGGACAATTGACAATTTGCTTTAATAGTTGTAGACAATCGTAGCAGCTCGATTTGATCCAAAACCTAAACCTAAAACATGAC
Source organism: Dillenia turbinata (assembly GCA_037126225.1). Taxonomy (NCBI): domain Eukaryota; kingdom Viridiplantae; phylum Streptophyta; class Magnoliopsida; order Dilleniales; family Dilleniaceae; genus Dillenia; species Dillenia turbinata. The sequence goes on from JBAMMX010000024.1 coordinate 3,926,530, forward strand.
CTTCAACCTGAATCGTACATTAAGAGTTGATAAATCAAAGTTTAGATACAAATTTAAGTTAAGAGTTCCAAAAAAAAAAAAAAAAACCCGTTTAGGTTAGTTTCAAGCTAGTTTCCAAAGCAAATTTTTTATATATGGTTTTAAAAAAGCTAGTTAGGTCTATGAATAATTTATTTTTGTTATTTTTCCTGAAATTAATATTATCGAGGGGTTAAAATCCCACATCGATCAAAAATTGAGATGTTCGAGTGTTGGAACTATGTTATAAACTCTGTCGAGCAACAATGAAAGGTACGCAGCCATGCGATGAATACATAGCGAACTATTCTTTCGCCTTTTACTAAAGAATACCGTGTATTCGTCGCTTAATGTGGCATACGCCAATTTTTTCATAGGGGTCTCCTCTTAGGGGGTGGACCTCACAATTATTACTCAAAGTTGTTTCACTAATGCATTCTCTATAGCTTGTATTTTGATTTTTTTTGTTTATTTTATAATGAAACAAATGAAGACCTTGGTCAACTAGAATTTTTAACAATAAAACTTGAAATGAAAATTTAATTAGTCTAATTAAAAATAAATAAATAGATAGACAAATAAAAATTAGTGGGCTATTCAAGGTAAACTGTGCCACGTTCAATGAACTTTTTGATATATTTTTTAGTAGGTTTTCCACAAAAATTATTTTTTTCCGTAGTAGCCTGATTTCTATAGTTGTTCTGTTTCACACATTCACGCTATGACATAAATTGAGACAATTGACAATTTGCTTTAATAGTTGTATACAATCGTAGCAGCTCGATTTGATCCAAAACCTAAACCTAAAACATGACCTTTAACTTGAATCGTACATTAAGAGTTGATAAATTATAGTTTAGATTCTAATTTAAGTTAAAAGTTCCCCAAAAAAAATCTCCAGTTTAGGTCAGTTTGAAGGTAGTTTCCAAAGCATTATTTTTTTATATATGGTTTTAAAAAAGCTAGTTAGGTCTATGAATAATTTATTTTTGTTATTTTTCCTGAAATTAATATTATCGAGGGGTTAAAATCCCACATCGACCAAAAATTGAGATGTTTGAGTGTTGGAACTATGTTATAAACTCTGTCGAGCGACAATGAAAGGCACGCAGCCATGCGATAAATACATAGCGAACTATTCTTTCGCCTTTTACTAAAGAATACCGTGTATTCGTCGCTTAATGTGGCATACGCCAATTTTTTCATAGGGGTCTCCTCTTAGGGGGTGGACCTCACAATTATTACTCAAAGTTGTTTCACTAATGCATTTTCTATAGCTTGTATTTTGATTTTTTTTGTTTATTTTATATTGAAGCAAATGAAGACCTTGGTCAACTAGAATTTTTAACAATAAAACTTGAAATGAAAATTTAATTAGTCTAATTAAAAATAAATAAATAGATAGACAAATAAAAATTAGTGGGCTATTCAAGGTAAACTGTGCCACGTTCAATGAACTTTTTGATATATTTTTTAGTAGGTTTTCCTCAAAAATTATTTTTTTTCCGTAGTAGCCTGATTTCTATAGTTGTTCTATTTCACACATTCACGTTATGGCATAAATTGCGACAATTGACAATTTGCTTTAATAGTTGTAAACAATCGTAGCAGCTCGATTTGATCCAAAAGCTAAACCTAAAACTTGACCTTTAACTTGAATCGTACATTAAGAGTTGATAAATCGTAGTTTAGATTCTAATTTAAGTTAAGAGTTCCAAAAAAAAAAAAAATCCCGTTTAGGTTAGTTTCAAGCTAGTTTCGAAAGCAAATTTTTTATATATGGTTTTAAAAAAGCTAGTTAGGTCTATGAATAATTTATTTTTGTTATTTTTCCTGAAATTAATATTATCGAGGGGTTAAAATCCCACATCGATCAAAAATTGAGACGTTTGAGTGTTGGAACTATGTTATAAACTCTGTCGAGCGACAATGAAAGGTACGCAGCCATGCGATGAATACATAGCGAACTATTCTTTCGCCTTTTACTAAAGAATACCGTGTATTCGTCGCTTAATGTGGCATACGCCAATTTTTTCATAGGGGTCTCCTCTTAGGGGGTGGACCTCACAATCATTACTCAAAGTCGTTTCACTAATGCATTTTCTATAGCTTGTATTTTGATTTTTTTTGTTTATTTTATATTGAAGCAAATGAAGACCTTGGTCAACTAGAATTTTTAACAATAAAACTTGAAATGAAAATTTAATTAGTCTAATTAAAAATAAATAAATAGATAGACAAATAAAAATTATTGGGCTATTCAAGGTAAACTGTTCCACGTTCAATGAACTTTTTGATATATTTTTTAGTAAGTTTTCCTCAAAAATTATTTTTTTTCCTTAGTAGCCTGATTTCCATAGTTGTTCTATTTCACACATTCACGTTATGACATAAATTGGGACAATTGACAATTTGCTTTAATAGTTGTAGACAATCGTAGCAGCTCGATTTGATCCAAAAGCTAAACCTAAAACATGACCTTTAACTTGAATCGTACATTAAGAGTTGATAAATCATAGTTTAGATTCTAATTTAAGTTAAGAGTTCCAAAAAAAAAATCCCGTTTAGGTTAGTTTCAAGCTAGTTTCCAAAGCAATTTTTTTATATATGGTTTTAAAAAAGCTAGTTAGGTCTATGAATAATTTATTTTTGTTATTTTTCCTGAAATTAATATTATCGAGGGGTTAAAATCCCACATCGACCAAAAATTGAGATGTTTGAGTGTTGGAACTATGTTATAAACTATGTCAAGTGACAATGAAAGGCACGCAGCCATGCGATGAATACATAGCGAACTATTCTTTCGCCTTTTACTAAAGAATACCGTGTATTCGTCGCTTAATGTGGCATACGCCAATTTTTTCATAGGGGTCTCCTCTTAGGGGGTGGACCTCACAATTATTACTCAAAGTTGTTTCACTAATGCATTTTCTATAGCTTGTATTTTGATTTTTTTTGTTTATTTTATATTGAAGCAAATGAAGACCTTGGTCAACTAGAATTTTTAACAATAAAACTTGAAATGAAAATTTAATTAGTCTAATTAAAAATAAATAAATAGATAGACAAATAAAAATTAGTGGGCTATTAAAGGTAAACTGTGCCACGTTCAATGAACTTTTTGATATATTTTTTAGTAGGTTTTCCTCAAAAATTATTTTTTTTCCGTTGTAGCCTGATTTCTATAGTTGTTCTATTTCACACATTCACGTTATGACATAAATTGGGACAATTGACAATTTGCTTTAATAGTTGTAGACAATCGTAGCAGCTCGATTTGATCCAAAACCTAAACCTAAAACATGACCTTCAACCTGAATCGTACATTAAGAGTTGATAAATCAAAGTTTAGATACAAATTTAAGTTAAGAGTTCCAAAAAAAAAAAAAAAAACCCGTTTAGGTTAGTTTCAAGCTAGTTTCCAAAGCAAATTTTTTATATATGGTTTTAAAAAAGCTAGTTAGGTCTATGAATAATTTATTTTTGTTATTTTTCCTGAAATTAATATTATCGAGGGGTTAAAATCCCACATCGATCAAAAATTGAGATGTTCGAGTGTTGGAACTATGTTATAAACTCTGTCGAGCAACAATGAAAGGTACGCAGCCATGCGATGAATACATAGCGAACTATTCTTTCGCCTTTTACTAAAGAATACCGTGTATTCGTCGCTTAATGTGGCATACGCCAATTTTTTCATAGGGGTCTCCTCTTAGGGGGTGGACCTCACAATTATTACTCAAAGTTGTTTCACTAATGCATTCTCTATAGCTTGTATTTTGATTTTTTTTGTTTATTTTATAATGAAACAAATGAAGACCTTGGTCAACTAGAATTTTTAACAATAAAACTTGAAATGAAAATTTAATTAGTCTAATTAAAAATAAATAAATAGATAGACAAATAAAAATTAGTGGGCTATTCAAGGTAAACTGTGCCACGTTCAATGAACTTTTTGATATATTTTTTAGTAGGTTTTCCACAAAAATTATTTTTTTCCGTAGTAGCCTGATTTCTATAGTTGTTCTGTTTCACACATTCACGCTATGACATAAATTGAGACAATTGACAATTTGCTTTAATAGTTGTATACAATCGTAGCAGCTCGATTTGATCCAAAACCTAAACCTAAAACATGACCTTTAACTTGAATCGTACATTAAGAGTTGATAAATCATAGTTTAGATTCTAATTTAAGTTAAGAGTTCCAAAAAAAAAAATCCCGTTTAGGTTAGTTTCAAGCTAGTTTCCAAAGCAATATTTTTTTATATATGGTTTTAAAAAAGCTAGTTAGGTCTATGAATAATTTATTTTTGTTATTTTTCCTGAAATTAATATTATCGAGGGGTTAAAATCCCACATCGACCAAAAATTGAGATGTTTGAGTGTTGGAACTATGTTATAAACTCTGTCGAGCGACAATGAAAGGCACGCAGCCATGCGATAAATACATAGCGAACTATTCTTTCGCCTTTTACTAAAGAATACCGTGTATTCGTCGCTTAATGTGGCATACGCCAATTTTTTCATAGGGGTCTCCTCTTAGGGGGTGGACCTCACAATTATTACTCAAAGTTGTTTCACTAATGCATTTTCTATAGCTTGTATTTTGATTTTTTTTGTTTATTTTATATTGAAGCAAATGAAGACCTTGGTCAACTAGAATTTTTAACAATAAAACTTGAAATGAAAATTTAATTAGTCTAATTAAAAATAAATAAATAGATAGACAAATAAAAATTAGTGGGCTATTCAAGGTAAACTGTGCCACGTTCAATGAACTTTTTGATATATTTTTTAGTAGGTTTTCCTCAAAAATTATTTTTTTTCCGTAGTAGCCTGATTTCTATAGTTGTTCTATTTCACACATTCACGTTATGGCATAAATTGCGACAATTGACAATTTGCTTTAATAGTTGTAAACAATCGTAGCAGCTCGATTTGATCCAAAAGCTAAACCTAAAACTTGACCTTTAACTTGAATCGTACATTAAGAGTTGATAAATCGTAGTTTAGATTCTAATTTAAGTTAAGAGTTCCAAAAAAAAAAAAAATCCCGTTTAGGTTAGTTTCAAGCTAGTTTCGAAAGCAAATTTTTTATATATGGTTTTAAAAAAGCTAGTTAGGTCTATGAATAATTTATTTTTGTTATTTTTCCTGAAATTAATATTATCGAGGGGTTAAAATCCCACATCGATCAAAAATTGAGACGTTTGAGTGTTGGAACTATGTTATAAACTCTGTCGAGCGACAATGAAAGGTACGCAGCCATGCGATGAATACATAGCGAACTATTCTTTCGCCTTTTACTAAAGAATACCGTGTATTCGTCGCTTAATGTGGCATACGCCAATTTTTTCATAGGGGTCTCCTCTTAGGGGGTGGACCTCACAATCATTACTCAAAGTCGTTTCACTAATGCATTTTCTATAGCTTGTATTTTGATTTTTTTTGTTTATTTTATATTGAAGCAAATGAAGACCTTGGTCAACTAGAATTTTTAACAATAAAACTTGAAATGAAAATTTAATTAGTCTAATTAAAAATAAATAAATAGATAGACAAATAAAAATTAGTGGGCTATTCAAGGTAAACTGTGCCATGTTCAATGAACTTTTTGATATATTTTTTAGTAGGTTTTCCTCAAAAATTATTTTTTTTCCGTTGTAGCCTGATTTCTATAGTTCTTCTATTTCACACATTCACGTTATGACATAAATTGGGACAATTGACAATTTGCTTTAATAGTTGTAGACAATCGTAGCAGCTCGATTTGATCCAAAAGCTAAACCTAAAACATGACCTTTAACTTGAATCGTACATTAAGAGTTGATAAATCATAGTTTAGATTCTAATTTAAGTTAAGAGTTCCAAAAAAAAATCCCGTTTAGGTTAGTTTCAAGCTAGTTTCCAAAGCAATTTTTTTATATATGGTTTTAAAAAAGCTAGTTAGGTCTATGAATAATTTATTTTTGTTATTTTTCCTGAAATTAATATTATCGAGGGGTTAAAATCCCACATCGACCAAAAATTGAGATGTTTGAGTGTTGGAACTAGGTTATAAACTCTGTCGAGGGACAATGAAAGGCACGCAGCCATGCGATGAATACATAGCGAACTATTCTTTCGCCTTTTACTAAAGAATACCGTGTATTCGTCGCTTAATGTGGCATACGCCAATTTTTTCATAGGGGTCTCCTCTTAGGGGGTGGACCTCACAATTATTACTCAAAGTCGTTTCACTAATGCATTTTCTATAGCTTGTATTTTGATTTTTTTTGTTTATTTTATATTGAAGCAAATGAAGACCTTGGTCAACTAGAATTTTTAACAATAAAACTTGAAATGAAAATTTAATTAGTCTAATTAAAAATAAATAAATAGATAGACAAATAAAAATTAGTGGGCTATTCAAGGTAAACTGTGCCATGTTCAATGAACTTTTTGATATATTTTTTAGTAGGTTTTCCTCAAAAAATTTTTTTTTTCTGTTGTAGCCTGATTTCTATAGTTGTTCTATTTCACACATTCACGTTATGACATAAATTGGGACAATTGACAATTTGCTTTAATAGTTGTAGACAATCGTAGCAGCTCGATTTGATCCAAAACCTAAACCTAAAACATGACCTTTAAATTGAATCGTACATTAAGAGTTGATAAATCATAGTTTAGATTCTAATTTAAGTTAAGAGTTCCAAAAAAAAAATCCCGTTTAGGTTAGTTTCAAGCTAGTTTCCAAAGCAATTTTTTTATATATGGTTTTAAAAAAGCTAGTTAGGTCTATGAATAATTTATTTTTGTTATTTTTCCTGAAATTAATATTATCGAGGGGTTAAAATCCCACATCGACCAAAAATTGAGATGCTTGAGTGTTGGAACTAGGTTATAAACTCTGTCGAGTGACAATGAAAGGCACGCAGCCATGCGATGAATACATAGCGAACTATTCTTTCGCCTTTTACTAAAGAATACCGTGTATTCGTCGCTTAATGTGGCATACGCCAATTTTTTCGTAGGGGTCTCCTCTTAGGGGGTGGACCTCACAATAATTACTTAAAGTTGTTTCACTAATGCATTTTCTATAGCTTGTATTTTGAATTTTTTTGTTTATTTTATATTGAAGCAAATGAAGACCTTGGTCAACTAGAATTTTTAACAATAAAACTTGAAATGAAAATTTAATTAGTCTAATTAAAAATAAATAAATAGATAGACAAATAAAAATTAGTGGGCTATTCAAGGTAAACTGTTCCACGTTCAATGAACTTTTTGATATTTTTTTTAGTAGGTTTTCCTCAAAAATTATTTTTTTTCCGTAGTAGCCTGATTTCTATAGTTGTTCTATTTCACACATTCACGTTATGACATAAATTGGGACAATTGACAATTTGCTTTAATAGTTGTAGACAATCGTAGCAGCTCGATTTGATCCGAAACCTAAACCTAAAACATGACCTTTAACTTGAATCGTACATTAAGAGTTGATAAATCATAGTTTAGATTCTAATTTAAGTTAAGAGTTCCAAAAAAAAAAAATCTCGTTTAGGTTAGTTTCAATCTAGTTTCCAAAGCAATTTTTTTATATATGGTTTTAAAAAAGCTAGTTAGGTCTATGAATAAATTATTTTTGTTATTTTTCCTGAAATTAATATTATCGAGGGGTTAAAATCCCACATCGACCAAAAATTGAGATGTTTGAGTGTTGGAACTATGTAATAAACTCTGTCGAGCGACAATGAAAGGCACGCAGCCATGCGATGAATACATAGCGAACTATTCTTTCGCCTTTTACTAAAGAATACTGTGTATTCGTCGCTTAATGTGGCATACGCCAATTTTTTCATAGGGGTCTCCCCTTAGGGGGTGGACCTCACAATTATTACTCAAAGTTGTTACACTAATGCAGTTTCTATGGCTTGTATTTTGATTTTTTTTTATTTTATATTGAAGCAAATGAAGACCTTGGTCAACTAGAATTTTTAACAATAAAACTTGAAATGAAAATTTAATCGGTCTAATTAAAAATAAATAAATAGATAGACAAATAAAAATTAGTGGGCTATTCAAGGTAAACTGTGCCACGTTCAATGAACTTTTTGATATATTTTTTGGTAGGTTTTCCTCAAAAATTATATTTTTTTTCCGTAGTAGCCTGATTTCTATAGTTGTTCTATTTCACACATTCATGTTATGACATAAATTGGGACAATTGACAATTTGCTTTAATAGTTGTAGACAATCGTAGCAGCTCGATTTGATTCAAAACCTAAACCTAAAACATGACCTTTAACTTGAATCGTACATTAAGAGTTGATAAATCATAGTTTAGATTCTAATTTAAGTTAAGTGTTCCAAAAAAAAAAATCCCGTTTAGGTTAGTTTTAAGCTAGTTTCCAAAGCATATTTTTTATATATGGTTTTAAAAAAGCTAGTTAGGTCTATTAATAATTTATTTTTGTTATTTTTCCTGAAATTTATATTATCGAGGGGTTAAAATCCCACATCGACCAAAAATTGAGATGTTTAAGTGTTGGAACTATGTTATAAACTCTGTCGAGCGACAATGAAAGGTACGCAGCCATGCGATGAATACATAGCGAACTATTCTTTCGCCTTTTACTAAAGAATACCGTGTATTCGTCGCTTAATGTGGCATACGCCAATTTTTTCATAGGGGTCTCCTCTTAGGGGGTGGACCTCACAATTATTACTCAAAGTTGTTTCACTAATGCATTTTCGATAGCTTGTATTTTGATTTTTTTTGTTTATTTTATATTGAAGCAAATGAAGACCTTGGTCAACTAGAATTTTTAACAATAAAACTTGAAATGAAAATTTAATTAGTCTAATTAAAAATAAATAAATAGATAGACAAATAAAAATTAGTGGGCTATTTAAGGTAAACTGTGCCACGTTCATTGAACTTTTTGATATATTTTTTAGTCGGTTTTCCTCAAAAATTATTTTTTTTCCGTAGTAGGCTGATTTCTATAGTTGTTCTATTTCACACATTCACGTTATGACATAAATTGGGACAATTGACAATTTTCTTTAATAGTTGTAGACAATCGTAGCAGCTCGATTTGATCCAAAACCTAAACCTAAAACATGACCTTTAACTTGAATCGTACATTAAGAGTTGATAAATCATAGTTTAGATTCTAATTTAAGTTAAGAGTTCCAAAAAAAAAATCCCGTTTAGGTTAGTTTCAAGCTAGTTTCCAAAGCAATTTTTTTATATATGGTTTTAAAAAAGCTAGTTAGGTCTATGAATAATTTATTTTTGTTATTTTTCATGAAATTAATATTATCAAGGGGTTAAAATCCCACATCGACAAAAAATTGAGATGTTTGAGTGTTGGAACTATGTTATAAACTCTGTCGAGTGACAATGAAAGGCACGCAGCCATGCGATGAATACATAGCGAACTATTCTTTCGCCTTTTACTAAAGAATACCGTGTATTCATCGCTTAATGTGGAATACGCCAATTTTTTCATAGGGGTCTCCTCTTAGGGGGTGGACCTCACAATTATTACTCAAAGTTGTTTCACTAATGCATTTTCTATAGCTTGTATTTTGATTTTTTTTGTTTATTTTATATTGAAGCAAATGAAGACCTTGGTCAACTAGAATTTTTAACAATAAAACTTGAAATGAAAATTTAATTAGTCTAATTAAAAATAAATAAATAGATAGACAAATAAAAATTAGTGGGCTATTCAAGGTAAACTGTGCCACGTTCAATGAACTTTTTGATATATTTTTTAGTAGGTTTTCCTCAAAAATTATTTTTTTTTCCGTAGTAGGCTGATTTCTATAGTTGTTCTATTTCACACATTCACGTTATGACATAAATTGGGACAATTGACAATTTGCTTTAATAGTTGTAGACAATCGTAGCAGCTCGATTTGATCCAAAACCTAAACCTAAATCATGACCTTTAACTTGAATCGTACATTAAGAGTTGATAAATCATAGTTTAGATTTTTTTATTATTTTATATTGAAACAAATGAAGACCTTTGCCAACTTGAATTTTTAACAGTAAAATTTTAAATAATAATTTAATTAGTCTAATTAAAAATAAATAAATAAATAAAAAATAATGGGTTGTATGGTTCTGAATGTGAACCAGCCATATATCAAGTTTTCAATGAGCTAAAAATACATATATGCACCAACTAAAATATAAATCTGCCATTATCTTTTGATTATGTACCAATAAACTCATACACATGCACAAAAAAAAAAATAAAAATAAAAAATCTCACATATAATCTAATACCTGAATAAAAAGCTACTACCGTCGAGGTATGGATCATAAAAGATTTTGCATAAAGAGATGTACATCTTTTACATGTTAATTTTGGTTTTGGATGTTTCCTTCGTTTCTCTTGCTTATGAAAACATGTAAAAAAAATAATTTTACTATTAATTTTAGATAAATTAGAGAAAAAAAAAAGTGGAGAAAAAAGTTATAAAAAATTACTAAATATGATGAATTAAAAATAAATTAATTTTGATAATATAACCTCGTTTTGCAATGTTGCAATTTCCTTTTTTAAATACTGAGATTTGTCCATACTTCACAGTATTTTTATTTTTAGAATATCTCTTCTCTTCCTCATTTGTTAATAATTTATATGTGACAATAGGACAATACTTTGTATCAATGATTTGAATATATCATATTGTCACACATACTAAATTTAGAAAAGATCTTCTCTTTCATAAAAAAGAAAGAAAAAAAAATCTTCAAAAGTTTCTCATCTGTGATAAATATGAGAAAATGATAAAATTTAAGATTTGATGTATTATATTATTGTCCTTGAGAAAAATATATAATACTGAGATATAATATCTCATTTTGTTCTATTTAATTAATAAAATTTTATTTAAAAAGATCTAGAAGATGATATGATGGGAAAAAGATAGTTGGATGATTCGAAATTTTTTGTGCGCTATACAAATTTTGGATTCTAGTGTTGTCCCTCATTTTTGAAAAGTAAAATAAAAAAAATATATATATATTATCTTTGCACATATAGATATAATATAAATCATATACGATGCAATAAATACACTTGATTTTCATATTCAAAAAGAGTAATATCAGTGGTTAATTCGAATGAAATTTACATGCAAAGAGAGGAGTGAAAATTGACACAGAAGAATATGCTTTCTTTATATACTCAAAACTTTATTAAATAGAGAAGATATAGACAGTGGTATCTTTGAATAAAATGAATGATTCATTTCTGTCATTAATCATGACTTTGGGTGAAAAGTACAAATTTGCTAAGGGGTGACTCTAGGTTATTTTTCTTTTCCTGAAATTCTTTTGGTTGGTTGCATATGCATCGTTCTTGTTCTTCATAATCTTTATCTTTGTTCGTCATTGAGTGTTGATGGTGTCTTCTGTCTTGTGCTGAAAACATAGAAGCTACACATTTTGGGTCTTAGGAAATTGTCTGAGTTTGGAAATTTCCCTGCCTTGCCAAATTCTTCCATCCATCCTCCTACAAAAAAGAAACAAAACTTAAAAAAAAAAAAAAAAAAAGAACATAGAGGATCTAACTAAAGGAGAATGAAAAGAGAGATGAAATCTTACCATGACTAATCTTGGGTGAAGTTCGTCGAAGGATGCAGTAAATGATGTGTTCTTAATCCGTAACTGTAATAACCAAAATTATCATAATCATCAATCAAAACCATATTGGTTAAATTAAGAGAGACAAGCTTACGATGATTAGCTCTTCCGAATGAGATGTAAAGTTTTTGAGCTCATTCTTCCTCTTTTTCTTTTTCTTCCTCTTCTTCATCTCAATGATTCCAAGCATCAACATTACTAGAAAAAGTGGCTACAGAATTTTCAATGAAAATTAGAGGAATAATGATGTGAGCATAAGTGTTGTGTGTGTGCTCACATTTATAATAGGGTTTTGGTTACCTATTGATAATATTAGTCAAACTGGATGATGAAAATTTTAGGGTTTAGGGTATTCAATCAATAAGATCAGATTTGATGGTCTTAATTCCATGACACCAACCTCCTAGAGTTATTCAGTCATTGAGATCATATCCAGTATTTGTACATTACTGAAAAGATATCATATAAAATTGAAAAAAAAAATAATTTAAAAACCATTATGGTAATCAACGATTGTTACCGTTACAAAGGTCACTTCTTACTCATAAAAAGTTTTGCTAAAAATTATGAAATTATAGTAAGCATTGTAGTTAAATTAAAGGGTAGTAGGGGAAAAAAAAGACAACAATGAGATTAATTTTCATTAATGAATAATCCTTTCTCACAAAGGGCAGTGAGTAGTTTGCTTCATGTGCTGCCGTTTTAAAAAATTAATAGTTTTGTTTTTGCTTAGTAAATTATATCTATATATTTTTTGGTCCTACAATAATGGTTGATTGGCCATTTGTAGTAAAATTATTATGGTAAACTATTAAAATTCTTAAATGTTATCATTGACAAATGGAAAAAAAATACGTAAATAATTTGTATTTAAATCAATATTTAAAAAGATGTTTGTTGGTTAAAAAATCCCATAAACCAAAAAAGAAAAATGAAGAGCATGATTTTCAATTGTTTGTTGGGTTTAATAAAAAGAAAATTAATGGTTTATTGGTTATCAGTTTAATTGAAACATTATTTAAATGAATATTAGTGTCTCTCAGAGACAGTTTAAACGATAAATTCTCTTCACTTCTATTTTTTTTCGATTTGATCCCATTTGGTTGAATCTCTTTATAAAAAAAAAATTAAAAAATATTAGTTAAATGATGGTTAGGAGAAATTACATGTAAAATCACATGGAGTATACATATGCCATAGAGAGAGAGAGTGAGAGTGTGTGAGAGAGAGAGAGAGAGAGAGATTGATACGTTTGTGTAGGCAGGAAACAATTCGTAAGCCACACCAAGCCAGTACATACAAAACGCTGTGGATTTATGCTAATTACAACATTTTTTGTACCTCGCAGACATCGTACTTACATACTCAGAGCTCTCCCTTTTGTTCTGGTCAAAACACTCCTTTAAAAGGGAAAAAAAAAAGTTACAAACCCAGAAAAATTATAGCTAGTTTATCAGCAATGAATCAATTCCCATGCAAATCCACCTCAAGTTCTCAACCTCTTCACTCACCCCCCCCCCCAAATCTCTATCTTTCATACAAAACCCACAATTCAATCTAGGGTTTGGAGAGCTAAGCCAATCAAAATAAAACATGTGGATAATGTCAGAGTGTCAATCAAGTGGGGTTCGAAGGAGGAGCCAAATCGGCACGGTGGCTGTAGTTGAGGAGGATAAGCTGAAGAAGGCGAATAAGAAAGAGATATAGCAATTGAAAAAATGGTACTTTGGGGTTTTTCTTTTTTGTTTTTCTGGTTAAATTACACTTGACCACATACTGTTTGTATGGTGGAAAAATATCTACTGTAGTTTTGACAAAAAAATATGAAAAATTAATGAAAATTGATAAAAATGTAAAAAAATCACAAAGATAGAGAACTACGCATGGAAATCTCCGTTATCTAGTAAGATTAATTTCTTTTCCAAAACTACCCCTTCTCTGGAACTTCCACTTCCAATCCTCTCTCTTATCCGCTTCAATGAAAACCTCTCTCTCTCTCTCTCTTCCCAAAACTCAAATTCTCTCTCTTTCCCTCTCCCTCTCCTCTCTCTTCAATTTCAATAGAAATAATTAATAGTTGACGTCTCTCTCTGTCTAGCTTCAATGGAAACAAATTCTCTTTTCCTCTCTCCTTTTCCATCTCCCTCTCCTTCCTCTCAAATAACCTATTTCTTCTTCCAAAATCATTCTCTAAAGCTCTTTTGGTAGTGCAAGTCTCTCTCTCTCTCTCTCTCTCCCCACTAAAATAAGAGAGTTGAAAACACCGAAGAAGAAGAAGAAGAAGAAGAAGAAGAAGAAGAAGAATGGACTTCGACTAGTGGTCACAACCTTTCTTTCCCAACTCAATGATTTTTGGTTCAAATCTTGATGTAATAGAAAAAAAGACTTCAATTAAATTGAATGTCTATCGGAAGAATCAAGTCAATCGATCATTTGATCCATCATTATCATCGTCTGATTTATCCTTATCAGCATTAGATTAAGGTATTGTAGGACTTATCGATAGCCATAAAATGGACGGTTTCTGTGATTATATGTAATACCGAAAATTCGGTATTAGAGATATTCTGTAAAAAAATCTAGAAAAATATAAAGAAAAATTTTAAATTTTATTGATTTTTGATTTTGGGATATTAAATTGAAATTATTTAATATATTTAAAATGTCGTGTCCGTGATTTATAGTAAACCTCATTTTTATGAAATTTAAAATTTAGTGAAAAGTGGGTATAAAAACTATATATGAATATTTATTTATTTATTTACATATATTACAAAAAAAAAAGACAGGAAGTACAGCGTTTTTGCCGAAACGCTGCGCTTCCCTTTTCTCCCAATTCGATTAGGGTTTCAAACCCTAAATCAAATTCTCTCCCCTCCTGAACCCACTCTCTTTCTCTCTCGATCGAACCCTCTCTCTGTCTCTCCCGATCCTCTCTTCCACCTCCCTCTACTCTCATCGGCGAGGCTCTCTCCGTCTTCTCCGACCACTGTCGCTCGTTTCTCTCTCTCTCTCTCCCAATTCTCACACTCTCTTTGTCTCTCTCTTGCTCGAATCTCTCTCTTTTGCCTCTCTCTACCCCTCACCGACGATTTCATTCGGCTTCTCTGACTGCCTGTTGACAACCCTAGGTGGCAGAGTTATTCTTCTCTCTCTGTTTCTTTCTCTCTTCCCCTTTCTCTCTCTCCCACGCGTGACAGCCGGTTGCCTCTCTACCCCTCGCTCGTGCGCGGCACTACTCTCCCTACTAAGAGCCTTTCTGCAGTCTTCGTTGAAGCTCCGAACCAACATCCACCTTAGACCTTCGAAACCCTAGGCGAATCTGCGATTTCTCCACTACGCAAGTAAGGTGAATTTCTGATTTCTAGTTCTAGGGTTTTAATTTTTCTAAATGATTGAACTAAATTACTATACTTTGTTTTGGTTAGGAATCACTACAGATCACCGATTGGACTGAGAAGGCATTTGAACGAGGGCTGCGAACTACGAAAACCCTAGGTGAGGGAATTTCTAACCCCTTTGACAAGTAAATGAATTTAGGATTAATTTAGGGTTAGAAGACATGTATATGTCTTGAAAGTATGCTGAATTTGAAGAGAATGCATTTTCCTGAAATTTGATATGTAATTTCTAGGGTTACATCTAAATTCTATATGAATTTAGGCTGATTAATATGAAAGAAACGTGTTAGATGAAATTAGAACTTTGCTGGGTTGATTAGAATAGTTTTCTTTAAAGTTTACTTTAAAATATGCATGAAAAATATTATGGTTATGTAAATTCGGAAGAGAATTAGGCAAGTTTAGAAATATTGGGAATTAAAGTTCATTTGAGAGGCAAATAATCTTAGGTTGATGAAATGAGAGCCTAGAATTTGTGAATATGCAATTTGAGGCTATATTAAATTAGGAAAAATTTGAAAACTTTGTAATGGGATTTTATTTGATGAAATTGTGATTATTGATATAGGATAACTCATTTGAAGGTTGAGAAGAGTTACCTTGGATTAAATTAGGAATTGGGAGTGGATACCCTCCCAAGAGGTAAGTGGATACATATTTATGGTTTTAAGTAAGAAAATGTTTTATTCTGATTTTATAAAATGTTATCTAATGATTTTAAAAATATTTCTAAAATTATTTTTTTGATTGTGGAATGTCCCAAAAGGGGATTTGAATTACCGAATGCATCCATGTGTTGTTGAAACTAATGTGCCATGTTTATTGACTTGTGTTGAAAGTGACTGATGGAATTCATGCATTAAAAATTTGTTTGAATAACTATTGGCACATTTTGGCATATGATTTGATGATTGCAAAATTGTGTTGTGTGCATGGTTAATGACTATAGTCATTCCCTCCATGGAGCGACCCGACGAGGTGACATGGTTGAGCGGTTATTTGGATGAAAAGGTAGCTGCGCTCGAGAGGTGCCTCTAAATCTCTCCCTTCGGACTAGTCTGGTTGCACCCCAGGGGAGGCCCTAGCCAAAGCTAAGGAATGAGATATTGTGTATGATTTATTAACATTGATGAGAATCCCTTGGCGATTCCACCACTAGTCAGGGCCAAGCCTTTGGTGGAAAGATTTTGGCAACCCCGTGATTTTGGAAAATAAGATATGATGACTGGAAGCATAGGAATTATTTACCATATCTTGTTGAGATTTTGTTTACATTTAGATTTATCGAGACGATCGTATAATTTTGAAGAAAACATTTGACATGTTCATAATCACCACTCATTTATTATCATAACATACTATATACTCACTCCTCTCTTTTACATCTTTCAGAGGAAGTTTAGGTCTGTAACAACAATTGGAGCTTGTGAATATTTATCTGCTGACTTGTTTAGGTATCATAGTGATGTAAGGTTATTTTAATTTGATCTGAAATCCATGGAAGGGAAGACTTGTATAATTCTTTTGGTAAGGATTAAATCGATGCTTGTTTCATATATAGGAGCAAGTATTGGTGGAATCCTTACATCGTTTATGTTGGCATTTGTTTGGAACTTGTTCATTTTTTTTTACATTTTATTTTGGTAAAACTTACTGTTTAACTGGGACATTTGAATTGTAATATTTACTTTCGATTTTGCAAAGTTCTGTACATCTCATACTATTTGGATTTTACTGATACTGGTTTGTTTTCTTCATGCAAGTATTAGTAAAATACTGCGACTATGATTTGAGATTTCTTTTATTTTGAATGCTTTATCTGTGCTGAGAATTCTGGAATAGCTGGGATGACCAATTATGCATGCGTGTATGTACAGAAACCCCTTTCCCAAATATGTGTGCCGGCGCATGTTTGTGTGTACAGGGATGGACCAGATGGGTCCTTTGCTTTTGTATTACTTCATGATTTTCTAATCTTGATGGATTTATATATTTGAGGATTTATTGTACTGTTTTGTAGCCTTGCGAAATCCAGTATATGGGGAGGTTCTACCTGTATACCGAGACAACGCGACGGTTGTTACGTACTCGATCCGAGAATCCGGGCGTGACAACTTTATTGGTATCAGAGCCCAGGTTCACGATTTTAAAAGTTTAATGGCTTTGAAATGTCTTCAAATGTTTCCAAATGTCCCAAAAGTTTTCTAAAGATTTTGAAATGTTTAGTTTTTGAAAAAGGTTTAGATCTTTTAAATGGTTTTCGGAGAATGTACAAAACCTTCCATGGATTTATTAGGAAATTAGAAATATTTTTTTAGAGGATTAACTATTAGTATTCATTTAACCCTTTGACTTAATTATAGCCTTTTGTTTTGTAGATTACTATGCCTCCATGAAGCAGAATGAGGAATGTGAATGGGATTCATCCACCGGAGCACGAGAACGAGTTGTCCTCGCATGCTCTTCCTCCTTCTGCGTCCACACACCCAGCTCCTTCCATCGGGATTTCGGCTCTTCCTATTGCCACACTTTAGCAAGAAATGGAGTGGTAGAGCATATTTGGTGCACAGTACCAAGCTCTGCCTCGATCTTCAACTCGTTCACCTGTTCCTCGTTTAATACCGATTGTTGTACCTAGTACACCACTAGCTCCTTCTCCTCCTCCGGTTGCTACAACAACTGATTGCCTTACTGTAAAGTTGTCTAAGTTGATAAAGGAGGCAAGACAACAAGGGTGTGAAACATTTGCGGGTACTTGTGATGTTTCAGTGGCCAAAGAATGGATTGGCCGAATTCAAGAGACCGTCTTTGACATGAGATTAAGTGATGAAATGAAATTATAGGTGGCAGTAAAACCATTGGATAAAGGTGCAAGGACATGATGGGAGAATGTGAAGGGTAGAACTCATGTTCCTCCGACTTGGACAGAATTTCTTAGGGCCTTCGAGGAGAAATATTACATTCGATTCTATTGGGATCAAAAAAAGAGGAATTCTTCAAGTTAGCTTAAGGAAACAAGACGGTATCTAAGTATGAAATAGAGTTAAGAGAACTTGCCACTTATGTTTCGGAGTTTGTGAACTCCGAAGAGTCCATGTGTTCAAAGTTTGAGTAGGGACTGAACTTGAATATAAGAGAGAAAATGTCTATCACCAAGGGGCATACCTTCCAGGATATTCTGGAGTTGGCGTTGAGAGCCGAAAAGATGGTTATTAAAAGAGGAAATGTTAGAGAAGACCATTGAAAGAAAATGAAGTCTGAATTCTCGGTAAGTCAAGGGTCCAAGAGAAATAGGAGCATGAACTTCTCTAGTGGAGTTACAGTTTCAGGGTCCGTTGGCTCTCCATAAGGCCAACAAATGCCAAGGTTTGGCACTCCCACCTCAAGTGCAAAGTCCAGGAGCAAGTCAGCGGGGCCAAAGAGAGAACCCTACTGGAATTGTAAGAAGCACCACCCTGGACCATGCCTTGAGCGTTTGAAATACTTTCATTGCGGGAAAGTGGGGCATTTCAGAAATTCTTGCCCCGAATTGGGTTTAAGTGGATATAGAGGTCAAATGAGTTGAGATCACTTAATTGGCCATAGAAGTGATCCATCGAATGTCCCTATGCCATCGGCTAGTACCGCTCCACAGACTGGTACTGGGAGCAATACCATTGCTGCACCTTCTCAACGATCCCAACGAGAACCCAAACAAAAATTTATGCCATGACGAATGAACAAACTCAAAACAATCCCGACATAGCCATAGGTAATGTAACACCAACACGTCGGTGTACTCATATTTTACTTCTCCTCATATTTATATATAATGTTCCTCATATTTCATAAAACAAAATTCACTCAAAAAATTCATCAAATATTTGATCGGCTGATATTTTAAATTTTAGGTGATCGGTTAGTAAAGTATTAGTTTATTCGGTAGTGACTGCTCCTGAGAGATTGTTATCTCTAGACCATTTATTTTGTTCCTATCGTTCGGTATATTTCCGTCGATTATAATTGAATTCCCCATCGGTATCTACCTATCAATGACTTTATCATATTTTTCAAAATTCCAGGTGTTGAACACTTTCATAGATCCATTGGTATCTTTATCTCACTGATACGTTTAAATATTTATTTCTCATCGGTCCGTTGACCGAATAGCATTCCCAATCTCCAATCGGCACTTTCCATTTCTCTTCGGCACTGCTGGAAAATTTCTATTTGGCACCTGAAATTGGAAATTTAAAATAATTTTTACCGGTGCCTTCCAATTTTGCTCCTGCAACCGTTCGGCATAATTTTCTTCATTTACTGGACAATTCGTTTCATTTCCCTTTGGATATTTGTAAATCCTATTCGGTACTATTGACAATAAATTTTTGGTGCTATCAAGAGCCTGTCAATATACACTTATAATTTTGAGGAGCCTGTGTTCTTCTATTTACTAATTGGCTAGCCACAAGGAAGCGCTCTCATTTAGTTGGCTGGTCAGTCTTCCCGATCGGCCATCCCTGTTAGTCTTCTTGATCGATCTTTCCAATCGGTCATCCTGGTCAATCTTTTTGATCAGTCTTCCCGATTGGCCATCCCGGTCAGTCTTCCTGATCAGTCTTCCTGAACGACCTATCTGGTTAGCTTTCCTGAGCGACCCATTTGGTCAATCTTCCCGGGCGACCTATCTCATCAGTTTTCCCGGGTGACCTATCTGGTCAACCTTCCTGATCAGTCTTCCTGGACAATATTTCTGGACAACATTCCTGGACAAAATCCTGGACAACATTCCTGGGCAATACTCCCGAACAGCCTTCCTGAACATCATTTTCTCTTTTTAACTGATGATCAGTTAGACCGATGAGACTTGACCCAGACACATCACAAATCACACTTTTCCTCAATAAATAAAATTTTAAGTATTTAAGCTCATTATGTTGAGATCCAAATTACAAAAAGGGACATATTGGGAAGTTGTGTAAGTTGGGAGAGAAAGGGATAATTAAGAAAATTCATGAAAATGGGTTTCTAAATAAAGTGTAGTGATGGGGCATTAGAACCTATGAAACCCAAACTCTATTTTTCTTCTCCTTCCTTTTCTTTCTCGGTTCAAACCTCATTTCTCTCTTTCTTCCTGTTTCTTCCAAAGATCAATCAAAATACCTCTAGACCCACACTCTAAAAGTTTCAAAACTCATGATCCAATCTCTAGCAAGTTAAAACTAGTATGAGAGTTGCGGTTTCTAGTGAGAGAAAATCTAGAGTTTGATCGTGATCCGGTTTGAGATAAATCAGAGACTGAAATTTAGGTAATACTTTTAATTTTTGTTTGGGTTTATTTTTTCTCTTTTCTGACTTTGGAGTTATGTTGAAATTTGATGAAAAGGAATTTGAGGGTTTTGAGTCACCGTACGTGAGAGAAAATTTGGGTATTCGATGTTAGGGTTTTGGGTTTTCTTGAAAGAATTGATATTGATGATGGTGGATACTTGGTTATATCCCTTAGGAGTTGTCGAATGCTGAACAAGGCAGGACATTCACTACAGAGATGTCCGGGAGTGACTATCGTCTCAAGTACGGTGAGTGAGACTTTGATGTTATGTTTCGATTGAACCAAACTCCTGTTTTACAGCTTTTCCAAATGACATGTTTCATGGCATGTGTGAGAACAAATGATTTGACTTATATTTTATAAATATTATTTTGTAATCCATTGGAGTTTCCCAAATGATTGATTCGAATATGATGTATCTATCACGCCCCGAACCGGGAATCGTGAACAGCCGCCCATTGCCCTGGATGCCAACTGTATTTCTACAGAAAATCGGACAGAACCTCCCCATAAATCGGAGGTCTCCCATGTACAAATGAACCTGTATACCTGTATAATTTAAAATCATCCTATAAATAAAATAAAATGGTTATCCTGGCCTCAAAACAATCCACCAAATCTCCCAACCGACATCCAGACAACGCAAGGCTAACAAATCACCAACAGTCCTAGCCACAGACCTCTACTGTCATGCCCAACTAGAGCATGAACAGCCGCCACACCGAGCGGGCATAAATTTATACAATTATATTACAAATTTCCAAGTTAACACTGTAAATATTTACAAATGCCTCAATGCAAGAGAAATGAGAGTTTCGAAAACAAAAGTCCAAAAATTATACAGTCATCCCATAATATGTACACAGTCAACTACGGATCTCAATATCAAGACCACGCAGGGTCGACATAAAGTATGAAATTCATCTTTTAAATTTAAACTTCGATCTCACCGTCGTAAATACCAAATCCACTAAGCTATCAAACCCTCCAGAGCCAAATGCATCGCCCTAGCACCATAATCCTGTCTGGGGAGGGAAAGAGGAGGGGTGAGTAATCAGGGAAGAATACTCTGTGAGTGAGTGGGTCAATGTAATCGTGTAATATGGGGTGTGAAACTGGAGTGTCAAAGCATAAATATACAAATCATATTTCAAATCATCATACTTTTCATTTCAACAATATATCATTTGCACGCATCAGCAAATCAAATATGCATCCAAAATACTGTCATTAAAATCATAGAGTCCGCCGGTAAAAATGTCCCGGCAGAGGTCTACCACGACCTATGACAGGCACACCGGGGGTGTTATATGCGATTTTATTTAAAGTGCTCTCTACCCCGGCGTTGGCGACGAACCACATCCAGGTGCTAGACTTTGAGAGTGTATCCAAATCCTCCCCCTTTCGGGTTCAACCTGGCTAGTACCGTGTCGTAAATAACATCTCGACAACTCGTGGGATACCCCAGGCCTAGGCATATCCGGACGCCACCCAAGCGCCTCTCATGGTGTCCTTCGTAGCTGCGGAACAATACATATCACAGCCCTCAAGGCCAATATCAATATCAACAATACATATCACAGCCCTCAAGGCCAATATCAATATCATATCAAACATGTGCCGTAAATCAGGTTCACAAACCAAATGCAACATATATCATAAAATGGCACATTTTACATTTCAACCACATGGATGCATATTTCATAATTCAACCACATTTTTGGACACTTCATCGGTTCACAAAAATCATTTCCAAAACCAGTCAAAACATTTTAAACACACGATAAATCATGCTCATTTATCAAACTGTTGTAAAGCAGGGTTTACATATTAAACGAAAACATTGAAATAAAACCCACTCACAATATACGGGAGGGTCAATCACTCCCTATAATGCACAACAAGTGTCAAAACTGTGCTCCCCTCGATCAAGACATCCAACACTTACACATGTATATAATCAGCAAGTTTCAAACCTGCGCAGTTATAGAAAATAGGCTATAACTTCTAATACACCTTTACAAATCAAGGGGTTTCTTATTTCATTTTTTAAAACTAAGGATGTCTAGTGTCTAAGGCAGAAAATCTCATGTCATTCGGAGCTGTGTAGAGAAAGTTATGCTAAAAGACTACATGCTGTTCAATTGGCTAAAATGCATATTCTTCACTTTCAAATTTCCAATGTCAAGTCAAGTCTTTTAAGCCACTACCTTAACTCTTCATATTTTGTTCATGCTTACAACATGTCCACAAGACTCAAGTGATGGTACTCAACCAATCCTACACAAAGCTCACACCAATCCAATCTCTCGCCGCACATAAGAGTCAGCATATACACCAACACACTTTTATTCAAAATTCTTTATCAACTTCTTCTCTTCAATACACCAATACAATTCTATATATTTATCATATAAATACAAACACATGCTTTTGCTCATTCTTTACAATTGCATATTTTCATATCACTTTAACACACCAATATCACTATATATATGCATACACTTTCTATACCTTATTACATACACATATAAACCTCCATCTTGCTTACTAGAGTCATTCCCAATCTCTCCAATGGATTCGATCAAGACATTTTTACATCCACATGCTCACTAACCTCTATAAAAAATTCAGCATGCATACAAGTACATCAAATCCACATTTTAACACTCAAAATCACATTAAAACCCATCAAATTTCATACTCAAAGTTCTAAATTTTTCAGTACATGTTTTCTTAGGGTTTCTCCCCTCAATATGTGCTCATTTAAGACTTAAATCAAACATTTACACAATCACCTTTCTAGATTCTCATTTCATCACTTTCATTCCATTTATAAACAATTAATCAAATCAAAATCAAGCCTGATTCAATCCTAAAACTAATCAAAATTGGAAATACGCTTAAAATAAATAAGTTTCCTATGAACTGGAAAATCTTTGAAAAATCATACACTTTTTGATTCTCATCCGATTTCTTCAAACCATATGTCATTTTCAAGGTATTTAAGTCTATTTTCATCATACAGAATTAGTATTTTGATTGCCTATATGTATGACAACTTATAATGAAAAGACTGCATAATTTCTTAAACTCAAATCCCAAATTTCCAATTATTTTCATACATATGTCAAATTAAACTCTAAAGGGAACCATTCAAATCAAGTCAACATGATTCTATCCTCCGGAACATTCCAATTCATATAAAATTTCTATAATTGACCTGAATAATTACATATAATGTCACACAAAGCATTATAATCAAATCTAACATACTTCCTACACATATACAACACTTTTTTATTCTAATTTACCCTAAATGCATCCAAATAATTCGAATGAGTTAGAAATCCCTCACCTAGGGTTCACTGCGGTCCAAAACCCTAACGTCCGTGCGACATTCGATTCAATCCGAAACCTACAATGCTTCCAATTCAAAGCAAAATTTCATAATTAGTCTTAATCACTATGGAAATCAAAACCCTAGAACTATGATCGAAACTCGGCCCTTACCTGCACACAGAAGAAATCGTAGCTCAGCCTAGGGTTTATGACAGAGGCTGTCGATTTGGGTTCTGCAAGAGTGGCAGAGGGCACGCGAGCAAGGAAGGAGCTGCAGCCGCGTGCGCAGAAGCGGTCGCGCGTTGCAGGCGTGCGCTGGGGCCATCGCGCGCTGCACGGGCGCGCAAGGCGGTCGCGTGCTGGCGCACGCGCAGGAGGGGGCTGTGGCCCGTCATGCGTGCGAGAGGGAGGGGGAAACCGATTGGTGGTCGTGCGTAGGGTGGCTCCCGAAGGAAGTTTCGGCCGTGAGAGATCGAAGGGAAACGATCGGGAGAGAGAGAGAGACAGTGAAATAGAGGAGAACAGCCGGTCGTGGTGGCGATTGTGGGTGGCGGAACACGGTGGAGGACCGCGGGGATGGCGATCGAGTGATCGCGAGAGGGAGAGGGAGAGAGGCTTGCGGGTGAGAGAAAGAGAAGCCGAGAGAGAGAAGGAGAGAGATAGAGTGACTGTGAGGGAGAGACGAGATAGTCGGAGCCGCCGTTTGGGTGGCGGCGAGATGCGGCGGACAACGGGGGAAAGCAACCGTTCGCGGTGGAGGGAGATCAAAAGGGTGAGAGCGAGCAGCGGGAAATAGGGAGTAGAGAGAGAGAGAGAGAGAGGGAATTAGGACTAAGGGCCCTAATTCTCAATTGGGGGAAGTGCTGCGTTTTGGGCCAAAACGCAGCGCTTCCTCCCCCCTTTTTTTTTTTAAATAAATCAATAAATAAATAACTAATTATCAATATATATATATATATATTATTATATCCACTTTTCTCTAACATATAAATTTCATATAAATGGGATTTACTACGAATTACAGACGCATCATTTTAAAATATATCGAAAATTCTAGTTTAATACCCCAAAGTCGAAAATCAATATAAAGGTTAAAATTTTTTTATATCTATATATATATATATATAAACGAAGAAAATATTTTTATTAATTTCAAATACAGGGGTACAATACGGACACCGTAGTGTCAGTGTTACATTTTCTAACCCCCTAAAAATAAGTTTCGTCCTCGAAACTAAAAGGAAGCTAAACAGTAACAAATGAGGGTACTGTCTGAAATGATTGACATTGACATCCCATGAAATCTGATAATCGTGTCAATATAGAGGCTTACTAATACCTCTAAGGAATAATCAACACGAATTGGAATAGAATGTGCGGACTTAGTGAGCCTACCTATGATCACCCAAATTAGCATCGTGCCGTGCTAAGGTCCGCAACAATCCTTGTCACAAAATCCATTGTGACGTGTTTCTACTTCCACTCGGGAATGGAAAAAGGCTGCAAAGCGCCTGTGGGTCACTGATGCTTGGCCATCATCTACTGACAAACCAGGCATCAAGCAACGAACTCTCTCTTTATATCAGACTACTAATAACTATCTCGGATAGTTAGGTACATTTTTGTACCTCTCAAATGCATAACGCAAATGGAGGAATGAACTTCCTCTAGAATATCTCTACGAAGATTCACTGTCGGTGGGAGTGCAAACCCGCTATCGATATACTACTAGTCCGTTATCACGGACTCGGAACTCTCTGTCATCATCTCTACAGATCTATCAAGAACACTTGGAGCTCCTCATTTGCTCCGTAAATCTCTCTAATGCGGTCGAACAAGGTCGGCCTCATTTCAAATCAAGCTAGTAATGCTGCTCGATCATCACTAGTCAAACTGACTCCCAATACGCGGAGTCCCATCAATAAGAGAGATAAGCACTCTCTATATACTGAATTTCTGACTAGTTGCTCATCAAGAGGAGTGATAACTAGTAGCTCCTCATCTAGCGATGATAACAGTCTACCCAACTGTCGAGCGAAATAATACTTTCACGTAAGAATAATCTGAACCAGTGTCAATAAGAACACGGGCATCGACTCTGAATATTTTCATGGTACTCATGATGTGAGAAATTGAAAAAGAAACCAATATAGGATACGCAAAAGATATACATACATATATATATCAAGTAGTCAAGCCTCTAAGGCTTTAACCAGTCATAACCGTACATATCATCATGAAATGCATGGTTTCAAATTAGGATCACAATAGTTAAGCTTCTAGAGCTTTAACTAGTTAAAACGGTACATAGGTATCATGATATACATGATTTCAAAAAGGAGAGTATCTATAAACTCCTAAATTAAAGAATCTACTGGAGGATTACCCATGGTCGTATCTGGGTTCGCCTAAGCATCCTCCTGTGTCATACCATATATGCGAGTCTATGCCCTCTGCTACTATCGTGAAGGGTCTAGTGCAGTGTTGCTCCCGGCTGCAGTCCGTGGAGCGGTGTGTACTGAGTGTGCAGGTGCTCCCTGCTGACCTGTCCATGGTCCACCCATGTGTGTCTGTGACACCTGACCTCTGAAACTTAGGTCAGGACAAGTATTCCAAATGTGTCCTTGCTTCCCACACTGGAAGCATCTAAAGGGAGCTCCGCAAGCTCCAAAATGACATCAGCCGCAGTCGCGACAAATAGAATGATGCTGTGCTATGGACTAGCTAGAGGCACTAGGGGCCTGTATTTTAAAGCTCTAGGGACGTGGTCCCTGTCCGAACTGTGTTGATGTAAAGTGAGAGGGGCTTCCCTAAAAGTTAGAAGTCCTACCCCACTTCGAGCTCTGGCTCGTCTGGGTCTCAACCCTCTATGGTCCTACTTGGACTCCGTAAAATATCTGCGGTCAAACTCCCTCAAGAAGTCCTCCAACCGCAATGAGTCAATAGCCTCGTCACAATTAGCCTCCCACCAAGTGAGGGCATCACCATTGAGGAGTCTCTCAACAACTCTCAATCTAAACTCCTCTGACAATCTCACATCAGTAAGGATCCTGCGAATCCTATAGATCCAGTGCTTCGCCGGTACGACATCACTAGATCCTGAAAAGTCTGTGTATCTGAGCTGTCGTAACTCTGTCTCCAACTGAGTAAGCTCATGGATGCGCCTCAAAGTAACCGATGTCTCATCGGTTAGACTAGAAATGGAAGAACCGGTTACCGGAGAAGGAACCGGTGCCGTAAGAGCAGGTACGGCTGCAAGTGCGGTCGCTGGAGTCTATAGTAAAGGTGGTGGCATCTGTACCCCATATCTACTGTACCACTCCTGCCACTGCCTCAAGGCGTCGAGTGGTGGTGGAGGAATCTCAGCTGTAACAGCCAGTGGAGGTGCTGAGGGTGGCACTAGTGAAGGTGCGTGAGTAGAGGAAACATCCTCTAGTACTCATGAAGTCTCGAGTGCCACAAGTGTATCAGACACTAAGGAACTCTCTAGTGATGCACCGCGCCTACTACATCTAGGCGGCATAGTTCTGCAAACAGAGCACCTTTTCATTAGATAAAACCAAGGATTAGGGTTAGTTGTTGGGAAACTAACCCCCTAAAATAGAATTCAAATTATGAATCAAGATATTTGAATCCAATGAGAGGTGTACCACTCATACACCTGCATAAATGCATCGAATGATGATGATGAAACCGTGGCCATAATAGCCGGTTTAGAACATGCTAGAAGGGTACACATAACGAGAAAACATCCTCAGATATTCAAAGTGTCTCATCTAGTAATCATAACCTTACAAAGGAAGAATTTAATTTAAATGTGATTCAAAGGTTAGGGTTAGTTACGAAGTAACTAACCCCCTAAATGAATAAACTTACCGGTTTAAAAACCGATGGAAATGATATGCTAGGTTTGATACGCATCGTATCTAACCCCCTAAAAAGAATAACTCATATGCCTAAGACCGTTGTACTGGGACTTCATGACTGTATGAAACTCTCATGCATTGAGGACTTTAAGCACAACACACTTGGGAAAGTTTTCAAGACTCTCTTCCTACATAGCTCTCAACCTAGAGCTCTGATACCAACCGAACTGTCACACCCCGAACCGGGAATCGTGAACAGCCACCCGTTGCCCTGGATGCCGGCTGTATTTCTATAGAAAATCGGACAGAACCTCCCCATAAATCGGAGGTCTCCCATGTGCAAATGAACCTGTATACCTGTATAATTTAAAATCATCCTGTAAATAAAATAAAATGGTCATCCCGGCCTCAAAACAATCCACCAAATCTCCCAACCTACATCCAGACAACGCAAGGCTAACAAATCACCAATAGTCCTAGCCACAGACCTCTACTATCATGCCCAACTAGAGCATGAACAGCCGCCACACCGAGCGGGCCTAAATTTATACAATTATATTATAAATTCCCAAGTTAACACTGTAAATATTTACAAATGCCTCAATGCAAGTGAAATGAGAGTTTCATAAACAAAAGTCCAAAAATTATACAGTCATCCCATAATATGTACACGGTCAACTACGGACCTCAATATCAAGACCACGCAGGGTCGACATAAAGTATGAAATTTTTCTTTTAAATTTAAACTTTGATTTCATCGTCGTAAATACCAAATCCACCAAGCTATCAAACCCTCCAGAGCCAAATGCATCGCCCTAGCACCATAATCCTGTCTGGAGAGGGAAAGAGGAGGGGTGAGTACTCAGGGAAGAATACTCAGTGAGTGAGTGGGTCAATGTAATCGTGTAATATGGGGTATGAAACTGGAGTGTCAAAGCATAAATATACAAATCATATTTCAAATCATCATGCTTTTCATTTCAACAATATATCATTTGCACGCATCAGCAAATCAGATCCAAAATACTGTCATTAAAATCATAGAGCTGCCAGCCGAAAATGTCCCAACAGAGGTCTACCACGACCTATGATAGGCACACCGAGGGTATTATATGCGATTTTATTTAAAGTGCTCTCTACCCTGGCGTTGGCGACGAACCTCGTCCAGGTGCTAGACTTGGAGAGTGTATCCAAATCCTCCCCCTTTCGGGTTCAACCTGGCTAGTACCGTATCGTAAATATCATCTCGACAACTCGTGGGATACCCCAAGCCTAGGCATATCCGGACGCCACCCAAGCGCCTCTCACGGTGTCCTTCGTAGCTACGGAACAATACATATCACAGCCTTCAAGGCCAATATCAATATCAACAATACATATCACAGCCCTCAATGCCAGTATCAATATCATATCAAACATGTGCCGTAAATCAGGTTCACAAACCAAATGCAACATATATCATAAAATGACACATTTTACATTTCAACCACATGGATGCATATTTCATAATTCAACCACATTTTTGGACACTCCATCGGTTCACAAAAATCATTTCCAAAACCAGTCAAAACATTTTAAACACACGATAAATCATGCTCATTTATCAAACTGTTGTAAAGCAGGGTTTACATATTAAACGAAAACATTGAAATAAAACTCACTCACAATATACGGGAGGGTCAATCACTCCCTATAATGCACAACAAGTGTCGAAACTGTGCTCCCCTCGATCAAGACATCCAACACTTACGCATGTATATAATCAGCAAGTTTCAAACCTGCGCAGTTATAGAAAATAGGCTATAACTTCTAATACACCTTTACAAATCAAGGGGTTTCTTATTTCATTTTTAAAACTAAGGATGTCTAGTGTCTAAGGCAGAAAACCTCATGTCATTTGAAGCTGTGTAGAGAAAGTTATGCTAAAAGACTACATGCTGTTCAATTGGCTAAAATGCATGTTCTTCACTTTCAAATTTCCAATGTCAAGTCAAGTCTTTTAAGCCACTACCTTAACTCTTCATATTTTGTTCATGCTTACAACATGTCCACAAGACTCAAGTGATGGTACTCAACCAATCCTATACAAAGCTCACATCAATCCAATCTCTCGCCGCACATAAGAGTCAACATATACACCAACACACTTTTATTCAAAATTCTTTATCAACTCTTCTCTTCAATACACCAATACAATTCTATACATTTATCATATAAATACAAACACATGCTTTTGCTCATTCTTTACAATTGCACATTTTCATATCACTTTAACACACCAATATCATTATATATATGCATACACTTTCTATACCTTGTTACATACACATATAAACCTCCATCTTGCTTACTAGAGTCATTCCCAATCTCTCCAATGGATTCGATCAAGACATTTTTACATCCACATGCTCATTAACCTCTATCCAAAATTCAGTATGCATACAAGTACATCAAATCCACATTTTAACACTCAAAATCACATTAAAACCCATCAAATTTCATACTCAAAGTTCTAAATTTTTCAGTACATGTTTCCTTAGGGTTTCTCCCCTCAATATGTGCTCATTTAATACTTAAATCAAACATTTACACAATCACCTTTCTAGATTCTCATTTCATCACTTTCATTCCATTTATAAACAATTAATCAAATCAAAATCAAGCCTGATTCAATCCTAAAACCAATCAAAATTGGAAACACGCTTAAAATAAATAAATTTCCTATGAACTGGAAAATCTTTAAAAATCATACACTTTTTTATTCTCATCCGATTTCTTCAAACCATATGTCATTCTCAAGGTATTTAAGTCTATTTTCATCATACAAAATTAGTATTTTGATTGCCTATATGTAGGACAACTTATAATGAAAAGACTGCATAATTTCTTAAACTCAAATCCCAAATTTCCAATTATTTTCATACATATGTCAAATTAAACGCTAAAGGCAACCATTCAAATCAAGTCAACATGATTCTATCCTCCGGAACATTCCAATTCATATAAAATTTCTATAATTGACCTAAATAATTATATATAATGTCACACAAAGCATTATAATCAAATCTAACATACTTCCTACACATATACAACACTTTTTTATTCTAATTTACCCTAAATACATCCAAATAATTCGAATGAGTTAGAAATCTCTCACCTAGGGTTCACTGCGGTCCAAAACCCTAACGTCCGTGTGACATTCGATTCAATCCGAAACCTACAATGCTTCCAATTCAAAGCAAAATTTCACAATTAGTCTTAATCACTATGGAAATCAAAACCCTAGAACTATGATCGAAACTCGGCCCTTACCTGCACACAGAAGAAATCGTAGCTCAGCCTAGGGTTTATGACAGAGGCTGTCGATTTGGGTTCTGCAAGAGTGGCAGAAGGCATGCGAGCAGGGAAGGAGTTGCAGCCGCGTGCGCAGAAGCGTTCGCGCGCTGCAGGCGCGCGCTGGAACCATCGCGCCCTACACGGGCGCGCAAGGCGGTCTCGTGCTGGCGTGCGCGCAGGAGGGGGCTGTGGCCCGTCATGCGTGCGGGAGGGAGGGGGAAACCGACAGGTAGTCGTGCGCAGGGTGGCTCCCGAAGGAAGTTTCGGCCGTGAGAGATCGAAGGGAAACGATCGGGAGAGAGAGAGAGACAATGAAATAGAGGAGAACAGCCGGTCGTGGTGGCGATTGTGGGTGGCGGAACACGGTGGAGGACCGCGGGGATGGCGATCGAGTGATCGCGAGAGGGAGAGGGAGAGAGGCTTGCGGGTGAGAGAGAGAGAAGCCGAGAGAGAGAATGAGAGAGATAGAGTGACTGTGAGGGAGAGACGAGATAGTCGGAGCCGCCGTTTGGGTGGCGGCGAGATGTAGTGGACGACGGGGGAAAGCAACCGTTCGCGGTGGAGGGAGATCAAGAGGGTGAGAGCGAAGGAGAAGAGAGAGAGAGAGAGAGAGAGAGAGAGAGAGAGGGAATTAGGGCTAAGGGCCCTAATTCTCAATTGGGGGAAGTGCTGCGTTTTGGGCCAAAACGCAGCGCTTCCTCCCCCCTTTTTTTTAAAATAAATCAATAAATAAATAACTAATTATCAATATATATATATATTATTATATCCACTTTTCTCCAACATATAAATGTCATATAAATGGGATTTACTGCGAATTACAAACGCAGCATTTTACAATATATCGAAAATTCAAGTTTAATACCCCAAAGTCGAAAATCAATATAAAGGTTAAATTTATATATATATATATATATATATATATATATATATAAACGGAGAAAATATTTTTATTAATTTCAAATACAGGGGTACAATACGGACACCGTAGTGTCAGTGTTACAGTATCCATGGTTTGAGAAGAAATGATATTGTGTCATACTTTAAAATCTTGATATAATTTATAATGCTACCATTGCATAAGCAAACTAATTTGGAATGCTTTGATGAAACATATTGGCACATGGTTTTGATATGATTTGATGATATGTGTGGGCTGAATGCCTACTTGTGATTGTTGATATGATGATGTGATGATGTTTCTTAATGGATTCTGTAGCTACGAAGGGCATTTGTTAAGGCACCAATTGTGTCTGGATATGCTTCTGCAGGAGGTATCCCCAAACGTCATATGTATAGTTGCGCTCGGATGAACCAAAAATTTGAGGAGGACGTGTGTTATGCCACAATTTGGCTCTGAGTGAGGTACTATACTTTATTTGTTGATTATATGTATAGAAACGGGTTAGCCGGTTGAACCAAATGTGGGGAGGACACGTGTTACGCTACTGTCTAGCACTTGGTGAGGTTTGTGGCTAACTTGCAATAGCCGCTAATTGACCGAATAAAACGACCATGTTTCGAAACAATCGGAGGTTTCAGCCCTACATTGGGCACCCCATCAGCCTTGGGAAACCAGGGCATGCGATCCATGTCCAAGAACTCGACAAAAAATAACTTTTGCATCTAATTCTTGTCGATAGACTTACTGTAGAAAAACCTCCAACAGGACTTGGGCCGGGTCTGTAGTTTGTACCACCCCTTGGTCGGCTCATTACTCCCACACCTCATCAGAATAAAAATTGAGGACAAAACGTCGAAATTGAAACAAAGACGACAAAACCCTAACAAAGAAGCTTCCGCGACCACTAACCGCCAGGCACTGGGAATCAAGAGCGTCGGGAATATGTTCCACTGATGCAGAACCTCAGAAAAAGGACCCGTATATGAAACCTTCAAACCGTACTTGACCGATTAGAGATACATCGGCACACAGTTCTCTTATATCCTGTTAGCCCTATCAACCTCTGTCGTAAACAACAGAGAGTAATCATCCCCCAACAGCATTTCAGTTTGTACTTCTTGGACCTCTTGTGCTGACATAGAGCTCGTAATATCACCAATCCTCAGAAAAGCCTGAGAAGCAGACATCTCTGTCACTGATAAAGACTCTTTGGCAGGGAGAGTGAGAGAAAAAGGTGGAAGAGATGGAGAAAGCAGCAACGAGAGAAATCTTTATGGGATGTGTGATAAATGGTTCACTAGGACCGAAGCGACAGCGGCCGTATTAAAATCCTCGAATCTCCGATTTAAAATCATGACTCATGGCATCTCTTTCCAAGAAAACCATGAGTTAGGGGCAAATGATGGGACGTATGTTAAGACCCAATCCAAAATAGTCAATTCCCAAAAGGCCCGCGAAAAGAAGGTCTGTCGATCAGTATCTAACGACCACAACAACAATCTATTGAAGGGTCGTAGTCGCCCCGATCGATCTACCGAAGGGTCTTAGCTGCCCTGATCTACCGAACGATAGGGTCTCAGTCGCCCCGATTAACCGATCGTGACTCATCAAGCGGAGACAGTCACCTCGATCAGTCAAACAAACGTCAGCCTTATAACCGGATAAGTCTCGAAGACCTTTTATCGGTCGAGCAACCAAACGATAGGTAGTACCCCTATTGATTAAAGAGGAAGGTCAGAACTTCCTCTATTCCAGTTTCTTATTTCGTAACGGTAATTTCGAGAATCTTTCATATAAAGAAAGCATTCATCCTGAAGAGGAAGGTTTCTCGATATAAGAGGATTGTGATCAATTCGTAATATTAACTTCCGAGATTCCCGGATCAGTTCGACAAGTAAGGTTGGGTGGAAGTCTTTCAGCGACGCACAACTCTTACAGGTATAAAAGATCTCAAAACCCTCGACATCAAGTACGCTCTCAAAACCTAACACATGGGGCACATTGATCATAGGGAACCACTCTTCCTTTACTCTCAGTCTGTTTCTCTCAAACGAAAACTGCTTTCTACTGACTTGAGTGTCGGAGTCTCCCCGTCGGAGTACCTTCCAGCGGTTTTTGCAGGTGTATCCACCCTCGACAACAACCGTTCGAGTCATCAAGGAGCTGGTATCTGAGAAACCAAAACCCACCTCCATCAATAATATTACTCAAATTTTGTTAATGGCTTTCATAATATATATATATATATATATATTAATGGAAAACTTCAACTAACTTATCATTGACAAATGGAAAAAAAAAACGTAAATAATTTGTATTTAAATCAACATTTTAAAAGATGTTTGTTGGTAGAAAAATCCCTTAAACTCTCTTCACTTTCATTCTTCCTTCATCAGTTCGATTCTGCTTGATCTTTGTATAAAAAAAAAAATTAAATGAATATTAGTTAAATGATGTTTAGGAGAAATTACATGTAAAATCACATAGAAGAGTATACATATGCCATAGAGAGAGAGAGAGAGAGAGAGAGAGAAATGTTCTGGTGGTAAGGAAGAAGGGTAGGGTCCACGTGGAGAGATGTGCTATTGTGGGACTATGTTTGTTACCGTGCAGTTACCTCGGCCAGCCACATTGGAGGAGTCGTACAAGGAGCTTACGGTGGAAATTATCCATTTGACACTACAAATACAAGATTGTTCATCCAACCAACTTGAACGCATGAAAAATGTTATGAGAAAGTCATGATCAAACTCGCTGTTCAGACAATGCTATAGCAATTAATGAAGACAACCCAATTGATTAGATGATGATTTTGCAATTATTCAGTCAAAAACTGGAGAGCATTAAAAGATATTTCCCATTTTCGCCCAAAAGATGAGCTCCATACCCTCTCATGTTTTCCTTTCTGATGCATTTAAAGGTCAATTTTGTTTTAAGTTTTTCCTAGTGCAACATTGAGTTAACTTATTTTCTTTAGTGCATAATTAATATTCTTTTTAAGGATGGTGTAAGTTCCATCAATAATGGAGATACATGGGACCCATCGAGGAGTGATGGATTAGAGGATTGCAAAAGTTGAAAATGTTGTTATGGTTTTCTAGGTTTCTGGGTTCTCTAAGTGATGATTGACTAAGTGCTGTCTTTTATTTTTGCCTTTGGGGCAGCATTATATGCTGGCTTTTTCTATCTTTAATTTGAACCTGGACTTGCCTTCACATGCAATAACTATACCTTGTAAAATAATGGAACATGCATAGATCGTCCAACTAATCGAAAGAGAGAGAGAAGAGAGACAGAGAGAGAGGGTTCATACTAAAATAAACTCATAAGCAGCCAAAAACTTAGAATATATCAATACATATACACCAAAAGAGAGAGAGAAGGAGAGAGTAAAATCTCACATCGACCAAAAATTGAGATGTTTGAGGGTTAGAGCTATGTTATAAACTCGGTCAAGTAATAATGAAAGGCATGCAAATGATGAATACATAGTGAATTATTCTATTGTCTTTTACTAAATAATATCGTGTATTTGTCACTTTATGCGGCATAGGCCAATTTTTTTTATAGGAGTCTCCTCTTAAGGAATGGGCCTTGCAATTAACAGTCGAAGCTATTTCACTAATGCATTTTCTACAAATAAACATTAGGTTGTGTTTTTATTTTTATTATTTTATAAAGAAGCAAAAGATCTTAGTCAACTAGAATCTTTCACAAGAAAATTTAAATGAAAACTTAATTTAAGTGAAAATTTTTCACCTTGCACTCGCTCTCGGAAGGAAGCTTAAAGAGGCTCTTGACAAAAACAAATCCACAAACATCGGCAGACTGGGAAGTTGAACACTGAAGGGTTAGGAAGAAACCTAATTTTAGGATTGCTTGTATCCTTAAAAATTATTGGGATTTGCTTGTATAACATTTTCCTTTTATTTTCTTAACTTCTATCATTAATTTGTTATTTCACCTTAAATCATGATCCAGAGAGGATGAACATTCATTTCATTCATTTTTAAAAATTTTCTATTAATTAGTAACTTTATTAATTTTTTTATTTTGCAATGTTTTATATAATACTCCATGGTTTGCCATTGTTTTCAATATAATACTACTTTCTGCACCAACTAAAACAAATTATTATATATTTTTTTGTATACAGGGGTGCTCAAACTCGAAACCTTCACAAGATGGAGAAAGGACAATACCAGTTAAATCATAGCTCAATGGCAAAACAAATAAACTAATATATATCTATACATATGCACCACCTAAAAGAGAGAGAAAGAGTGTGTGAAATCCCACATCGACCAAAAATTAAGTTGTTTGAATACTAGAATTGCATTATAAACTCGGTCAAGCGACAATGAAAGACACGCAGCCATGCAATGAATACATAGCGAACTATTCTTTCGCCTTTTACTAAAAAATACCGTGTATTCGTTGCTTAACGTGGCATACGCCAATTTTTTGATAGGGGTCTCCTTTTAAGGGGTGGACCCCACAACTAACAGTCAAAACTATTTCACTAATGCATTTTATACAAATAAATATTAGGTTGTATTTTGATTTTTTTATTATTTTATAAAGAAGCAAATTAAGAACTTAGTCAACTAGATTTTTCACAAGAAATTTTAAATGAAAATTTAATTAGTTTAATGTATAAATAAATAAATAAATCAAAATTAATGGACTATTCAGGGTAAACTACGTCATAAATTTTAAATAAGACCTTGGCACACATAATTATTATTTTAATGAACTACAAATACATATGCACCAACTACAATTTTCAACAATCGAATCATATTTTGCATAAAAGAGGGGTACATCTCTTACTAATTAATTTGGGTTTTGGATGTTTCTCTTGCTTACGTGGAATGACGTGTAAAAAATAATTTTACTATTAACTTTAGATAAATTAGAGGAAACAAAAAAAGCATAGAAAAAAAGATAAAAAATTACTAAATATAATGAACTTAAAATAAATTAATTTTGTACCCTTTATGTATGTGAGAATTCGTTTTAAAATGTTACAATTTCCTTTAAAAAAAAAGTAATGAGATTTATCCAATATTCATAGTATTTTTTATTTTTAGAACATCTCTTCTATTCCTGATTTGATAAAAATTTATATGTATAAAAATTTATATGTGATAAAATCAATGATTTGAATTCATCATATTGTCATATATACTAAATTTAGAAAAGATCTTCTCCCCATGTTTTCACCCAAAAAAAAAAAAAAAAAAACTTTAAAAGTTTCTCATCTATAATAAATATGAGAAAATGGTAAAATTTGATATATGGTGTATCATATTATTGTCCTTGAAAAGAATATATAATACGGGGTATCATATCTCATTTTTTCTATTAAATTATGAAAAATTTATTAAAAAAATTTAGTAGTTGATATGGTGGCAAGAAGATAGTTGGATGATTTGAAATTTTTGTTTGTAATACAAATTTTAGATTCGAGTATTTTCCCTTCTTTTTTACAAGTAAAATAAATATATATATATATATATAAATTATCTTTGCACATATAGATATAATATAAATCATATATTATGTAATATCACTGTCACTGGTTAGTTGACTGAAATTTTCAAGCAACGAGAGGAGTGAAAATTGGCACAAAGGATGAGGCTTTCTTTATATACTCAAAACTTTATTAAATAGAGAAAATCTAGACAATGGTATCTTTGAATAAAATGAACGATTCATTTCTGTAATAAAAACATGACTTTGGGGGAAAAGTATTAATTTATTAAAGTACGCTTGCTTATTGGAATTTTAACAAGATTTGAAAAAAAAAAACGAAAAGAAAAAATAAATTTCTTCACCCATCTCTCAATCACAAAGTAAACAAGATTTGGTTGTCATAATCATCAATAACTGTAATAACCAAAATTCTCATAATCATCAATCAAAACCATGGTTAAATTAGAGAGAGACAAGCTTACGATGATTAGCTCTTCCGAATGAGATGTAAAGTTCTTCAGCTCATTCTTCCTTTTTTTCATTTTCTTCCTCTTCTTCATCTCAAACATGCAAAGCAACAACATTACTAGAAAAAGAGGCTAGAGAATTTTCAATGAAAATTAGAGGAATAATAATGTGAGCATAAGTGCTGTGTGTGCTCATATTTGTGATAGGGTTTTGGCTACCTATTGATAATATTTGTCAAACTGGATGATGTAAATTTTAGGGTTTAGGGTATTCAATCAATAAGATCTGATTTGATGGTCTTAATTCCATGACACCAACCTCCAAGAGTTATTCAATCATTGAGATCAAATCCAGTTTTTGTACATTACTGAAAAGTTATTATATAAAATTGAAAAAAAAAAAATTTGAAAACCATTATGGTAATCAACGATTGTTACCGTTATAAGGGTCACTTCTTACTCAAAAAGTTTTGCTAAAAATTATGAATTATATTCAGCGTTGTTGTTAAATTAATGGGTAGTAGGGGAAAATAAAAGACAACAATGAGATTAATTTTCATTAACGAATAATCCTTTGAAAATTATTAGTTTTGTTTTTGCTTTATAAATCAATATATTTTTAAGTCCTACAATAATGGTCGATTGGGCATTTGTTGTAAAATTATAAACTACTAAAATTCTTAAATTTTAAATATTTCTTAACATTTAAATCATAATTAATTCTCACTTGCAAATATTTAGGTAGGTGGTTTCAATTATTACTGCTGATTCTTACGAATCAATAACATAATATTACTCGAATTTTATTGGAAACCGAGAAATCGGAAAAGTATGGCTAGTTTACTCACAACTTCTCAACCTCTTCACTTAAATCCCCCAGAAATCTCTATCTTCGATACAAAACCCACAATTCAATCTCTGGCTTTGGAGTGCTAAGCCAATCAAAATCAACATGTGGGTAAAGTCAAGTGTCAGTCGACGACGAGGGGGTCCTGAGAAGGAGGAGCCAATCGGCATGATGGCTGTAGCCAAGGAGGATAAGCCGAAGAAGGCGAATGAGAAAGAGATATTGCATATGCAAAAAAAACAATGGGTATTTTGTTTGTTTGTTTTTTTTGTGTAGAGAGAGAGAGAGTAGAGAAAATGTTATGAGAAAGTCATAATCAGACTCGCTGTTCAGACAATTTTATAACATTTCATGAAGACTGTGAAGATAATCATGAAGACTATGCAACCCAATTGATTAGATGATGTATTCGCAATTATTTAGTCAAAACCGGATACAATGAAAAGACATTTCCCATCTTCGCCCGAAAGATGAGCTCCATACCCACCCATGTTTGCCTCTCTGATGCATTTAAAAGGTCAATTTTTTTCTTTTTTGTTTTTTTCTCTAATTACAACATTGAGTTATGCTTATTTTCTTGAGTGCATAATTGATATTCTTTTTAAGGATGATGTAAGTTCTATCAATTATGGAGATACATGGGACCGATCGAGGAATGATGGATTAGAGGAATGTAAGCTGAAAATGTTGTTATGGTTTTCTGGGTTTCTGGGTTCTCTAAGTTTCTAAGTGATGATTGACTAAGTGCTGTCTTTTATTTTTGGGCAGTATTACAAGCTGGGTTTTTTCTAAGTGCTATCTTTAATTTGAACCAGGACTTGCCTTCATATGCAATAACAATACCTTGTAAAATAAAGGAACATGCAAAGCTCGTCCAACTAATTGAGAGAGAGAGAGAGAGTTGTTCGTACTAAAATAAACTCATAAGCACCCAGAAACGTAGAATACATCTACACATATACACTAAGAGAGAGAGGGAGAGAGTAAAATCCCACATGGACCAAAAATTGAGACTTTTGAGGGTCGGAGCTATGCTATAAACTCGGTCTAAGTGACAATGAAAGGCATTCCGCCATGCGATTGAATACATAGCGAACTATTCTTTCGCCTTTTACTAAAGAATACCGTGTATTCGTTGCTTAACATGGCATGTGTCAATTTTTTCACGGGGGTCTCCTCTTAAGGGATGGGCCCTGCAATTATCAATCAAAGTTGTTTCACTAATGCATTTTCTATAAATAAATATTAGCTTATATTTTGATTTTTTATTATTTTATAAAGAAGCAAATTAAGACCGTAATCAACTAGAATTTTTCATAAGAAATTTTAAATGAAAATTTAAAGTCTAATAAAAAATAAAAATAAATAAAATTAATGGGCTGTTCAGGGTAAACTGTCATAAATTTTAAACTAAGTCCTTGGCACACATAATTATTACTTTATTGGCATACATGTAGTGCTGAGTGAACTACAAATACATATGCAGCAACTACAATAAATCAACCATTATCTTTTGATTATGTACCCATAATCTTATATATATATATATATATATATAAAATGTCACATATAAACTACTACTATAGTGAAAAATAAGCTACTATCTTCAAGATATGTAAAGAATAGTCATATATGCACAATAATAAGCAAATCATATGCACCAGTCAATCGCAAGCATAAACAAGTGTATATCATTAATTTGTTATTTCACCTTATATCATGATCCATAGAGGATGAACATTCATTTCTTTCAAATGTGTTCTATGAATTAGAGAAACCATTTTTAAAAACCTTCAACTTATTCCACCCCTATCCACTTGGTGCAAATATTATTATAATATTTTATAATACTCAATGGCTTTCCATTGTTTTCAATATAATACTACTTCCCTTCATCTCTCTCTCTCTCTCTTTGTCTCTTTAACAATAGAAAACAAAGCTGCTACCTTTAGGTTGTGTATCTACAAACACATACGCACCAACCAAAATAAATTAATGTACATCTATACATAGGCACCAACTAAAAGAAAGAGAGAGCAAGAGAAAGTTCATACTCTTTGATGGGCACTTTTGTGAGAGTAAGGGAGAGAGAGAGAGAGTGCAATCCCACATCGACCAAAAATTGAGATGTTTGAGTGCTGGAACTATGTTATAAACCCAGTCAAATGATTGTAAAGGGCACGCAGCCGTGTGATGAATACATAGCGAACTATTCTTTCGCCTTTTACTAAAGAATACCGTGTATTCGTCACTTTATGCGGCATACGCCAATTTTTTCATAAGGGTCTCCCTTCAAGGGTGGGCCCTGCAATTAAGGGTCAAAGCTATTTCACTAATGCATTTTCTACATATAAGCATTAGCTTGTATTTTGATCTTTTTTTCATTATTTTATAAAGAAGCAAAATAAGACCCTAGTCAACTAAAATTTTCCGCAAGGAATTTTAAATGAAAATTTTAATTAGTCTAATTAAAATAAATAAATAAATAAATAAATAAAAATTAATGGTCTATTCAGGGTAAATTGTGTCATAATTTTAAATAAGACTTTGGCACACATAATTATTATTATTATTTTTTTTTTGGCATACATATGGTGTTCAATGAACTACAAATACATATGGACCAACTACAATAAATCAGCCATTATCTGTATATATATATATATATATATATATATATATATATATGTATGTATACATAAACTACTACTTTACTGAAAAATGAGCTACTACTTTGAAGGTCTGTACCATAAAGTGTAAAGACATAGTTATATATGCATAATGGCTGTACATAAAATATCTCCATAAGAGAGGGGGGAGAGAGAGAGAGAGAGAGTTCATACAAAAATAAACTAATAAGCACCCAGAAACTTATAATATATCTATGCATATACATCAACAAAGAGAGAGAGAAAGTTCATACTCTTTGGTGGGCACTTTTATGCGAGAGAGGGAGAGAGAGTAAAATACCACATCGACCAAAAATTGAGATGTTTGTGGGTTAAAGCTAAGTTATAAACTCAGTCAAGCGACAATGAAAGGCACAAAGCCGTGCGATGAATACATAGCGAACTATTCTTTCGCCTTTTACTAAAGAATACCGTGTATTTATCGCTTAATACGGCATATGTCAATTTTTTCGTAGGGGTTGCCTCTTAAGTTAAGGGGTGGCCCCGCAATTAACGGTCAAAGTTATTTCTTGAAAGCATTTTCTACAAAGAAACATTAGCTTGTAATTTTTTTTATTATTTTATAAAGAAGCAAATTTAGACCTTAGTCAACTAGAATTTTATACAAGGAATTTTAAATAAAAATTTAATTAGTGTAATAAAAAAGTAAATAAATAAATAAAAATTAATGGGTTATTCAGGGTAAATTGTGTCGTGAATTTTAAAATAAAATGTTGGCACACATAATTATTATTTTCTTGGCATACATCTTGTGTTCAATGAACTATAAATACATATGCACCAACTACAATAAATCGACCATTATCTTTGATTATATGTCGATAAACTCATATATATATATATATATATAATATCTCACATATAAACTACTACTTTAGTGAAAAATAAGCTATTACCTTGAAGGCCTATACCATAAAGTGTAAAGACACAGCCAGATATGCACAATAACAAGCAAATTGTGTGCACCAGTCAATCGCAATTGTGAATGCTAAAATTTAATTTAGCACAATTGAAACATATTTTGTGTGAAGGACAATTTTACTATTAATTTAGAATGCTTAGAACAAGAAAAAATAAAAGAGGGGACTTGAAAACTCCAGTGTTAAATATTATAATTAATAACTTTATTAAGTTTGTTATTCTACAATATTTTATATTACTTTCCTTCATATCTCTCTCTCTCTCTCTCTCTCTCTCTCTTTGTCTCTCTTTAACAAAAGAAAACTAAGCTGCTACCTTTAGGTTATGTACCTACAAACACATACGCACCAACCAAAATAAACTCATATATATCTATATATATGCACCAACTAAAAGAGAAAAAGAAAGAGAAAGTCCATACTCTTTGGTGGACACTTTTATGGGGAGGGAGAGAGAGAGAGAAATCCCACATCGACCAAAAATAGAGATGTTTGAGTGTTGGAGTTACGTTATAAACTCAGTCAAGCAACGTGAAGGGTACGCAGCCGTGTGATGAATACATAGCGAACTATTCTTTCGCCTTTTACTAAAGAATACCGTGTATTTGTCACTTAATGCGGCATATGTCAATTTTTTCATAGGGGTCTCCTCTTAAGGGATGGCCCCGCAATTAACAGTCAAAGCTATTTCTCTAACGCATTTTCTTCAAATAAACATTAGTTTGTTTTTTTTTATTATTTTATAAAGAAGCAAATTTAGACCTTAGTCAGCCAGAATTTTTTATCAGGGTAAATTGTGTCATGAATTACAAATACATATGCACCAACTATAATATATCAGCCATTATCTTTTGATTATGTACGGATAAACTCATAAACACACACACACACACACAGATATAATACCTAACAGAGTGTCAGCCAAGTGGGGTCTGAAGGAGGAGGAGCCAATCGGCAGGAGGAGGCGAAAGAGAAAAAGATCTTGCGGTCACTAAAAACAGTGGGTATTTTTTTTTCCAGGTGAAGAGAGTAGAGAAAAAAAGAGATGTTATGGTAGTAAGTAAGGAAGAAGAGCTTTACCCCCTTAAAACCCCCTTAAAAATTAAGTAAAGATTTAATCGAATTTAATATGGTTATCAAATATCAATGATTTAAATTTATTAAAAAAAACAACTGGACAAAGAAAGGGGTCAGTGGCACACTTGGTGTCAACTATTGAAGTTCACACGAATAAGGAATGATGTATAAATGAACATTGTAATGGCAAAATCATCCAACAATGTAAATGCAAGATGTGTTGAATTCCATCCATCTCTTTACATTTTATCATGTGTTTGTGTTTTTGCAGAAGGCGAGAAATTTCAAGTCCGTTGCATGTGTTTACAATTGATTTTGGATGCTTGAGGTTGGAATTAGTGCTCAGCTGAAGCCCGACCCAATACTAACGAGTTTTATATGAAAATAATCCTTTAAACAAAAATATTCTTAAAACTACCTATTACAAAAAAAAATTAAAATTAACCCATGTTTACCTAGTTTTAAGACTGAACGATACTAAAATAACAACAAT
The DNA here is from genome assembly GCA_037126225.1 of Dillenia turbinata. Lineage (NCBI taxonomy): Eukaryota > Viridiplantae > Streptophyta > Magnoliopsida > Dilleniales > Dilleniaceae > Dillenia > Dillenia turbinata. The sequence goes on from JBAMMX010000024.1 coordinate 3,970,336, forward strand.
CAGACCATTAGTGTCAATAATTGAGATCAATTTTGGAGTCAATGTATATGTATACAATCTTTTTTCTTATATTTTTATAAAATAAAACTATTTTCACGTTTTATGATCTCGAAATCACCAAAATAATAATTCAACCGTTATGTTAAAGTTTGTCAAAAAATTAAAAAAAATTAAAAAAATTATTTATATTTATTTATTATATCTCGAGTTTTTGAAAACTCGATATATACTGTTTATATATATTTATTTAAAAAATTCTTGAGAGATATTTAAATATATTAAATTTTTAAAATTTGTCGTATTATTTACTGTACCTTAGATTTTCAAAATTCGATATATATTTATTTTAATGTATAGCAACTCTTGAAATCTGAATTCTTGGATTAATTTAAAAACTTTTTCTCTGTTTTAAGATTTTTTTTTTTTAATTTTTTGGATTAAAACAAGGCTTATTCACGAACAAAGTCTCAACATTAACCTCATGGATGAAGAGACACCAAATCATACGAAGCTTATCTACAATTGTATTTGACGCTCCAGAGACGGCGTAGCTCAAAAGTAATTGTCCAAATTACTAAGTTACCCTCCTCATTCTTATTACTATGCAAACAAGCAGTCCACTGTGCACCTCCAATTCTGGTCTCTCTCTCTCTCTCTCTCTCTCGGCTCTCCGATGGCGATACGGACCTCCTCATCTTCTTCTCTCTGGATCTCACCTCTCTCTATCTTCTTCCCCAGAGGCGACACTCTCCTCTGCATCCTCGCTCTCTCTTTCCTTCTTCAATCTCTCATCCCGTCTTCTCTCTCCTCCCCTGATTTCGAAGGCTTTAGCGACGATGTCGACGAAGACGAAAACCTAGTTTCTCTCGATCTCACGACCACCACGAAAACCACCACCACGACCACTACTCTCACTCCTCCTTCTCCTTCTCAATCCGATCCGGAATCCCATCACGGCCCCCCTGAATCTCAATCTTCGATCTCTTCTTCTTCTTCGTCTTCGCAATCCCCGCCGTCAAATCAGTTCGATTTCTGGGACGAAGATGAGTTCGAGGGTATGCCGATTGAGCAGCAACCGGTTTCGGATTCTGATCCAAACCTTACTCAATCAACCACCGCGCAAAGCTCTGAATCGGAGAAGAAAACTACCACGAATACGAATTCAAAGGTTTCGGGATCTTACACTGTTGAGATTTTGTGTGTTAGTTTCTTGATTTCGTTTATTATAAATTTTTTTACGGGAAAGAAACAGAATGAGAACATTGCCCTAGCCTGGGCAGCGAAATTCGCGACCAAGGATTCCATTTTCGAGAAGAACTTTAGCCTTTTGGGTGTAGGAGAAGGCGATGATTCGCCATTGTTGTTAAAAGAAGGGCAAAATGTGTTTAAGTTCTATGCAAGTGGAAGGAGATTTTGTTCTGGTTTGTTAGCAACAATGGAGTTGAAGAGCAGGCATGATTTGATTTCGAGAATTTATAATATGATTGTGCCTTGCAAGGATGAGATTACTTTTGAGGTTTATATGAATGATGATGCTATGGATCATGTAGTTTTGGCTGTCGCGAAGAAGAAGGCTGCGAAAGTGATGCAGAAGGAGATTAGGGATCTTCAGAGATTTGCAAATATGATGCCTCCGCCGGGAAATAGGAAGTGGGTTGTGGATGATTTGGCTGTTATTACGGAATCGAAAGAGGTTGCAGGTGATATGTTAAATGAGGCTGTGCTTGATCAGGTAATTTAGTTCTTTTGTCACTACTTTTTCTAGGTTTTGCTTGATAAGTTAGCTTAGTTCTTGGTCATTTCATTTCTTCTTATATCATGCATTTATAGCTGCATATTGGATACTCTTAAAAGTTATTGATAATTTTCCCCACCTTGTTTAATCAAATATGGGCTTCAATTTGTCCTTGATCTACATGAAGATGGTGAGGAAGATGACTGAATGGATTGAGGTTCTGCAGTGCAACCTAATTATAGAAATGAGATTGATCATGTAACAAGAGATCCAAAATGCTATTATCAGTGAGAGAACCACATAAAAGGATTGTTGAACACCAAATTTGTGGTTATAAAACTGTCTATCTAAGATAATTTACATGGGGGGTTTTTCCTTTGATGCCTTTTATCTCATTTCTTAAAAGCATCAAAAAGTTGGCAGATGGCTGAAAAGTAGCCCTTTTGGATGTTTGCAACAATGAAACCTCTTCTTGGGCGTATTTAGTATGCTAATAAATTGGAGCTACCCAAGGTAAATCCACAACTGTATATGCCATTCCTTAAAACTTTCTTGTTCACATGCGATGCTATACAAGACAACTTGCCGTCTCTAAGTCTCTCTTACTCAGAAGCTTTATACATTAGGTTGTCACCCTATTTAATTGTCTAGTCTCCTCATGCATAAATTGTTGTATTAGAAGGTCTACCCCTATTCTATATGGGAAGCCCTCTAAGCCTCCCCCATTGCATCACTGGCAATTATCTTGCATAATTTGTCAAAAGTCTTCTATCAAAAATAAATAAATAAATAAAAAGTGTCAAAAATCATCATCAAAGGAAAGATGCATACTTCACTTCAGAAGTCTATACGGGAAGCCCTCTAAGCCTCCCCAGTTGCATCACCTGCAATTATCTTGCATAATTTGTCAAAAGTCTTCTATCAAAAATAAATAAATAAATAAAAAGTTTAAAAAGTCATCATCAGAGGAAAGATGCATACTTCACTTCAGAAGTCTATATGGGAAGCCCTCTAAGCCTCCCCCATTGCATCAGCTGCAATTATCTTGGATAATTTGTCAAAAGTCTTCTATCAAAAATAATTAATTAAATAAGAAGTGTCAAAAGTCATCATCAAAGGAAAGATGCATACTTCACTGCAGAAGCTTCCAGGCTTATTCAACCAATCTGCAGCTCTTGAGCATGGTGTATTAGAAGGTCTACCCCTATTCTATATGGGAAACCCTCTAAGCCTCCCCCATTGCATCACCTTCAATTATCTTGCATAATTTGTCAGAAGTCTTCTATCAAAAATAATTAAATAAATAAAAAGTGTCATAAGTCATCATCAAACGAAAGATGCATACTTCACTTCAGAAGCTCCCAGGCTTATTCAACCAATCTGCTGCTCTTGAGCATGGTGTCAAATTCATTCTCAAGATTGCTTGCTTGTTACATGGTGGCAAATAGGGGCTAACGAAGAGGTCTTGGCCAGAAGGAAAGCTGAATCACTTATCAAACTAATATGTAATTGGCTCCTAAATTTGCTCTTCAAATCCAAGAGTTCTGGTAGTCAATGTCTCATGCTTTTGGAGAACTAGACTAGTAAATAATATGATTAAGAAGGCATATGTAGGTAGGAATTTAGATATGTATCATTTTTCTTTTCTCTGTCATCGTAAAATTTGTATTAATTATTCTAAAATGTTTACTTTGGCCACTTATGGTCTTCTAATAATTGTCTTTTTGGTCACAATTTTACAAGGGAACTCTTTGTGGAGGGTCTGGATGAGGGACAAGTGTCTGAAATTCGAATATGATTAGTACTTCAATTCCTAATTGAGGGTGTAAGAATCAAGAACCTAGAAACTGCCGACAAGGTTTCTAAGCATGTGCCTTAGAACAACAAGCAAGAAAAAAGGTTGTGGAGTGTCCTTGTTCAAGTTATTTGTGAGAAAGGAAAAGGGAAAGGAGGGTGAAAGTCAAAGGAGGTGATATCTTCTAGGCATTGGATTCAGAAGTGAATTAGGAAAGGTGAGTATTGGAGTTTAGAGTTCTATGTGGGCAAGAGTTCAAGTCTGCGACATGGTTTGATGTTATAATCTGGCTATGAAAGACAACTTTGGTGTCCTTTATATTCAATAGAAGAATAAGAAAAGATGTCAATTTTTTTCATGGGTAGGAAGGAGGGTTAGCAAAGCCTATTAGGGTCTCGCTTGTTCCTTGTGGGATTGGTGTTTAGATTCAGTGAGAGTTTTGTTCCAATTGCTTTATTTGCTCGTCCAAATGAGAGTTCAGGACTAGCTAGTGAAAGTTGGAGGTAACAGTAGATTTATGGTTAAATTCTATTGCACATTTATAAGCATGACTCAAGAAGAATTAGTTTCTAGAAAGTTTGTCTTATGTAATGGGACTCAATGAAGGTTGAGGATTTTGTATCTGGAGCAGCTTTGGGCAAGCTCCCTTGGTTAAGAGGAATTTCCAGCTTGTTTATAGATGCACCTTCTTATAAGAAAAGGGTTAATAACTCCTGCAGAAATCCTGCTGTATATGTGTATGATTCCCTTGCTCTTTATCGAATTTGTAGTGCTCGGCAGTGGAATCAAAAGGTATTAGAATTAGTAGAACAAAAACAGAGTGCATGGAATACAGCTTTACTATAATAATGACTTTAGATGAAAATGCTGTAAAAGTTGAAGGAGAAGAGATGTATATGAGGACAGCTTTTGTTACCTGGTATCTGTTATTCAAAAAGATGGAAATATTGATGAAGATGTCTCACATAGGATTAGAGTAGGGTGGATGAAATGGAGAAATGCGTCGGGAGTGTTATGTAAATGTAAGATTTCGCCTCAAATAAAAGACAAGTTTTATAGAACTGCAATACAAGCAGCAATGTTTTATGGTACAAAGTGTTGGACTATTAGAAATGAATGAGTGTAGCAAAGATGGGAATGTAAAGGTGGAAGAGTGGATTAATAAGAAGAGATAGAATTAGAAATGAACATATTTAGTTAAACCTTGGAGTAGCTTCTTTCATAAGATGAGAGATAGATTAAAATGGTTTTGGACAAAATCAAGGAAGCCTACGTAATGCTTCTCTTAGAAGAAGTGATAGAATACAATTTGAAGGTTCAACAAGAACAAGAGGAAGACAGACAAAAACTTTAGGAGAAGTAATAAAACAATGTGCTGTGATTTTGGACTCAAGAGTTGCATAGCTTTCGACAGAGCTGAATGGAAAATGATATATATAGTCAACTCCAACTAAGTTGGGATAAAAGCCTGATTGAGTTAAGTATATCTAACAATGGAAATCATGTCTCAACAACCTAAGGCATTGTTTTGGAGTTGTTTGGTTTTCTAGAAGTAAATCAAGTTAGAATGATGCGGGATTCACTTTTATCAATTTAGCTGAACATCTTTACCATGTGAGAATTGACCTTGAGCTTTTACTTTTTATTTCTAAAGATAACAACACTACTAGAACTCTAGGAAGCTTGTAAAATTGTGGTTTTGCTAGCTCTCTCCATCTTTTAAACCTTTTGTTTATGCTTCACTTTGCTTTACATGCGCAGTATGCACATATTAAACCAGTATGACATGCGATGCCTGATGCACTTGCTTTAACTTTTGTAAATGGTAACAAATGGACTTTCATTTTCTTTGTGGTCCTAGAGTTTACTTAGCTTGAGCCCATTTCTGTGACATTTCTTGCATCTCCATGTGTTTGTGTGTTTGAGGAATAGTAGCAATGCTGCAATCATGGAAAGACGAAGCTTTTTTTTTTTTGGTAATGAAACATTATTTTGTGGATTCTTTGATCAACATTATTCCTATTTCTAGAAGATGACTTTTGCATTACAATTGCTAGTGATGGTTCGAGTACTGAAATTGAGTAATGTAAAATAACAAAGTTTTGGATAGTTCGCAACTGCAGTACAATTAACCTCTCCTCATCCGTTGTTTGGCTTATAGTAAATATTTTGCCCAGGGTTGGATATAAGGTTAGACCTTGTCCTCCTCTCACCACCCTAAACACACATACACACGATAAATCTAAAAGTGCTCCCACATTACTTTCTTAAGTTGTTTTGATCCATTTGTTGTTTTACTAGATAGTCAACATTGACCTGTTCCCATAGGGATTCATTGACAAGGAGTTCGGCTATTCATAAGACACCAGTTTTTCATAGTTCAAGAAGTTAATTAATTGGAAAGAAGTATTGTAGAGAGAATCATGTAAATCATAGGCCCTGCAACAAAGGCATTGCCATCCTCTAGCTGGTTTAAAGTTTTGGTCTCTGTTTCATTGGGAAATGTGTTGCTTTGCTAGTGTTGTGGAACTTAGCTGAAGCCTTTTACATGGGCCTTGGTGCCTTTTCTCTTCAAAATTTACATTGTTTCTTCTTTCATTACAGTTTATTGTTTGTGAATGACTAAAATTGCTTATTTTAGTCTTCTGTTTAATTCTGAAAAATAATTCAGAAAAGCTAAACTTCTAGAAGTCTTGTCATGCTTAATGCTGTATGCCAATGCTTTTTGAGCATGAAAGACTATTACATCTATAAAAAAGATATATCAGCGGCAACAAGAAGTTGACGACTATATTCATTGATGTCACTATGAAAGGTTGTATGCAGGGCGGAACACAAAAGACACTATAGTCGAGACATGACAAAAGGGGCACAAGAATTTTGAAAATATTTGATGAAAAAGTTGGAAAAAATTTTCATTAAATTTTTTATCTCTGTTTGTGTTCCCATGACCTCTAAAAACGTAGGTGCAAAAATTTGGCTCATTTTGTCGGAGAGATGGTGAAAATTTTTGTTTTGTCATAGTCTTCACAAACCAAACATGATTTTTTTCCCCCCACACATGCCCCTTCTGCTCCATACTACAAACTAAATGCTCCCTAATATTCCAAAAGAGGAAAAAAGCAAAAGCTGGGAAATCACTTTATGCACTCGATCTCAAAACTCAGTTCATTGGGAAACTATGAAATGCCAAACATGGAAAGGATCATTTGTCAATTTCTTGATTATTTGCTCATGCCATCTTTCTCTGCCATGCAAGGCTGGTACGATTAGCAAACAAAATTTTATTTTCATCTGGCATTGTACTCAAGCATTATAAGGTTGTGCAACCTTTGTTTCTAGGATGTGGGGCATTCTGCTGTCTAACTGCAGATGCCCTGTAGGATTTTCTGCTCTTCATTGTGGATGGTCGGTCATTCTTGACAATTTTTTAGTCCTTGTTTCACGTAGACAAATAAAGCACAGATCAAATGATTTTGTGATTAAAATGACTAATGAGATGAACGGAAATGGTTGTTCTTGATTGTGGTTTTAGAAGTGAGACCATTATCCTCGTTAATTATTTTGTATATTTATTCATTTTAGTCAGCATTTTATGTGGTCCATGTATTTATGCTCTTTCATTTGTCACCTTCCTGATTTAATTTTAAGCATCTATTTGAAGTGTGAAACTTCTCAGTTGCAGCTGTATTCTTATCTCTTGACCTGCTTCTGGATATATATAAATATGTGTTTTTTTTTGGGGGGGGGGGGATAATCTTTCTTATTCTGTCTTTCTGTGTTTTGTGTTGCAGGTATTTGGTGAGAAAGCTTTTGAGAAATTTGGAAAGGGTTTCATCTCCATGCATTTCTCTGATCAACATGTCGGTACAAGCAGGAAGATGCTGCAGTTCAAATTTGTTCTTCCCGCTGCTAACAACATGGCTGACATGAGTAGATTAGTGGCTCTTATACCTTATTACATTGATTTAATTGGGCGATACAAACTCAGCTCACAGGTTAGTGCATTATATGATACATTAGTTGAAGGAGAAGCTGAACCATTAGTTTCACAATTTCCAGCTCTAATGGCTTCTTGATTGATATAATCATTTTTCATGTTTGATGATCTACTATAGTTAAGGCCTGAGAGCAAAGCAATTAAATCTCTAATTTGAGGGGACATTTTGTGTAAAACTGCAGGCTCGTGTGAAAACTGAAGCAGCTAGAGCAAAGGCTGCCCAGGAGGCATACAAGGAACTTCAGAATACTAGGCAAGAAGCATTGCAGAGAAAGAAGGCAGAGAGGAAGAAGCTGTTAGAGGAGGCTGAAGCAAAGCTCAGCGCAGAGTCTATCCACAAACGTGAGGCAAAAGAGCGTGCCCGCCAGATGAAGAAGGCAATGCCGAGAGTGAAGATGACACGTGCCCATTAGAGAAATGATTCCTCATCACATCAAATTGCTGGTTCTTGCTCACTTTATGATATAATATGGGGGAATGTCCACCCTTGACGGATGAAATGCTGTACTCTGTGGCTGTACTTTTAGTAATTTGCTGCCTTCTGTAAGGAGACTCTAAAATCACCACGTAATTGTGGTTTTTGGTTGATGTAGTATCAGATGCGACAGAAACTTAAAATGGTTTCTAGACCGACTGTTTGAATAGGCTATGAATCCACTATGAACTCGGTAGAGGCAGAGACCCTCCTATTTGATTCCTCTTCCAAATTTCAGCTTAGAAATGATTCAGTAAGAATCCATTGTATAGAAGGGTTTGCAGGTTGGATGCATGCATTATATTTGGTTGGCTAACATGGTATTCTTCTTTGCTGGTATCAGTAGCACAGCGCGGTGTGATGTTCACCCCCCTACTTCCTCAATAAGCACGACAAACACACACTCTCTCACGATCGATGCCGCAGAACCTTCATCAATGCCAACATCAAATGGGTTAGGGACCCTTGATTGGGTCATATGTTCTCCATGAGTGATGGTCAGCTTTTGCTTTTTAGGTTGTGACTGATGCTCAGATAGTTACCCTAATAGGCAGAAAATGAACCGCTGAGATGTATTTTATTTTTTTAAAAAAAAAGTTTATTTTCAGTCAGATTCTAAAGGATACGTTAAATTTACATGAGGTTACTCCCGAATGTTAAAAACACTTCAGTCCTGTTCCTCAGGGACAAAGCAGTAAAGCCTTCTCATTTTTATCCCCATTTTCCCGATTTGATTCCGGTTGATTGTATTTCCTTGTATCATCTAAAAAAAAAAACCACTTTAGTCCCTTTTGCCACAGGAGAATGTCTCAAAGACTTTACATTCACATCATTTTCATTGATTTTGATAATGGGAGATCATTGTCAGAGGCATACTAATCCTATATACTATTTGGCACAAGAAGGTGAGAGGCCCAGAGCATGACAAATTCGGTCAAGGCGGTCTCTGGTCTTGGGCAGAAACATTAACGGCTTGTCCCGATTTGTATAGATTTGTGGCACCTTTGAACTTACAGAGAAGGCAAATTGATCAGGAAGAAAAGGAGGATAGAAATAGCAGAAGATTGAGAACCAATGAAGATTGAGCATGCTCCTGCTCGCCAGATGAAGAAGGCAATGCCAAAAGTGAAAATGGCACGCTTGTTACACCCTGAAAATCACCAGTCCTTACACATCACATCGAGTTGCTTCTCTCTCTCTCTCTCTCTCTCCCTCTGATTTGATATGTAAACTGCTGCAGTGGGAGACTCCAAAATCACCACATTGTGGCTTTGAATTGGAGTTGTACTCAAATTCCGGTGGCATTCCTTGGGTACCTTGTTATGTATGCTTTGCAGATGATATTGATTGTGTAGAGGCGATGGCGATCAAATGGGTACCCTGCATCAAGGCAGGCTTTTTAATTTTTAATTTCTTTTATCCTTTTTAATGTTCTTTAATTATCTCTACAGTCTCTCCCAATGACAGACCTAGGATTTTTTTCTTTGGGGTTCAAAATCAAAACAAAATACAAAAAATAAAGCTTATATATCAAACATATTTGAAAATGAATATTTTAGATTCAATAACTATATTCATTTAAAGAAAAGACAACCGCAAAATTTAAAAAAAAAAAAAGTAAAAGAAAAGACAAAAGCTAACAAATTCCTATCAATCTAAACGACTTAACATATTATCAATTTTTCTCAATATAAAAAAATATAAAGCATTCAATTGGGAAAAAAACAAAAGCTCTAAAAAAGCCTTAAATAAAATCAAAAAATGGAACCGTGTGAATTGGTTTTTTGTCTTGATTTTTTGTTTTTTTTTATTACATTCTCATCTCTTATTTTAAACCATAAACAGAAAGGGGTTAACAGCTAGTAAAATAGAAAGAGAGAGGTGAGATAAAAAAAGGTGAAAAAGGAAGAGTATAGAAAAGGAAAAGAGGGCCAAGCAATTCTATATAACAACAAATTGAGATTTAGTTTCAAATTTTAATATCAGTCATCTGAGAAATCAATACTCAGAGAGGAAAAGAAAATATCATAAAATTAAAATTTGAAAATAAAATAGAAAAATAAAACAAAAAAATATAAATATAAATAATAAAAAAAAATAAACTATCTATAAAAACTTTAGAATAATAATAATAATAATAATAATAATTTATTATCATCATCATCATCATCATTATCATCAGTCACGCATTCCTATTTAAATTCATTTCTTCATTTAAACTCATAATGTTTATATTTTTACGAATATTTGTATTCAAATTTTATCGACCTATCACGACATTAAAAAAAAAAAAAACAATAACAACTAGTGGGAGATGGCCCTTCCAGCCCTCCCTTTGCTCCGACCTCGATCTCTCCCTGCCTCTTAGCTTACCCTCCCCTCCTACCCCTCCAAAAAAAAGAATAAAAAGACCAAAAAAAAATTATAATGTTGGTATTTCCGGCGTAGCTTAAAGTTATAATATTGGTATTTCTAAATTATCAGCGTAGCTAAACCCAAAGAAAAAAAGACAAAAAAAAAAAAAAAATTACCAGCGTGGCTTAAAGTTATGATGTTGGTATTTCCAAATTTACCTAATTATTTAGCCAAATATGCTCCCATTCCACCACATTAATTCTCAATGACCTCACTTGGAAGCAACACATTTTCATTTTACACCGGTTGCTGGCTTCTATCTTTGCTCAGGTTGAAGACTTCAGGCAAAAGGAGACTGAACTTAGGGACCATTTCTCTAGCCTTAAAGCCCTTTTGGCCCCTAAACTGCGGCTAAAAAGCCATATTTGCCCACCTTCAATTTTCAAAATCACTCCTAAGGTACTCAAATTATGCAAAAAGTGATACATTCACTACCCATGTGGCATAGTCATGCCATAAAAATTGCAGTGGATATGTAATATGTAAAAAAGAAGCCGAAAGACATCATTGAATACGTGATGAGGAAAACATACTTTATTGACCCAATTGTCACAAAATGTCTAGTTTAACAAAATTTTGAGAAACATTTTCTTTGGAAGTCGGAGGAAATTACATACACATCTAGCAATTTTGGGAGGCTCACAAGCCTTTAGCTATCCATGTTGGACATGGCAAAAAATGGTTAAGACATACCCTTTAATTATCACAAATATGGTGAAACTCACGAGAATATTCACAAATATGTTGATATTACCAACGGACAGTTAGTGGAAAAAGTGCTAAGTCTCTTAATCAAAGACTCGACTTCAAGACTTAAGAATGAAGAAAACTGTATCGGAAAAACCGAATTAATCAAAACATAACTCTGGACAGCAATTGGTGTGAAAGATTCCCCGACACCCAAAAATAATGTTGACACTGCACAAAAAGGTTAAGACATACCCTTTTATTCATAGAAAAAAACCCTATATTTTCTTACTATTCTTTTCTCTGGTTGAGAAATATTACAAGTAAAAATAACATAAAATAGAGAATTTAAGATATTGAAACTTGTGCAGAGCTTCCATCCAAAGGGGGCCATTTGTGGAGTAGTTTCGGTGGGAATGAAATGTTGCTACAAAAAGGCATATAATTCAAGAGATAGTACAATATTTCTTCTATACTTGGCATTTCATGCTTCGCAATCTACTATTGGGTGCCTTATTTGTTTGAATATAAGATAGCAATAATAGCATTATTCAAGAATTTCGGTGCAACTTACCAGCACCAGAAAATGATTTTAATGAATTATTTCTGAATTTTCTCTTGAAGATCAATGAAAGCGCTGAACCCAGCACTGGCCAGCTTGTGACAATAGCTATGTATGCAAGAACCCAGACAGATATCTTACAATGCCGTGCAACCTGATCCATGCTCCTTGTTATAGGTTGAGAAGGATTGGAAGAATCTTGCTTTGCAGGCGCACCTGGGACTTTTTGTAGGGCATCCGTTTCTGCTGTCATGGTGTTATTCAATCACTCCTGGAGCTGTATCATTGTCTTTTGTTGTTTTCAGTAGATGGTCATGATGTGCATCTTCAACTTCACCATTTCTTTGTTCAGAACCTAGTTCAGCAACCGCTCCATCCTTTATAATATTTACAAACCGACCCTGATCAACTGAAGGGTCTGTTGAACTTGGTGAGGAGGAAGATTGCACCTACGAGTTGAACAAGATAAATGAGTTGGAAAAATGTGAGACCTGAGATGTTGATGTCCCTTATGACTTTTATAAATGATGTCAATTCACCTCCTTTTTCCCGAGGACAAATGGACTGGAATGGAGGACGCTGAGGAATTCATCAACAGCCCTTACCCACCTGCAAATAATAGGACACGTGAATCTGGCTCAGATAAACACAATAGATCATTGAATTGTACAACGCAATCAAGTCTAAAGCAAAAATATACTTGATAGGTGCTGTTTTTGCAATGAAAAAATAAGGCAGCTCTGGTTATAAGTGAAATTATATGTTCAACAGAAAGCAATAGCACTTGGATATGTGATCTGCTTCTGAATGCACTTTTCCCTGTTGACCTTTTTTCCCCTTTTTGGGGGGTGGATGAGAAATCTCTTTAGAGAATACAAAAAGGAAAATAAAAAATCCTTGGAGACAAAGGAAAAAAATAAGTAAAAACTGAGGACGTGCTTCGGAAATTATCTGTAAAGACACTCTTAGAGAACCCAGCATCTAAGCATCAAGGAGAAAAGGATCCCATGGAAGGTATAACAGAGCTCTGTATCTTTGAAAATCCAATCATTCCTCTCTAACCATGAATCCCTAAATATTGCAATATTTGATTCATATCACACCAAAAGACCATCATAAAATTTTGATCTCCTTGCAGCATTTAACACTAATGTTCAGATGCATCAAAACTTAGATATTCTCCAGAGAACCTGCAACTCTTCAACCCGGTTGAAAAGCCTAATTGGAAAATCTCATGATGCGGCACACAAAGAACAGATGATCCTGTGATTAACTTTTCTTAAGTTGCATAATTTGTATGATAGGAGATAAAGCTTAGTTGGTTCTCCTTGCAATAAATCAGGAGTGTTTAGTCTCAAGTGGAGACACTTTATACCTGTTCAATATAGCGACAGAATGCCATGTGCATATAGTTGTGAGTACAAAAAGTAGGGGCCGCAAGGTATTTAAGGTAATAAATTAGTCGACCAGAAAACATAAGGAAAAGAGAATCAGGAGAATGCGTCATATATTACCACAAACTCGTAGCAGTTATCCCTTCATAGTAAGCCAAGTGCCCTCCATGCTTTGTTGTAGCCAGAACAACATTTTTATTGTTCCTATATATTGATCAATTGGCCAGTAAGTAGATCATTGAAAATATTATAGGTTTGGACAACATTAGACTCAACTCCATGCAGTATGAACCACTATAACTTGCTATACTATTATAGGTTTAAAATTTATCATAGGTTCTGATACAATATCATGTTTCAATAAAATAAGTAAAATAATATAACAATAACAAGCAGATAATATCATTTATGTTTTACTTTGTAACAACAAATATATTTATGCTTAGACAAGCAGTTGTGGTGCACTTAATACAGTTTAATAAGAAAGCAGGAGAAAGACGGTGTACATGTAAATTCAAATCATGTTACTCCTCTCCTGTACTGAGAATCTGAAAATGTAGCAATTACCTTCCATCTCCTTTATAGAATCAATATTACCTAGCCTGTAAGGGCTATAGAATAATATTTTTGAGCATTTACAGTCAACTTAACTTGGTTTAAATAAGTCCCGATGAAATTGTGTGCAGATTTCTTCATAAATACAAGGCTCATCCCAGAAACTTAAGGAGCTTGGTGGAGGAAATTTATCAAAATGTTGTGGTTGGTAATCAGACATCATAGAAGTAAAATTACTTACCTACATTCATCGTACGGAATGGCTTCCCCAGTACAGACAGGATCATTGACAGCACTAATGCAGAGAAGTGGCACAGATACATCTTCAACAAAATTAACACTGCTAGAATGCCTGTAATATGCATCCACAGTCTGGAAGAAAAGAAAATGCTTTCAGAAAAAATGGGGAGAGAGGAAAAACAAAATTAGGAAGAGCAAAAAGATACCCTGAACTTTGCCATAACACGGGTGGCATACTTGTCAAAGTCTCGAACACACCGCGACTGTTTTTAGAAGATAAGAACCAGAAGTTTTGTGTTAGCAGAAATTTCAAGGTCAGATTCAAGCGTATTACAATTATTTTGTAGCTGTCAGCAAACAGCAAACATATTGCAAGACAACTTATGTTGACTTCACAAGCATTATTCATAATAATTGGGTCAGGTATGGTCTTGTAAGTGCATTATATGAGTGCCAATGAGATTATAACTGAACAAGTAAAAACCTGCCAATTATGACCATTATTTAGGATCAACTGGTTAGTATTATTAACTGGGCTTTTACGTGATTACATGATCATAATATAAATTCATGTCTACACACAACATGCCCACTGTAGATATTGAACAATCAAAAGAAAAACCAACAACCCCATCTGTATTATTGTTTTCTATTTTCCTATCTTCATTGTGGAGTTTCTCTATTGTGTCCTGGAGGTCTAAGGTTCGAATCAACCTCTTCGCAAAAAAAGCAAAGGAAAGACTGCCTACGTATTCCCTTCCCCAAAACCCACAATATGAGAGTTTCGGCACTGGGTACTATTTTCCTATCTTCAGTGTAGATTTGAACCCATCCATCCACCATAAGCACATATGCCCTATTGGATATGTCTTATGAGTGATGAGTGCGAGAACCAGGGTTAATCAAGAAGCAAAAAACAAAGAATCAGGTTATGCAGTAAAACAAAGTGGCTTTCCTCTATTGCTAGTGAGGAAGGTGCTTGCAAGAAACTTCATACATAAGGGAGCTAATATGTTATTTGCCTTCAGAAAACCAACTGAAGCACTAGGGTTCATAAAAATTGCTCAAAAATTGGGAGAATTTAGGATTGGAGGCTCATCTGTTCATATAGCTAGAGGAATGCAGGAAGCAATAGTGAGCTTTTAAAGAGGTTGGTGGTGGAGATGAGAGAGAGGGACATGGGAGCAGCTAGGGCTCAATGTGAGAGCGGGGAAAATGGATTTTTTTCTTTTTTTTTTAAAGTAGGGGACAAACAAATGCTTTGTGATGATAGGGTCTGAGGAAGAATGACTTCACCAATTACCATAGTTGTGTTTGTGTACCGCCTTCCTTGTAAGAGGACAATTGGAATTGGATAAATTTTTCCCAATGAACTTAACAAAAATTTCCAAAGGGGTTTCTTCAACCAAATACATACTTTGGCCAAGATGTAATTTGAAGGCTGAACAATCTTCAGTAATGTTTCTTATAGATGAAAGCATCGTGGCAAATTATAAATCATAAATCGATCAGAATTTAATATGCTACAAGAATGGAGCTTATAACTGCTTGATAAAAGAGTCTTCAGAGTTCCAATGCTGGTTGTAAGAATCTTGGAAGACAACATATACCAATGGCAACAAAGAGCTCAGAATATTCAATCAAGCCCCTAAAAGGACAGAATTTATTTCCACTACAAGTATCAATTTATATGAAGATAGGCTATCAAACTATTAAAGTTAGAAATAACATTATGTTATCCTGCACATATCTATGGCTCAACTAAAAGATTATATTCCAATTTACTTCAGATCAATCACATAAATCTATTTCTTTCCCTCTGCTCACATTTAAAAGTATCCAGTTATAATATAAGGTAGCATTTCTTATCTACCTTCGCGACATTTTCTTTGACTTTATAGTAGAAAAGCAATATCCATTTAAAGAGGGAAAAGGCAAACACCTGATAGAACCAACTCTCCCAGAAAACAAGCTGCTATTAACTTCGAACCAACTAGATAGAAACTGCTACAAATCACCTCATTTATATAATAATAAACTTAGACCTCATGCATGATCACATAAAATTCAGAACTCTCCAACTACCGGGCTGTGTGCCTAACGTAGTTCTTGGCGCACCTTAAATTTGTTTACATCTATTTCTCATTTGCTCATGTATTAATAACGTCATTTCACACAACAAAATCATCGTAATTTTGTTTCCTGCATCAAATCCTCAATAGATTATACCAGAAACATTTTCTTCAACATAAATTCCTCATTGTCAAACCTCTAATCCATTTTATCATTACGTGCATATATGACATAAGAAATAAAATGTAGTATAGGAGATATGGAGATCCAGCAACTTTCTTTATGTATAACACCAAAATTTTAAACTAAATAGGTCCAATTAAACACAAAGTGAAATATTGCAGCAGGACTTTTCTACGAAGAGAGGAGAGGATGAAAAAGACCTTTTGAACAGCTTCATAATTAATGATTCGAGATAATGCATGCTGGTGCCTACACAGCACAGAAAGATTTGTATGAGAATATGCTCCAACTATAATATAAACAAGTTTGATGGAATTACGAGTTTAATTACTAATATTGACAATAAATCATCTTGAAAATTTAACTGTGTATAAATACATACAATTGGGCATATCTTTTTAGGCCGCTTGTCAGAAATCTGTCATAGAACCTCTGCTGATGCTTTCGGATAAGGAACCTGCTTCCCATCTGTACACAAGCTAGAGTGTTACAACTTTGAGCAACAAAGTACTGAAACTCAAGAGAGTGTAGTATCTCAAAGCACCATTCATTTTTTTCTTCTTTCATTTTGGTTTGATACAATAGACAGAATTGGATAAGGAAACATACATTCTGAATGCTTTTTGCAGCAGCAAAAGAATATGAGAATCAGAAAACCAACAATTTCCAAGTTTCTTTAAATGAGCCTTTAAAATTGTACAGAAGATACTTTACAAGATGTACATCTTAGCCAGCATAGTGAAAACCATTTCACAATGGAGAACCAACTGATATTCTCCAACTTCCATGTTCTTTTGTTGAACCCGAGATAGTCAAACAACATCCAAGATTTCTTTACCATAAGAACTACGGGAGCGCATATCAAGAGAAAAGAAACAAGTACTGAGTCACCAAGAGAAAATTGTTTAAAATGTAGAGAGCCACTAAATCTCTGAATTTCATCAAGCATAAACTTTTCATAGAGCACTTTGCCATCACGATACATGAATAGTTAATTACTTTAGTGGGATGAATGAAACACATCCTATTCCAAGATGGTAAGAATTCAAAGTAGTGACAGGCCAACATATGTCTAAATAGAAATCAACAAGGGCAATAGGAAACATGTCCTATTCCACTAGTCTAAACTCTACATATTTCAATATCTCCGGTTAATAGGATAGGCAAGCGCAAAAGTTGTTACCATGTTCCCACTGTCTTATTATAGCATGATAAGAAGAGAATATATAGAGATAAAGAAGAATATTGAGTAGGATGACATAGGCATAGCCATAATGGATGCAAGAGTCACAAGTATTTCTAAAATGGCGTATCCAGTGCCGAAACTCCCACATTATGGGGTTTAGGGAACGGAATACGTAGGCAGTCTTCCCCTTGCTTTTTAGTCACAAGAATTTCTATTTTTCATAAAACCTTGACATGGAGGAAATTTGCATTCTACGAGATTGTATCAAATTACCAACCACAAGATCCCAAGGAGAGCCAACGGCAGCAGCCCCAACAAGGGGAAGATCATAACCTTCCTCTCCAAGGTATTTTACCTACAAAAATAAAGTGTTCAAAGTTAATCTTGGAAGTCAGAGAACTTACTATCCGTTGGTCTGCTTGAAGAATCTATACAAGCATTTAAATGTGAAGATATCTATGTCTAAAGCATGTAATACCACAGCAAATCATGCCAATATTGATAATACAAATTTCTTCAAGAAAAACAAAATAATAAAAGAAAAACCCTAAAAGCTAATCAGGTGAGTAGTTTTTTCTTCAATAGAGATCTACCGGTTAAAATAAACATGTACCATTCTATATATGAATAATTTTTTAGGGTAATCAATTGTCCACATACCGCTCATTTCTGGAACCTTTACAATTCATCATGGACCAACATGTGAGGTGGAGTGTTAGCAACAACTTAAATGTATTGGTTAAATTGTGCCTAAATCTACAACCTTAATGATCAGCATGCTCTTTATCTCTTAAAAGATTTCAAATTCCTTCATTCAGATAAGCATTGGTATTCCAATGAAAAACAACTCCAATTAAGTTTCAACAATTTTGCAGCATGTTGGAGCTCTATATCCTGGATGTAATCCACTACTACGATTATTTTCTATTGTTATACTTCAGTTGTATAATGATGGCTGAACAAAGGTTTCTTTGATGGGCATTCTCAAAGTGTAAAAAGCATATTTCCAGAGTCACTAATTATATGTAAGCATCATACAATTTCATCAAGACTTATCGAAGTTCTCACAAAATTGAGTTAAAAACAAGAATTGCGGAAGTGCAAACTCAAACTCAAATCAACATCCCAAAGACTTATCGAGTTGTATATTTCCTCAGTATTTCTCAAAATATCATAGCTAACCACCCTCGTCTCATTCACCAAAAATGTGACTGGAAGATATGTTTTCTCTATTCTCCGCATCTTTCTCCATCCTTGCTGACAGAAGCTCGACAATATTTCTTTCTTCCTCCAAAGAGCCAAGGTGAGGAGTTCCCATTTCACCTCTTTTGTTATTTTTCCTCTTTGTCATTTGAATTATTGAAGTTTTGGGAATCCGAGACTTCAAGACTATGGATGGGTTATCTTTTCTGCTTCTAAAAACAAAGAAGATTTACTAGATAGGATGAAAATAGAACCTCTTAAAAAGGAGGAAAGGAAAACCTTACAATCCCTTCAACTCTCCTTTGATTGGTCACAGGATGAGAAGTAGGATATCATTTCTATGGAGAAAACCTTTCCAAACTCTTGGATTAAATTTTTTGACTTTTGGATACCTTATAAGTTTTTTGCTAATGTTAAAGTTTTATATTTGTCTATCTTAGTCCTTTTCTTTCTTGGGTATAGTCTTTGTTGCTCATTTCCTGAATGCTATTCTCTTAAAACGACATCATATGTAAGCATTTGTACCAAAACTGACAGGCGGTGCATACTACAATATGTTGATCATCACAGTCTAGATATAAAAAACACAAGTAAATAAAACCAATTTAGTAAATGGCAGTACAATGCCAATTCATACAAACATAATGATAGCAACATCTGACATAGAAATGCATAGTGAAGAAATGCATTGGGGGAAATTAATATAAAAAAATCAACAAAAAATGCATTGTGAAGAAAATACACAATTAACTTATTTGACTAAACCTTTTCTCAATTTAGTCAGGTCAGCCATATGAAAATGCATAATGATGGTCAATTTGTGCACTAAACAAACAAAAGCTACTGCAATCAACCTACCAAAACATTGGCACCAATGCTAGTTCCAACAGCAAAAAGAGGGGCATCCGGAAATTGGCCATGAAGATACTTAACAACAATTCTGACATCTTCTGTCCATCCACCAGTGTAGAAGCAATCAGACTGCCAAATACACCAAAAAGAAATATAACATGGAAACATTTGAAATCTCACAAGAAAAACAAAATGATCGCATAGCACCACTTATCTTAAAAGTCAAATTAGGACAGCTTCATACCTTTTCTTATTGAAAACATTAAAAGTTTGACTTACAAGGGCATCATCTTCTTCTTCCACAATATAAAGCATCAACACATGCACAACTAGTATATACATCATGAACACAATTATCCAGGTAGAATACAGCATATTTCTATCTATGGACATGCACACACTTATATATCCCATTTCATATTACAACGGTTGATAAGTATGTACTTGACAAATTAGCAAAGTTTACTTTAAATAGGGCTAATGTGACTACTATTACAGTTCACTATCAAACAATATTATAAGATTTCAAAGTTTTATATGATATGATGATTATCGCATTTTATCCAAGAGAATGGGTTATTTTCATCAGAAATATTCCTACTTCAGTTTTTTTGTTGTTATAATGAGGGCGGTATGAGAGAAGTTATTAATACATTCTAATGTAAATAATTTTATTAGCAAGTGCATATGAATATAAGCATTGGTGTGAACACATAAATATTGAATGTTGTAACTATTATCAACACCTTCAATCCCTTTGGTGACACTTAAGAGCTCAAATACCAGGAAAGGAAAGCCATCGCACATCTTCACACTCTTTTGCATACTCCCACTGTCCTAAATTGTAAATACAAAATTTGAATAATACTTGGTTTGTTTGATTAAAGTAGCATTTGCTTCTCTAAACCATCCTAGTTCTGGTGATTTTGAGTCCCCAAACCATCCGGTTTCAAACAACTTTGGGCAAAGAGGTGAAATAAAAACTTGCATTCATCATGTTTAAGTTTCTGTTATTATTTAATTGTACTGCAACTTATATCATGAGATTATGAGGCTTAAAAACATGTTTGAAAAAAGTTTATCTTCACTGGCCTAAGTTTCTTATGATGTTTGACATGGACACACACTTCCATTTGAAGCATCTATGCTTCACAAATTTACTTATAGTGATTCATGTAATAAGCCACAAAGAAGAAGAAAAAAGGAAAGAAAAGGTTAGTTCTGGCAAGATAAAAGCGGGATAATAGGCTCATTAGAAATTCAGAATCAGCACCGTCCCAAATGAATAACAAAATAGTGTGTTAATAGAGAATCAATTGATTCATCGACAGGAATAAAATAACAAGCATTTAAGGATCATTACTGTTATTGATACGCCACCAAGCCCCCGATGATTGCTCACAACAACATTCCATCCACGTTTTGCTATCTTGAAGACAAGATGCTTTATATACTGTCGAAAGAAAAGAATAAACAGAAGAAAACTTCAGTATCCAGACATTTCATGGGAGACAGACGATAATAAATAATGGAGTTTCACTTGGCAATGCAAAAGCTTCAAGTCCAGGATACATGGAAGAGTAAGAGAGTCCTCAGCAATTTGTACGATGAAGTAGAACAAATGAACCCAAGTTGATAAATTTTTTACGAAAGCCTGGAGGACATCACATTAATAGATGCTAAATATAAAACAGTATATGAAGTAAATTTGGTGTGTATGTCTGCTCTTGGATTTCTTATCTGGCTGCGAATGCGTGTTTTGTTTTGGTAGAGTTATTTCCAAACAGTGATTGGAAGCTTGTAGTACTAGAAATACAGCCCCACATATCTGATCTTTTCCTTTTCATTTTATTCTTGCCTTTTTTTTTCCCTTGGCAATGGGGAGGAGAGCAAAACTCAAACTCCGGATGTTTATCACAACCAAAGTTTTTGAGGCATTTGGATAATCATTCAAGCCAAAACTCATGGTCTTATTCTTTTCTCCTTATTATTATTATTATTATTATTATTATTATTATTATTGCATTTTTCACCAATAACAATGTCAATATAATGTAGAAGAGCCAAATTCAAATTTTAGAAAATATCAGCATTCAGTAATGAAGAGGGGAAATAAATCCTCACAGGTGCTTCAGAATCACTTGTTAAGCCAGGAACTACAACCACAACAGGGGTTTTATCCTCTTTATTGATCATCTGGTTCTTGTGTAAGGCAATTCCTCCAACTGTAAACAAAGTACAAATCAATTACTAGAACAGGAGGAAGCATGATATGGCTATTGCTGATGAGGAAAATAGGGAAAAAAGGAAAGAAACTATTGAGGGTATAATTTCATATGCTCAAATAGCATGGATGTGCAAACACTGAAATCTAACAAAGAGATTAAAGACATTATCAAAAATTATAAAGAGTAAGGGCAGAAATGCACTTCATTTGTATTATTTTTGTTTTCAAACTTTTGAGAAATAAACAGAATAGATTTTATGAGACCTAGAGCATTAAAAATTCAATAGTAGTAAAATTATTTAATCTGTCTTCCTAAGAAACCAGTTTGCCAATGTGTTTTTAATAGCACACGAGACATCAACCATTGGCTATCAACAATCATATCTGGAGAAACCCCCAAAACCAGCTCATTTTAAGAGAACTAGATCAGACATATTTTAACAAGGGGAAGAGAGAGAGAGAGAGATGCAAAGAATCAAACTTTGGCCCTCTCTTTCAAATGTGCGAAATGTACAAAACCCTAGCCAAAAATTTCCTCTCACTACCTGATCCATAACACTGCCTAGCAAGGAGTTATAGTTGTTACGAGGGTGTTCAGCTGCTCTATTCTCTCTTCTTCTTTTCTCTTAAATCCTCAATTTTGTCGATTCCACTTATAATATTTCTCATCTACAATGTATAGGTTTTATGTGAAAATATATGGCTTTCTGAAAATTCATTAAATTTTTCTTTGAATGAGTATGAAGTGGTCATTATACTAACAAATTTGAGCACTAATATGGCATTTTCTCCTCCTCTGCCAGAGAATAGCTTGCATACCAATTTATCCAATCCAAGAGGGATATCTAATGTCCTTGATAATCATGTTTTGATGTTATGAAAGAACTAAAGTTAAAAAGGTTATTAGCATTCACTGCATTGTCTGCACCAGGTTGTATGTTTTCCAGGAACTATTGCCTTTTTATGCCATCTAATGTGTGCTAATGTGTGCATGACTGTTAATTCTAATTGTCAAAGCTGTTAACTCCTATGGGTGTAGCAGTTGGCCCTGTACTTTCTTAACCATAGGTCTTGGGCTCAAGCCATAGGAATAAAGAAATAGGATTTGGGAAAGCCAACCCCTCCATGGAGGGCCCCACACTACTTGGGCCGGATTAGTCTGGCGAAGCCCGGATATCATTTGGTGGCAAGTAATCCAATTCCACAAAAAAAAAAAAAAAAAAGGTCAAGGCTTGTGGCAAAAATGTCTGGTTCTGGGTAAAAGCAGTTGAGTTTTGTTTCAGAACTATCCTAGTGCCTTTCTTTTCATAAGAAAATGGAACATCACTCAGCGATAAAATATACTTTTGATTACAATAATTATTAACATAGGCTGCCTGCTCAGGAATGAAGCCCGCACAGGAACAAAAAACTTTCTGTTATATTCAGCTCTACAATACCACATTCTTGAGAAATAAGAACATAAGAAAAGGGTCAAGGAAAAGAGGAAAATTTTGACGAATATACTATTCGGTAGTCTTATATCTTGCTACAAGAGAGGGTATAACAGGAAGAACTGAAATTCAATGGAATTTTTATACTATGTTAGAAAATAAATGCAGTTTTGAACAGTTGACCAGGGTTATTGTCGAAACATTGACCAAACAAGCAGCAAAATTGACCATATATAATTTCACATGCCAATTCTTAGAGCAACAAAACGTATCATTTATGGAGAAAAATGAAGCCAAGACACATAATAACACTACTACACAAATTATGGACACAGATATCATGACAACAGGAATTCTATTGAAAAAAAGGTCTTACTATCAGAACTAATTAGCCAATCCAAAGCCAAAGTTCCACCATCCGGCGTATGGAATATTTCCCTGGCCACAACAGCAAATTAGCAACAAACATTACTGAATAACTTTTATATATCCTGCCATAATAACCTCCTCAAACTAGAAACCAGCTTATTGAATGTGTATTTGGATGCATAATGACGTACTTTCTCTGGCGTTTTTTATTTAATGATGAAAACATCCTTAACGCCATGATACTATGTCCCCAAAATTCTGCTCTAACTGAGCATAGGAAGCAAGCTCACATCTCATTCTGGATTTTCTTATCTAGATAATAACTCATATCTCGAACTTGATCTTACTGAAAGCTGATTCTCACGGAACAGCGATATCTTCTTGTTAACTGTTACAACTGAGAGGCTTTTTAATCTCCATTTCTGTTAATAAATCTTTCCAATGACTAAAGCCCAGGGTCCTAATATCAGAAATCCAGTCGCCAATTTGAAAGAGAGAATGTGCTGCAAATTGTTACCTTTTGTAGCTGAATGAAGGAGAGTTTCCGAAAAAGCTCATGAAAGCAGTTTGAAGATGAGGACTAGAAAGCCATGGTGTAGGTTGGAACCTAGAATAATTAGAATCACTGAATAAACAAAGTGCATTACACCGATCACAATTGTCTACATAAATGAAATAAAATTAACTATGCTTCATTTAACCATACAAGCTCATTGAAATTCATCTATACCTCTGGAGTCAAAGCAAAATTGCTCCCGATCAAAAGATTAAAACAGAAAATTATGGGTTGAAACTCTCACTTGCTCCAAAAACTTATGCTCATAGAGAAAAATTACTTAAAACATTTAGTATATCAATACTCTCTCTCACGTATTAACCTATGACTAGTAGAATTACAAGATTCCAAATGCTTTTGGAATTAGAAAAGGGGTGAAAGGGGAGAGGGTGAATTTTAACTCCTGATGACCTACAAAGGATTCCAAGCTCCACATAGGAGGAATTTTAAAGAGGAGGAAAATGGGTCCAGCAAATTTTGATCTCAGGGTCCTCCCACACTCCTTTACCCTCATATTATGCTACCACTTAGTCTAAAAACCTAAGCATGTTGAGGAGGAAATAAAAATAAATTCTAGGTAGCCATAACCAGGAAATTCTTGTCCTACCTGAAAAATTAGCATCAATCAGATACTAAACATGTGAAATAATTATAAAATTATCGAAATCTTCATCAATTTTGACTAAGTTACTCAAAATCACTAGAATAACACAGTAAACTAATAAAAAGTGAAATGAAAGTTGATAAGTTGACCTTCCGTGTAGAAGTTTGCACTTGGAAACAACTTCTTCGTATACTTGGGACGAAGGATCGAAGGTCAAAACCACAGGGTCGCCTCTGAATCCGGTGAAGAAATCTTGAAGAAAATGCATCTCCCAGAAGAAGTAGAGGAATGTGAGAAGAAGAAAACAAATTCCCAAAAAGTAGTGAGAGATAGGGATTAAGGATAAGCATCGAAGAAGGTGCTGATAAGCAGAAATGGCGGAGTCGAGATTGGTCGATTCTGCGGGGCAATCCATTTTGCTTCACAAATCGAAAACCCCAATTTTTTTGGAATATCAGTTTCGATTGATAGTTTTGGAGTGTCGTGAAGATTGAGAGTTCAGTTTTTATGGTCCGTTTGGTACAAGGATATTTGGGCGGGCTGAGGTTTTTTTGACAAATGAGAGAGCGACCAGACTGCAAATATTTTTTTTAATAAATTATTCATATTAATCTGATTAAATTTGATTTAAACCAAATTAATTTTTTAAAAGATAAAAATCTTTTATCATATATAAAATTTAAACTTAAAATATTATTTAAAAAATATCAATATTTAATTATTGAATTAATCATATATTCATAAAAAGTTAAGGAAAAATACCAATCGAAATAGTTATAGGAACGGACAATAAATAATTTGAAAGCCCATTTGTCAATTTGCACCAAAAAAATAAAAACTATATAAATAAATGAAGGTCACATGATTTTATGGTAAAATAATATTTTTAACCCGTGCATGATTAATTATATCTAAATAAATTTAATTTTTGTATGTAAAAAATTTAAATTTAAATTTATAATTTTTTTAACAATTTTGAAATTTAAAAACTTTTTGAAAAGTTTAGAACGGAAAAAAAAGTAAAAAGTAAAAATATATTTATTATAAACAAACAGATTCTAACTATTTAAAAAAAGAAAAACAAAAAGAAAAAAAACGATTGGCCATTTTAAATCGAGGGATATAATTTTTTTCCCCATTGTGAATTCATTATTTTTCAACGTATCAATTGATTTTTTTTTACCAAATTGAGTCATATCAAAAGTATACTCATCATTTTCATTTCTATTGAAAAATATTAGAAAGTTTATATCAATACAAGTTTAAGATATAGAATTATTATAATTAAATAATCAAACTCCAAATCATAACTTTCAAATATGATTATTTTAAATATTTATTTGTAATCTACGGGAAAGTAAAAAGTTAACATAATAGGATAGGAAAATTATAAAAATATTTAATTAAATTTTATTTGATATTATTAAATACATAATAAAGTGAGTGCATTATTAATATTATTAAACGAAATAAATAAATATCTATTAAATTCTAGCATCTATAAAAGATATTTTAAAAGTGTAATCGGTAAAAATTGTAATTAAGATAAATAATTGATTTTTAAAAGAAATATTTTTCAATGGTTGAAGCAAAATTATAATAATTTTTAAATATTTAATTAAGTTTAATTTAAGGTTATTAAGTGATTATTAGAATTGTAAGAGTTTTTAAATAAAATTTATTTGATATTTTTGAATGCATAAGTTATTAAGTAGATATTTGAATTGTAAAAATATTTCAATAAATTTAATTTCATATTATTCAATACAGGATAAATTGACTCCATTATTGGGTGTCCATTAGAGAGCAGTTAATATGTGTAAACAATATTTTTACAAAGTAACATAATATTAACTTGAAATATGCAATTAATTAAAAGAAATACATTAAAAATCATATAGAGGTTATAAGTTTTATAATAATTTTTATAATTATTTTTATAATGATTTTCAAATATTCAATTAAGTTTAATTTAATATTCTCCAGTGGATACTAAAATTGTAAAATTATAAAATGAAATTTTATTTGATATTATTAAATGCAAAAAAAAAAATAGAGTCCATAATTAATATTTGTTAAATGAAATAAATGGGAGTCCAACCAATTGTTTGTAAATAATATTTTAAAAGTATAACATAATATTAACCTGAAAATTGAAATTAAGTTAAATACATTAAAAATCATATTAAGGTTATATAATTTATTTAAAAAAATACTTTTCAGAGATAAAATTATAATAATTTTAAAATATTCAATTAAGTTAAAAATGAAAAAAAAAATGAGTCCATCAGATTCTGTGTAGATAATATTTTAAAAATGTAATGTAATATTAATTTAGAAATACATTAAAGGTCACATGGAAGTAATGTAATTAATTTTTTTTAAAAAAATTATATTTTTCAATGAATGAGATAAAATTATAAAATTTTTTGAATATTCAATTAAGTTTAATTTGATATTGTTAAGTATATAATAAAATTGTAAAAATATTTAATTTAATTTTAAAAGTGTAAGATAATAGTCAATACATAATAAATTGAATCCATTATTATTGTTATTAAATGAAAATAAATACGGTTTCTTTGGAATGTATAAATGATATTTAAAAGTGTAAGATAATATTAATCTGAAATATATTATTGTACTAATGACTATCATTATTACGCTACAATATAACCATTAAAAAGCAAATCTATTCATGGATCAAAATAAACATTAAAATGAATATAAAATAAATGATAAAAATTCAACCATGATAAAAACATTAATAAAAATATAAAATAAATGACAAACACTAAACCATGTCTAACAAACCAAAAGCACATTTGTCTAAGGTTGTAAAGAAAAATATAACTAATTGAAACAAACTATTTATTAAAAAAATAAAAAAATAAAAAAACAATTGGCCATTTTAAATTGAGAGATGTAATTTTTTTCCCCAATGTTAGGTTCATCATCTTTCAACATATCAATTAATATTTTTTCACCAAACAAAACAATTTTAAAGATATAGAATTATATTATTATTAAATAATCATACTTCAAATCATAAAATTAAAATACAATATTTTAAATATTTATTTGCATTCTATGGAGAAGTATAATAAAAATGAAAAAGCTAAAATGATAGGATGGTAAAATTATAAAAATAATTAATTAAATTTTATTCAGTATTATTAAACACATAATAAAGTGAGTCCATTGTTAATATTATTAATAAAAAATAAATGAGTGTCTATTGAATTCTATCATTTATAAATGATATAAATTTATTAAAAGAAAATAAATAGAGATCCATGGAAATTTGTAAATGATATTTTAAAAGTGTAATGTAATATTAATTTGAAATATACTAATGACTATCATAATTATGTTACAATGTAATTATTGAAAAACAAATCTGTCCATGAATTAAAATAAATATTAAAATGAATATCAAATAAATGATAAAAATTAAATCATGATAAAAATCTTATCAGGAATATAAAATGAAATGACAAAAACTAAACCAAGTTGTCTAACAAACCTAAAACACAATTGTCCAAGTGTTAAAACAACGTATAAAGAAAAGTACAACTAATTGAAACAAACTATTTATTGGAAAAAAAAAAAGAAAAAGAAAAAAAAAACTGGTCATTTTAAAATGAGGGATGTAATTTTTTTCCTCCAATGTCGGGCTCATTATCTTTCAACATATCCATTAATGTTTCTTTCACCAAGCTGAATTTTGTCAGAAATATACTCATCATCTTCTTTTCTGTCGGAAAATATTAGAAAATTTATATCAATTAATTTTAAAGATATATAATTATTATTATTAAATAATCATACTCCAAATTATAAAATTAATATAATGATTATTTTAAATATTTATTTGTAGTATTTTAAATATTTATTTGTAGTCTATGGAGAAGTATAATAAAAATGAAAAATCTAATATGATTATAATTAGACCAAAAATCATATCTCAACAATCTTCTTCTCTTCGCTCCTGATTTATTTGATGTTCTAATCATAATATTTTTATTATCAAACTGTTTTGATGACTTTGAATTGTAATCATAATGAAGAAAATTCTACAAAAAGAAAAACCTTTTTATCAATTAAAGAATTTGAAAAACATAAATATGTATTTATAAATGAAATATATATAGATAATAAACTTTTATGTTGGTAGAGTATTACCTTATTCATCTCTCTCTTTTTCTCGACAACTTTGATACAAACAAATCTTGCACATTTTTCATCATTTTAAATGATATTGATCGTATTTAAAAGTTGTGCCCAGTCCCTATAATGTTTTTGATATGTTATGGAAGATGATATTCTTCATCATTTTCTTATAAAATATTTATTAAATTAAATGTTAATATTCATTAGTTAAAGGCAAAGATATGACATCAATATATTATGAAATTATTAAAAATTTTAATCAAAACAAAAGATATATATGGAATATTTTTAATTAAAACTAAATTTTTTCTTACCTTATCTTCGGTAGAAGCTAAGTTCCAGCATTTATTCAATTATCAATTTAGCATCATCATCATCATCAAAATGTACCATAATAAACTTTCCACTCCCATTTTCAACATCAATAAAATAAATTAATAAAGTAAAAATAAATAATAGTAATCATATCATATCTAATATATAATCATAAAAGTATATAACAGAGGAGAATAAATAGTGGAAAGAAGATATATATATATATATATATATATATAATCATATATAATTTTATTTTAGATAATGGAGAAACCTAGTTATAAATAAATTAATTATATTTTCTATTTATATTATACATCATAAAAGTATATGACTAGATAATGGAGAAACCTAATATAATTATATATAATTTTTTTTGAGTTAATTACATGTCTAGTCCCTAAACTTTACCTTATTTTCACAAATTAGTCCTTACAGTTAAGAATGTTATCTTGTGATCCTCAAACTTTCAAAATTGTAACGTATTAGTCCTTCTGTCACTGACGATGAAAAAGTAGTCATTAACTACTGATGTGACAGTTTACATATCGTACGGATGCTGACGTGTCATTGCCATATAGACTATCACGTCATCAAGATGTGCATTCAGGTGCTGACATGGCAACGACACGTCATCGTCCGTACGACACGTGAAGCGCCACGCGTCGCTAACGACTATTCATTATCATCGGTAGGAAAGACTAACACGTAATAATTTTGAAAGTTTGAAAACCATAAGATAGCATTCTTAACTGTAGGGATTAATTTGTGAAAATGAGATAAAGTTTAGGGACTAGACATGTAATTAACCCTTTTTTTTTTAATATTTATATCAAGTTAGAGAGATAGAAAAGAATCAATAGTGGAAAGAAGATATATATATATATATATATATATATATATATATATATATAAAGTAATTTTTATACATAATGCATAGTGGATTGTTAGTTGTTCTTCTTATGGATAGATTTTGTTAAGGAGAAATAGAGAAAAAATGAAATATAATTTGAGAGAAAAATACGAGGAATAGAAAAAGAAAAGTTAACGATGGTTAAGAAAGTGAAAGGATAAAGATGAATGAGATTTTAAAAGAGATGATAATAACTATTGGAATACAATGTTGTGAATTACAAACCATAAGCAAGCATATTTATAAAGAGGAGAAGTGAAACACGTGTTATTTGGATAGAAAAAGAAATGAAAGGTCATATGTGATTTAAGTTAAAGATAAATAAAAGATCTCTTTATTTATATATTGAAAAAATTCATAATAAATATCAGTATTTATCATTAAAGTATAAAAAAATCCATAATAAATGTGAATATTTATGACAAAAACTCATATATATATATTTATATTAGTATATAGAGGTGCATTAATGTGTTTATTATTTATGATATTTAATATGTTTTATACCTTAATGTCACAATGCTGCCATCGGACCATCCTTTTTTTTTGGGGGGGGGGGGTTCAGCTACATAAATAAATGTGTAATTAAGAGGAAAAATTTTGAATTTCAAGTTTAAATAAGAACATTAACGTTGCAAAATAACAATGATAACACTTCTCATAAAACTATGAAATAAATTAAAATTATTATATTTTGAATCTGCATTTTATAAAAGGTCAGTACAGATATGCTAAACTATACTTATTGAATTTGCTTTTAGCAAAATATATGCAGGCAAATTTTTGAGAAAAAAAAATGATAAAATTAAGAAAGAGATTGTTATTTTTTTGGTCTAAACTAAATACATAAAAATATGGAAATGTTTTTTTTTTTTTTGTATAAAAGAAATTTGTTAAAATTTTAAATTGAGTAAGAAAATGAATGTATTTATTGTTAAACAAGTTTTTCTCCTCTATAAAAGAGATTATTGTTTTAGCCTTTTGTATTTATTTTTCACCATCGGATTTGATTCTGAAACTGCCAGTTCTCGATTCTTTATTTAGTGGAACGGGAACAAAATCTTATAGGGATGGTTTCTGTTCTGATTTTTGAACCATTGGTTTTGGTTTCGGTTTTGGTTCCAAAACTATAAAAATTTAAAAATAAAATAAAATAAAATAAAAGTAAACATCGATATTTTTTGTTAAAAAAAAAACGAATACAAAAATATTGTTAATCAATGACAAAATGAATTTAATTAAAAATTTATTATATTTTTTTCGTTGACGGAATTCTTTACTTGATTTAGTAGTAAATATTTGAGACTCACTTTGCGAAAGCCTAAGAGGTCTAAATATTTATTGCTGCATTAAATTTGTAAAATAATTTATTTAAATTAGTTTTTCTAATATACAACTAATGTGTATTTTTATAACTAAATTTTAATGATTATATTAGATTAAACATTAATTAAAAGAGAAAATTTTCTATTTTTACCTTCAAAGTAACAATAATAGTTTTTTAGTATTTTGAATTTTTAATATCACAACAAATTATATATATATATATATATATATATATATATATATATATATAATATCAAAAACATGGTTTCAGTTTCAATTCCTCAACCTTAAACTGGTCAACAATTTGGTTCGTTCCCATTCCTCAGTTTGTTCAAAACCACAACCATGTCTTGGTTTAAAAGCATTACTTCCCCAATTAAATGTCAAACTAAATTATTATATTTAATTTTAATGAGAAAAAAACTAATTTATATTTTTTTAGCAAAAAAATCAAAACCAATATTTTAATTTTTCTCAATTTGAAGAAATTGATTTTTATAAAAAGAGAAAACAATATCTTCAATTTTAAAGAGAGAAAACTTAAATTTAATAGTTTTAAAGACAAATAGTTCAAAACTAATACATTTAGAGAGAGAGAAAGTATATTAAATTAATATTTTAGCGGAAGAAAATTAGTATATTTAGTTGAAAAATTAAATTTAGTATTTGTGAGGGGAGAAATTTCAAAATCAATGTGTTTTAGGGAGATAAAATTTGAACTAAATTGTTATTTTAGAAAGAGATAACTAATATGATTTTAGATATAGAAAACTTTTTAAATTAATTTTTCTAGAGAAAAAGTTCAAAATAAGTGTAGTTAATAAAAGAAAATATAAATTAAATTGATTTTTTTTGGAGAGAAAGAAAATTTAAAATCAATATATTTAGAAAAAATTTTAAAATAATTTAACTTTCTTAGAGAGAAAAAAATTAACATGGTTAGCTTTATAGAAAAAAGTAAATTTGATTTTTTTAAAAAAAATAGAAAACTTAAAATTAACAGAGAAAATATGAATTAAATAGATTTGTCAGAGAAACAAACTATAACGTTTAATTGTGGGAAAATTTTTCTAGAGAAAGAAATGTGTTCAGAGTGAAAAATTTTAACACCACGAGAGAACATCATTCGTGTCATAATAAAACAAAAAACATAATCGCAAGTAAGATACTTGCCCTTTAGAGCTTGATTGAACATTTTCACAATTTTGATCTTCACCTACGAAAAATCAAAATTAACCTTTCAAACTTCAAGATCATGAGAAAAAACTCGAAACCAAACTTAGATATGGTTTCTAGAGATCATATTAGACAAGGGAAAGTACATTAAACCCAAAGGATTTCAAAAACCCACATAATTATCAAACTCTTTTGAGTTGAGTGGTCGAACACTCTATCTCCTACATCAAAGGTCTCAAGTTTAAATCTTAAAATAGAGAAAAAAAATTTAGAAGAGTCAATCTCTTAATAGACCTTATAGTATTCAGATCGGATTAACCGGATGAAACCCGAATACTGATTGATCCAGTACCTAAAAAAAAAAAATCCACACAATTCCTTCAATTTTCTACTTAACAGATTTTTTGTCTTTTTGATGTTTTTCAAAGACCCTAAAACATGTAGGAACATTATGCCTTTGTTAAAATAAGAAAATAATAAAGATTTTAAAAAAATGAATAAAAACTCACTTTTGAACCAAACGTGATTGCTACGCTCCTGATGTTCTTGGCTTGCTTTTCTTGATCAAAGGTCTCTTTGATTGCTCAAGAATGATGAGTTTTAATTGTCCTACGTTTGGACTTGAAAATTGTTGCATTTGCTCGAGGATTTGAAGGGTCTTTGGGTGAATCGAAAATGGTATGAAGAGAGAGCGTGTTTTGTCCTTTAAAGCATTTTTGTTTCTTTCTTCCATAACTCATGGATTTTACATACTATTGACCACAAAAGGACGTGGGTTTAAATCCTACCATTAATACTTTTAACAGGTCTCTCTAGCTCAATTGGTAGTGTGTAAGGTTGTTAACCTTGTTGGTCGTAATTAAATTTAAGATTAAAACTCAATTTATTATTATTATTTGGTTGAAATAAACTGCGTCCACCAGAAGCTTGCTTTGGATTTTTATAAAAAGTTATGGACTTTTTCATAAAAGTGAGAATTTCCATAAAAATGAATTTTTTATTTATAATTGAATTTCCAAAAACTTGAGTCTTTTTTTACCAAAAAATTTAACTTCTCTAAATTTAATCTTTTCTAAAACTTGTGCAAGTTCTATCTTTACTTTCCCTGATGCCCCTTTTCATATCTCTTGCTTTTTCAGTTTTTCTCTTGCCATCTGATGATAACCGGTTCTTTTACTTCCTTTGATAATTCAAGCTGCGAGAGCTCAACTCAAATCTTAGGAACAAGACCGATCTAGCATGCATAGTGAGCATCATACACATACATATTCACATCCATGCAAATCTCTATAAATCTAAGCATACTTATCAAAATGCAAATACATGAGATGGTTGTAGGATTTCTCTTCTTTGTCTAAATTATTGAATGTGGGGGGGGTTACACCTTGTTGCATAGCTACATAAGTCACAAACATAAAGTTGCACTGTAACAACGCACAGCTCAAAATGAAGAACATGATTGTATTCTTGTTATATTCTCCAACATTACATGCTCATTATGCTAATATAATCCATTCCCATATTTTTCTTGAAGAAGAATATTACACAAAAAGGTTTATAATATTGTCAATCTTCATCAGTTGAGGTTGGAAGAATGTATCCCAAACAAGAAGGAATCGATGAAGAAATGCACTTGTTAGGTCCATTCAAGTCATCTTTCCATGTTGTTTCCATTTCTTCGTGTTCTGCGGCCGATGGGAGATAAGGTGACTTGTGTATCCTGCAAAATCAAAGTGCATCTTTAAGCTAATATGGAATTTTTGTAAGTCGAAAAAAGTACTCATTTTAGATATTTCTAAATCAAAACATATGGTGTTTTTTTTTTTAATAACCATCAGTATCCAATCGATGAAGAAATTAATATTTATATATTTTTTATACAAAGGACTAATATTATTATTATTTTATCACTACTACATATCTAATTTTAGTTATATTTAGACCTTTGATTTGGCTCGAAATTTAGAGCTTATGTGATTAATATCTTTTTTTGAGATAAATTAGTTGTATCTGGTAATTATTTTAAATACAAATAAATTCGATTTGAGATGAATTGGACCCTTAAAAGATAAAATTGTTTTGATATTTGTTTTCTCCATATATAAAATTTAAATTCAAAATTTTATTTAAGAGGTATCAATATCTAACTATTGAACAAACTAGGCATTGGTTAGGTGATTAATATCTATGTCTACCATTGTGTAATCTTCTAATCTATAATTAATAGATTAAAGCAAAAGAGAAAGTCCTGCAGAATCACCTGCTCCGACGTTTTTCAAGGAATCGACTGATGGATTCTTTCCTTGTAAGTGGAAATCCTATGATTAAGCAAAAAAAAAAATAAATAAATAAATTAAGATGAAGCTTTGTTGGATTGTTAAAAGAGAAAATATTACCTGCTTGTAGGTTACCAACTGAAGGCAAGTGAGGCCTGTGAATTGGAGATTTCACATCTCCTTCCTTCTGCAAATGTGTAGTTGTTTGATATGAAAGAGAGCTTTGACTTGCTAATAGCATAATTACTTGGGCTTTCACACATTAAGCAAATGATCCATATTGCCACACAAATGCATATGCTTTTATACATTAAATTAAAAAAAATAATTAAACATTAGTACAAAATCATGCATTTTGTTTCTATATTATTCTAATAATTTCCAATTCTCGTTATACCAAATGGGTCTAAATTCTATTGTAAATTCATTATTTCACTAACAAACTAATATACTAACTGTTGTTCCTTAGGGACAGTGTAGTGGTCAAAACTCGTCTCTCCTAATTTAGAGATGTTAGATTCAAATCTCTATGTAACAAAAAAAAAAAAAAAAAACTACTAACAATTATATAATTAACACTGGGGTCTATAGTCTACTACGTTCGCGGAGCATGCAATAAGTCATTTATGATTTTTCGTTCTGTCTTATTTTACTTATAATATCTTGATAAAAAATTTATGATTTTCATATTAAACTAATTAATATATATTTAACTAAAATTACTTTTGATTGAGTTTAAGTTTAGAATTTGCAACCAGCTCTTTGGAGCATTTCCTATACAAAACCAGACGCGTTCGACTCGGCAGCATTCATGAGTCGCTAGTTTAATTGTCCCTCAGAGACACGGTCAAGGAGTACCATGCATGGTTGTGTCTTCCTCAGCTCGCCATCTTTTCTGCCGGTAGTGGTGTAGCTAGCTAGTTTTCTAGGCACAATTTTAAGATTTTTGTGCAGAAATAGCCAAATAATTGCTAAAGAAGAGAGTGTTGGAAAAGAGAGAGAATGTTTGTACCTTATCTAGAGGAACATCATCGTATACATTAACTGTTCCTGAGTAGAAGATTGTGAGCTGTGCAGTTTGAGGATTTCTCACCAACCAATATTGGTTATGATGAATCACATCTACATTGAAATGAGAAACAAAGGACAATCAACTTTTAGCCCAAACTAAAAAGTATTTTTCCTTTTCTTTGGGGGGGGGGAGGGAAGATTAAAAACACTATATTTAAGAAAAAATGAAAAATAAAGGAAAGTTCCTCTTTTTTTTTTTTTTTTTTTAAATTTTCAAAATAGGCATGCATGGAAACTTGAAATGGGCATCTCTTAAAATGAATAAAGAAGCAAAAAGATAGAATTTTTATACCTTTTTTTTTTGGCAATTTATAAACATATAAAATTCTTTTTGCTAATTGAAAAGGTGAGAACAGGGTCATCTCTATATTGAAATTGTCCCATTCCTTACAAAGAAATGGGGGGATAGAGTTGCTTTCTTGTAAGTAGATGAAGGTCTTATCACTAATAGTTTATTTAAAAAATTATTAAATAAAATTTCACAAATTTATTTTTTCATCATCACCTGCTCTTTGTGATAAAGTCTTTTAAAATGTTTCTAGGGAAGTCCAAGAAAAGTGCTTTTACTTTAAGATAGTGATTTTCCATTAGAACAATTAAGAGCCTAAAATAATCCCTAAATCACTTCTTTTAAATCATTATTATTGGAAAAGCTGTCATACTTCAATTTTCGAGCATTCTAGCAACCAATAAACGATTATAAATATCCTCGGAAGGTATTGCCAAACAAGCCCTTATTCTCATTAAATGGAGACTTCTCTATAACGATGAAATCTAAAATTCACATTAGGCTGAGTTAAATATAACATGTATTTGAAATTATAATTACAGATTAAACAAATTTTATCTTAATCTTAACTCCTTATTCTTGATAACCGTTGAAATTCAATAAAATTCATGTTACATTAAAATTCTTTCAAAAAAAAAACTCATCAAATCTGTTTTAACGTTAAATTTATTTTACCGTATGACTTCAATCTAAAGAAAATGGTCCCAAACAAGGCCATAGCGAGCATGCATAAACCATGACCGGATGAGATTGGATGAGAGGAGATGAGATAATACCTGAATTGGGGGAGCAACTGTTGCTTTAAGAAGGAAGGGCGCCTAGGCATGTTGGAGCCAAACTTGGGAGGTGACAAAGGCCGCGCTGCAGACTTGTTGATGGCTTCAGACTCCTCCACATTGGTCTTGCCTACATAGTGGTGGGGTTGTGTTTTTGTGAACAAATATTTCCTAAACAACCCAATAGATTGAGACATCTTTGCTTGCCCTTTCCCATTTTCTTTCTCCAAATGAGTTGTTAATGAAGAAGATGCTGTGCCAATATTGTGCTTGTTGGATATTTCAAGACAAGAGTGTTCATCTGAGCTGCAAGTCTCAATCTTCATAAAATTGGTCAAACCTGATCCCAAATTCTGGTGTCCCTAAATTCCACCTCAAATCAATACATAATAAACAAATAACTATCTTTGGGAACTCCTGTGAAAAGAAAAGAAAAAAGTAACACGTTTTAACTTGCAATGTGCATCCCTAGATAAAAAGAAAGAGAAAAGCTTAATCGGCCTCACATGGAGAAAAAAGATCAGGAGAGCTAAACTTTTAATAGACTCCACAATATTCGAATTGGATTAGTCGACAGAAATCTGGATACCGGTCGGTGAAAACAAAAAAAAAAAAAAGAGAAAAGCTTGTGGCCCTTAAAAGAACTTTGAAATCTAGTTCTCAGACAAATCCTTAAATACATTGAGATAAAGGAAAAAAAAATACCCATCTTACATTATGTGTCAAGTACATAAATACATAAAAATATATATTAATATATATATTAGTCCATATCCCAAATCTTGTTAAATAGTATTTGAATATATAAGTTAATATTTTTGCATGAAATATCAAGCAAATCATGCAAATAACATATCTTAATTCTATGTTGAACCCAAAATCATGTTCATGCCTATCTAAGTTTACTTGGGAATAGAAAATGGGACAATATGCAAGTTGTAAACCCAAAAGAAAAAAGACACACAAAATCCAATCTACTGCAGGAAGGGAAATGGCTTCTAGTTTTGATGGCAAATACATGTTAGTATCCATGACACATCCTAAAAGGTGTATTTCATGCGATTATGAGAGAGAGAGAGAGAGAGAGAGAGTTGGAATAAACGCCCCCAAGAAATGGAAATGTAGTGAGAGGCTTTCGATGGATTCGATTAAAAACTCCACATGAGAACGAATGTTGAAACTCTTAGGTTGGCCACAAAGTAGGTGCATGGACTTATCCGTGCAACTTAGTGGTTTTGGCTACAACTGTACCCCAGTACACGTAGGGCAACCGACATTTTATTCTTCATTGTTTATTTCTTTCCCTAGGCATGAGTTTTTGATATGAGGCTCCTTTTTCATTTTCTTTTCTTTCATATTTTTATTTACCAACCTCTTTTAAGACTATTCCTTTATGCTTAGAACGCACAAATATTATGAGAATTGAATTGAATAGGCTGTTTCAATCTGAAAATCAGTGAATTAATCCCTTAATCGATCTGATTATAGTTATAAAATCCTTTACGCATCTCAAACTTTGAGGTGATATATATACTATGTTTTCTATCATGCAAATCTTACTAATTAATTAGAAAACATCAATATTGAAATCTGAAATAATTCAAAAAATGACATCCTATCCATTTTTTTTTCTTTTTGTTTCTCACTATCAGCATCTGGAATTATATTCTAACTAATTTAATTCAAATATTTACGAAAATCTATTTAGGAGGTGACTTTTTCAACGTAAGATTTTTTATTCTTAAATTTTAAATCTAAAATTTAATTAAAAAATCTATCATCCCATTTCACTAGACCAGGATAAAATTACATGATATCTTGTAAAATCTGTTGAAAGATTTATGGTATTATAGCCTCCCTAACACTAATTAAACACCATCGAGAACATCAATTTTGGACTTTCTGTTGTATTTTCTTTTGAATGATTTTAGATCGTTTCCATCTAAACAAGACACAAAGAAATGAGGCCTTTTCTTAGCATAGAAACTTAGAGAGCATGGGAAACTCAATCTCACACCATTGGTATTTTTGTTTTTTTTGGTTGAGCTTCACACTCTAATGGTTGACGTTTATGACATGAAAATCCTCCTTTCAATTATCCATGGCATAATAATAAGTTGTTGTAGGAATATGATAAAAAAATCTTATTTAATCGTCTTTACCGATATCTAATTTTTGAACTTTTATGAATATACATGTTTTTATGATTTTTATGATCAAATATAATTAAAAATAAATAATTAAAATAAAGTTTAAAGGTACATGAGCACCTTTTACCAAAGCATTACTTACGTCAAATTATATTCATTACTGTGTTTATGCAAACTCAGTTTGTCATCTATAAAATAATAATACCTCACAGAAATTTTAAATTCCAATATTTAAATTATGTGCAAAGTAACATTTTTAATCTAAAATATATATACAGGCAGTGGAAGAGCTATATAGAAAGGAGAGTGAACAATTACATCCACTTGATCAAAATAATTAAATTAATTTTTATATGTCAAATAAATATTATTTCTGATGGGACATAACTCAACACTTAATCAAATATACGTTTGAAGGGTCCAAACCCATGTGGCCCATAGCACAAAAGGGATCGCTCCCCTAAACTAACTGATCGAACAACTACCAACTGATGGGTAGATACAGTCTGGTACTCTCGAACGACTATCCTCAACAATCACTCAATCGATCTACTGAAGGGTCTCAGTCACCCCGTCTCCATAACGGTAGGGTCTTGTTTAGAAATATTTCTGTTGAGATCTTACTGCTAAGGAAAAAATCTCCTGAATCTCGTAACTTCCCATGCGATAACGATCACGAATATTTCAAAATATTTAAATTCGAGATCTCCAGGCTCCTCCGCAAAGAAAGTAAGGTTATAACGTCTCGAAAGCACACAATTTCATCAGGTATAAGACACCTTCAAACCTTCTAAATCAGGTACACTCTCTTGACCTTACACACCGGGTACACTATTCGTAGGGAATCTCTCCCTCTAAAACTCTCAGTCTATTTTATTACATTCGAAAACCGCTCTTTCTGACTTGAGTATCGGAGTCTCTCCCGTCAGAGCACCTTCCGACGATTTTTATAGGTATTGCATTCCATTGACGATAACTGTTCGAGTCATCAAGAAGCCGTTATCTGTGGAGTCATAACCCACCTCCAACAGATTAACGTCGTCCATGAGAACAGACTAAAACAACCACCTTCGTAAGACTGACAAATCGATTACGCAATCATGCCTCTAAAGAGAAGAACCAGAGCAATTTCGAAAGCCGCTCCCACTGTAAATGGGTGCACCGCGACACCCTCCGAAGCTGCCCTTCCTGCGACGCCCGATCACTCCATTCATGATCGTATGGTTTCTTCCCAACCATCTCACCTTGAGCAGGTCCTACAACCTGCGATTTAGGAACAACCAATCATGGTCCCTGCACCAGAACGAGTTAACCATTCTCAGATGGAGAGGCTGGAATCAAAAATCCAAAACATGAGCAAGCAACTGGAGGGTCTCAATCGAGCTCTTAGGCCTGAGACCAGTCATCTACCGAGGGATCCAAGTATCTCCGGCGACAACCGTCACCCCTACACCATAAATTATCCGAAACTTCCTATCGTGACCCAGATGACCTGAGAAAACAAGTCGAGCAACTTGTGGCAGATGAACTCAAAAAATTAGGAGCGAAAAAAGACGAGGATCTCTTTTACTCCTTGGGGTGACACCTTTTGATACGAAGGTTTTCATGGAGTCCATGCCACGGGACGTACTCTTACCTCCTATGGAGAGGTACGTCGGAATGACCGACTCCCGCGATCACGTGGTACACTTCGTGATAGTAATGGTTTCAAGAGATATGCCGAATGCTGTGATATGCAAACATTTCCCTACTATTCTCAAAGGGAATGCGTTGATGTGATTCAACTCACTCCCACCCTTTAGCATCCAGACTTTCTCCCAATTTCGCCAAATGCTCGAGGCTCACTTCTTGATCAGTTGGGGGTCCAAGAGAAAGTTTACATCACTTTTATCGGTATGCCAAATAGACGATGAATCCCTAAACGATTTTCTTTAGAAATTTAAGACCAAGATTATGAAGATCTCAACTCTGGATCACTCCATTACACTGGCTGCGCTACTAACTGGGCTACAGAAAATATCGATCACGAAAAATCCTCCTACCACCATCCAGGAATTTTATGCCTGAACTAAGAAATATATCGCTGTTGAGAACGCCAAAGTGTTTGATCACAAAAGAGACTGATTCGTTCAAAAGGAACGCAACCAGTCACCCAGTAAGTCCTCATCGAAGAAGAATTGAGCAGGTCTCCCCCCTCCGTGGAGATATAATAATTACACCCTCTGAATGAGACCCATAGCTGGGTCTTATCCCTAATTAGAGATAAGCCGTACGCCCGGTGGCCTCCACAATCGATCGAAAATGACCCCAATAAGAACATAACCAAATGCTGTCATTTTCACCATGATTATGGTCACGCAACTGATAATTGCAAGAAGTTAAAAGACGAACTAGAATTCTTGGTGTGCTATGGGAAGCTGCAAGAATTCATCGGCAAGGATGAAAGAAACGCTTCCATCATTTGTCGATATGAATCACCACAATGCGACGGGTCAGGAAACCACCAAGCTGTGTGACCACCAGCCAACAAAAGGAATGGAGTAATACTCCAGGTCCAAAGCAAGCACATCCTTTAGAAACTTTCTTCTTCCTCTGATGTTCCGAATTCTAAGGATAATCCATCGAGAAACGAGGCAGAACGTCTAATCGCGCCGATCTTCTATTTCCCGAAGTCGCCTCCTTCTACCCCATAAGAAGTTCAAGCGTCGGATGCCAATAAACAGCCCGGGGGCAAGAGGCCCATCATTGGTTTTACGGACGAAGATTTAGTCGGGGTGGACCCAAGTTATCACGATCCCCTTATAGAGACTGCGAGGATTGGGCAGCACGAAGTCAGAAGGATCTTTATTGATCAGGGGGCATGGTGTAATCTTCTATACTGAAACACTTTCAAACGAATAGAGTTTACTTCTGCCCATCTCCAGCCGCACGCAAGCCCGGTCAAAGGGCTCTCAGGTGAATGGATGTCCCTCAAAGGTATTATCTCACTCCCGGTCACCTTAGGTTCATTTCCAAATCATGCGACAGCTCTTGTTATATTCAACGTGGTGGATCTCCCGTCATTCTATAACGTCATTCTGGGCAGATCGGGTTTGAATGCCCTGGAAACTTTATCCAGCACTAAACACATGAAAATCAAGTTCAAAACTCCACTGGGGATCGGAACACTGTCATGGATTTGGAGCCTTCGACTTCTGCCCCTAAGTGATCACCGGGGTGTGTTTCTATTGGTCTTTTATCTTGAATACGAGGGTATTTTTCAATTAGCAAGTATCATTTCGACGGAATTCTTATTCACATATTTCCTACCTAACATCAAGTCTAAGTCACCATAATCCTATCGATCGAATGTGTCATCAAAAAAGGATGGAACTCCCCGAACGGGTGAACACGACCCCCTATCTAAAGTTTCATATCGATCGAACGTGTCATTAAAAATGGATGAAACTCTCCAAACTGGTGGATATGTCCCCCTATCTAAAGTTTCCTATCGATTAAATGTGTCATCATAAAGGGATGAAACTCTCTGAATGGGTGGACACGGCTTTCCTATTTAAAGTTTCCTATCGATCGAATGTGTTATCAAAAAAGGATGGAACTTCTTAAACGGGTGGACGTTACCCCTTATCTAAAGTTTCCTATCAATCGAACGTGTCATCAAAAAAGGATAAAACTCCCCGAATAGGTGGACGTGGCCCCCTGTTTAAAGTTTCATATCGATCGAACGTGCCATTAAAAATGAATGGAACTCCCCAAACGGGTGGACACGGCCTCCTATCTAAAGTTTCTTATCGATCAAACATGTCATCAAAAAGGGATAAAACTCCACAAATGGGTGGACACAGCCCCCTATCTAAAGTTTCATATCGATTGAACGTGTCATCAGAAAGTGATGGAACTCCCCGAATGGGTGGACATGGTTTCTCTGTCTAAAGTTTCCTATCGATCGAACGTGTCATAAAAAAAGGAATGAAACTCCCTGAACAGGTGGACACGGCCCCTCATCTAAAATTTTCTATTAAATGGACGTGTCGTCAAAATGGAATGTAACTCCCCGAACGACCTAGCATCTTCCCGCACGTACTGTACGTCGGGCCTAAGTCACAATGATTCTATCGGACGAACATAACAAGAATTATAACCGTGAATAATAAGGCAATCTTTATCAGCGATAAAATTAAGGATTTCTCATTAAAAAAGCAAAAGGCACTGGGATACAAAGTTCCAAACAGAAGCTACATAGGTGATGAGACTTCGCGAGAACAGACGCCCTTGCAATTGGGATTGTGGTAGGGGTTTCAGGAACGACAGCCGAACCCCGAATTGTTGCGGGGGCAGAGTATCGCCAAGACCCATTTGATAAATTATCTATTCGACATACTTTAGCTTCTCGGTCAATTTACATTGGGAATCTTTAAAGGCAATGACATCCCTTATGTGAGATTTCTCGAGGTCAACTATCTTATGTTCCGCCGCCCAAAGAGACTCTTCATGGAGTTGAGCCAACCTCTCGGCTTATTGGAGATACGCCTTGCGTACCTTGGCCTCTAATTTTAGCCTCTCGAACTGTCCTTGACGCTGAGTCAGCTATAGCTGGAGGCTTCTTAACACCTCTTCCTTCTTACTGAGCAATGTGTCGAACGTGCTCTCGGCCTCTGCGTCCTTCTCCCTCCGGTCAAGAATCTCCTTCTGCAGTTGGACTTAACTGCTTAACTCAGTGACGTGCCCCTCCAAGTGATCTATCACCTGCCTCTTCTACTACTCTTGAAATTCTGTGAGAGCTATTGTCTAAAAGGAAAGTTGGATAAGAAAAAAACAAGAATGAGAAGAAACCAAATGGGCATGAAGAAAACGATACCATCAAAGCAAAGGATTTAAGAGCCCCACCGACTTGCTCTTGGGACATCCTATATAAGTCGAACTCGCACCGATGAAAGTCTAATCAGCTGGTGATGTAGTTCGCCTCAGCCAAATCTATATAACTGTATTGCATGTCCCCAGCATAAACAACAATAGTCTCTCGCTCTTTCGAGCCCTTCCCCTAGTCAAAAGACCGAACGGGGATGACAGGGGTAAAATAATCTCATAAGGAACCTTGCGCTTTCCTTTGCACGAAGGACAAACAGGAACAGCTGAAAAAGACCCTGCCATCCCTTCCTCTGTAACCTTAGAAACATCTGGTCTTGCCTTGGCACCAGATGAGGAAACACCTTCCAATTCTCCTAGTTCGCCTGCACCAGCACTCCTATTGCTCATTGATTCACTTCTATCCAAGACGATAGTCTCCACCAACACTCCTAGTGCCTGGCATCCAAGACGATAGTCGCCTGACAAAGGCGGTGAGGTCTTCATCCTCTTCGTTAGGGGAGGTGAAGACTCCAGAAAAGCCTTAGATACCCCGATGGACTCCTGAGGAGACCTCTTTGTGCCCGATCAAATCTGCTTATCAATGGTAACCCTTTCTAGCATGGTGTTATCAAGAGAATTCAAAGAGTCAACCTACTCGATCTTCCCTCTTTCCAATAAGAGGGGTCTATCGATCTTCATCTTCTCCCCGATCAGCAGGCCAGCTAAAGACAACAACTGATCGTCTAGTGGAGAATCAACCCATATACTTCGACTGGTGGACTTATAATAACCACTAACCGATCGAACGAAACGGCCATGCTTAGATAAAGCTAGAGGATTCAACCCTAGGGACGACTCCCTATTGACGTCAGGAAGCATAGGAACACAATTCTTGTCCATGAATTTCACGAAAAAGAATTTGTGCATCCAATTCTTGTCGATAAACTCTTTATAGTAGAATTTCCAGTTGGACTCCGATCGAGTCTGCAACTTGTACCAACCCCTGGTCGAACCATTGTTTCTGCATCTCATTAGGATAAAAATAGATGACAAGATGTCAAAATCAAAATAAAGATGATAAAATCCTAACAGAGAGATTACAACAACT
The DNA here is from genome assembly GCA_037126225.1 of Dillenia turbinata. NCBI lineage: Eukaryota > Viridiplantae > Streptophyta > Magnoliopsida > Dilleniales > Dilleniaceae > Dillenia > Dillenia turbinata. The sequence goes on from JBAMMX010000024.1 coordinate 4,015,301, forward strand.
ACCAGATGCCAGGCACTTGGATTCAGGAGAGTTGGAAATATGTTTTAACAGCGTAATACCTCCGTGAAAGGACCCGTATACGGAATTTTCAATCCGTATTTGACCGATTGCTGGTACATCTGCATATATCCCTTCAGTGCCATGTTAGCCCTATCAACGTCCGTGGCAAATATCAAAGTGTAATTATCACCCATCAGCATATCGGTCTAAACTTTTTGAAACTCCTTCATTGACATGGTACTTCTAATATCATCAATGCTCGAGTAAGTCTGAGTAGCGGAAGTTTTCACCATTGCTATCAAAAATAACTTCTCTGATAGCCCTCAAGGAAGAAAAGGAAATGAAAGTACTTAGCATATTGAGGCAACTGGCATTGTAAGTGCGCCTATAGACGATTCGCATATCCCGATGGCAATCCGTGGCATCAAGTTATTAGCAAAACAGATACTCATGGTACCTTTCTTGTGAAACGACACCATGAGTTGGGAGTAAATGATGAGACATAACTCAACATTTAATCAAATATACGTTTGAAGGATCCATACCCATGTGGCCCACAGCGCAAAAGGGATCGCTCATTTGAACTAACTGATAGAATAACTACCAATCGATGGGCAGGTATAGCCTGATACTCTCGAATGACTATTCTCAGCAGTCACTCAGTAGAACTACCGAAGGGTCTCAATTACCCCGTCTCTCGAACGGTAAGGTCTTAGTCACCCCGCCTATCGAACGAGATTTGTCAATTTGGATTTACCTCTCTGAACGGGCACTTAGCCCTTGGTCTTCCGAACGAACAAACGAGCTTTGAAAGGTCCACAATGATTGACAATCGACCAAAAACCAATACTCTAACCGAATCCAATAAGAGATTAGAACGTTCCTATGCTATTGGTTCCTTGCTTAGAAACGGTTCTCTTGAGATCTTACTGATAAGCAAAGAATCCCCCGAATCTCGTAATTTCCCATGCGATAACGATCGCGATCATGAATATTTTGGAATATTTAAGGAAAGTAGGTTTATAACACCCTGAAAGTACATAACTCCATCAGGTATAAGACACTTTCAGACCTTTTAAGTCAAGTACGCTCTCTTGGCCTTACACACTGGGCACACTAGTCATAGGGAATCTCTCCCTCTAAAGCTCTTAGTCTGTTTCATTACATTCAAAAACCACTCTTTCTGATTTAAGCGTCGGAGCCTCCCTCGTCGAAATACCCTCTGATGATTCTTACAGGTCTTGCATTCTATCGATGGTAACTATTTGAGTCATCAAGGAGCCGGTATCTGTGAAGTCATAACCCACCTCCAACAGTTTCCATTCAACCCAAAATATTACCCCACTAAAATTGTCAGTCGATCCACTAACATGTTATTTTGTTTCATGAAAATATTTTACCTTTATTGTCATTGAGTTCTAAATCCACCACTGTAAACAGACATGGCTAAAGTTAAAATTTCATATTAAGGAGAGAGCGATATACAACATGAAGAGAGGCAAGGAATGAAGTATATGTTATAATTTTTAGAAAATAAAGGTTTTAACAAAATTTTTATGACTTTTAAAGATATTTTTTTTAAAAAAAATTAATGGGTATTTTTAAAAATGCAGTAATTATTAAAATATCGTTGGTCTATATACATGTTATAAGTTTTCTTATTAAAATTTTAGAGGGCCAGTGTCCCAAAAATTCTACCAGAGAACAAGCCCAGTGCCAAGGATATGGTACAATAGCAATCTTGATGATTATCCTTATTTAAATATAAAAAATGAATATATCAAAGAAGTATGGAAGGGTATGAGAATTGATTGGCATTCTTATGTTTGGCTGCTAAAACAATTATCTTTATTTAAAATAATTTAGGTTGGATTGATTTGGGTATTCTTGGGTTATATCCAAATTAAAAATACATATAATTATACATGTATATTATAGGTAATACATATTTGTTTTTTTTTTTTTAAATTCTCTTATTGTTTATCCTTAATAAATTTGATGACTAGGTAAATTACTATGTAATACAATCTTTATTTCATGTAATACAATCTTCTCTATATAATTGAATTTAACTCCTCACCAATCTTATGGGTTGATAGATTTTCTACAAATCAAACAAAATCTTAATTAAGGCTCTGCCTGGTAAGGGGACATAGCCCCAAACCCGATCCAATGAGTTAGCTTTGGAAAGACCCACGCGAAAATCCCACGAATGACTACTACCGATCGAGGTTCAAATCTGATTACCTACCGAAGGGGCTCAGTCACCCAGACCTCCCGAACGATAGGAACTCAGTCGCCCCACCAGTCGATGTAATCCTCCAAGTGGAAGATTATCGCCTTGATCAGGTATCTATCTGTTGGTCCATTGATCGAACCAGTCTTGAAGATCCTTCATCGGTCGAACGGCCGATTGATAGCTAACGACTCAAACAATTCTAAAGGAATGTCAAAATATCCTATTAACTACTGTTTCCTATTGAAAATAGTATCGTGAGGATCTTTCAATTAAGGAAAGGATCCCTCCAAAATATGAAAGTTTTCCGAAGGACGAGAATCACAATCAATTCAAAATATTAAATCTCCAAGATTTTCGGATCAACTGGATAAGGAAATTAGGGTTGAAACACTTCAGTGGCGCACGACTCTCACAAGTATAAGACATCTCAAAACCTTACAAGTCAGGTAGGCTCACTTGGTCTCAGACAGAGGGGCATTCTAATCACAGGGAATCACTCCCTTGAGCTCTACTCTATTTTTTCTTTCATTTGAAAACCGCTCTTTTTGACTTGAGCGTCAGAGTTCCCCGGTCGGAGCCTCCTCCGACAGTTTTTACAGGTACTACATCCCTTTGGTGGTAACCGTTCGAGTTTATAAGGAGTCGGTATCTGTGGAGCCATAACCTACCTCCAACAGATTAGCACCGTCTGCGGGAACAGACTAAAGCAACTTCTATCATTCTAACGACCATGCCTCTGAGAACTAGAGCATTCTTAAGAGCCGCCCCTATTGTAGAAGGGCACACCCTTTGCCCACCTCATCAGGAATAGGCCCTACAACCTGTAGTCTCCGACTAACCGATTGTGGCCCCTGTTCCGGAACGAGTCAGCCACCCCTAGATAGAAAGGCTAGAGTCCAAAATCCAAGACATGAGCAAGCAATTGAAGGGTCTTAGCTGTGCCCTCAAACCCGAATGCCAACCCTCTGTTGGGGGATCCAGGCGTCCCCAGCGACGACCGTCGCCTCCACGTCATGAAGCATCCGAAACTACAAACTAGTCCCCGACGATCTTCGAAAGCAGGTTGAGCAACTTGTTGCCGATGAACTCAGGCGGGTCAATCCCTAAGGAGACAAATCTCCTCTTACTCTCATGCTTCACCCTTTGATCCCAAGATCTCTTCAGAGTCTATGCCCCGCAACGTACTCTTGCCCCCTATGGAAAGATACAATGGGACAACGGACCCCCGGGATCATGTAGCCCATTTTGTAACCGTAATGATTTTCAGGGACATGTCCGACACGGCCATGTGTAAACACTTTCCCACCACTCTTTCGGAAAACGCATTTACTTGGTTCAATTCTCTCCCACCATTGAGTATAAAGACTTTCTCCTAACTACGCGAATAGTTCGAGTCACACTTCGTAATAAGTAGAGTGGTCAAGAGGAAGTCCACCACGTTGTTGTCACGGCAACAGAAGGAAAAAAGAGTCCCTAAGGGACTTCCTGGAAAGATTCAAAGCAGAAATGATGAGGGTTCTCTCTTTGAACCATTTGATCACGCTGGCTATGCTATTAACATGGCTACAGCCTTCCGGCATGAAAGTGTCAATCACGAAGAAATCTCCTGCTACTATTTAGGAAATATCGTTGTTGAGGAAGCTGAGGCGTTCGACTACAAAGGCGATCAATCCGCTCGAAAGGAGCATAACCGATCGCCCAGAAGGTCTCCACCAAGGAAGAGCCGAACGAATTCTCCTCCTTCACGGAGGTATAATAACTATACTCCATTGAATGAGACCTCTGGCCGGGTCTTAGCTTTAATCAAAGACAAGTCGTACATTCGATGGTCCCCATGGTCGACTGAGGACGACTCCAGCAAAGACAAAACAAAATACTGTCACTTCTACCGTGATTACGGTCATACAATAGACGACTACAAGAAGCTAAATGATGAACTAGAATTCCTAATGCGTGATGGGAGACAACGAGAATTCATCGTTAGGAGGGAAAGAGATCCCCTCATCGATTACCGACACAAACCGCCACGACATGACCAGGCAAAGGAACGGCAAGCCGCCCGGCACCCAGTCGACAGGAGAGATGGAGTAATACTCCAGATCCAGGATAATCCATCAGGAAATAAGGCAGGATGCCTGATCACGCCGATTTTCTATTTTCTGAAGACACTTCCTCCTACTCCACAGGAAGTCCTAGCAGCAAACGCCGATAAACAACAAAGGGAAAAAAAGGTTCGTCATCGGTTTTACGGATGAAGATCTACTTGGAACAGACCCAAACCGGCACAACCCCCTTGTGATAACCACCTGGATTTGGCAATATGAAATTAGAAGAATCTTTATTGATCAAGGGGTAGGCTGCAACCTCTTATACTGGGATGCCCTCGGATGAATGGGGTTTGATTCTGCCAATCTCCAGCCTCACGCAGACCCAGTCAAAGGGCTTTCAGACGAATAGATATTCCCTGAGGGTATTATTTCACTCCCGATTACCCTCGGAGTGCCCCCTAACCATGCGACAACTTTCGTCATATTCAACGTGGTGGATCTTCCCCCACTCTATAATGTCATCTTGGGCAGGTCGGGCCTAAATGCCCTGGAAGCTTTGCCCAGTACTAAGCACATGAAAATTAAGTTTAGAACGCCGTTAGAGATCGAGACATTATCATGCGATCAGGAGCCTTCGACTTCTGCTCCTAAGTAATCATCGGGTTCTACTGCCAGTGTTATTCCTTCTGGACTGCTGGGGTATTTCTTGAATTATTGAAGCGATCAACTTCATGGATTTTTCTGCAAGCCCATGTCCAGCTCCTATCATTAGGAGGGCCTAAGTCGCCTAGCTTTCTATCATTCGTACGCGTCATTAATAAGGGATGGAACTCCTCAGACGGGTGGACACGACCCCACTATTTAAAAACTTCCTATCGTTCGGAGGACCTAAGTCGCCCAGCTTTCTATTATTCGTACGCATTATCAATAGGGGATGGAACTCCTCGGACGGGTGGATGTGGCCCCACTATTTAAAAACTTCCTTTCGTTCGGAGGGCCTAAATCGTCCAGCCTTCTATCATTCGTACGCGTCATCAATAGGGGATGGAACTCTCCAAATGAACGGACGCGGCCCCACTATTTAAAAACTTCCTATCGTTCGAATGGTCTAAGTCGCCCAACCTTCTATCATTCGTACGTGTCGTCAATAAGGGATGGAACTCCCCGTATGGGTGGACACGGCTCCTTTATCTAAAAATTTCCTATTGCTCGGAGGTCCTAAGTCGCTCAACTCTTATCGATCATTTGCGTTGTCAATGAGAGGTGCGACTCCCCGGATGGGCGGACGCGGCCCCTTTTTACCTAAAAATGTCTTACTGAGCGAAGAACCTAAGTTACCTTGATTCTACTGGATGGATGCAACTGAAAGTAACAAGATGATCTCTATCGGTAAAAAAGCAAAGGTTTTGTTATTGAGTAGGCAAAAGTCTCCGAGTATAAAATTTCAAACAAAAGCTATATAACCGGACTCTGAGTATCTGTCACTTCTTCGACCGGGGGCAAAGCGTCACTTAGACCCATACAACGGATTATCTCTTTAGCACACTTTAGTCTTTCGGATAATTTATGTTGGGAGTCTTTGGAGATAGTTGCATCCTTTGCACGGGATTCCTCAAGCTCAGCTATTCTATGCTCCGCCGTTCGAAGTGACTCCTCTCGAAGTTGGGACAACTTCTCGATTGATTGATAACATGCCTCACGCACCGTGGCTTTCGACTTTAACTGTTCACATTGCCCTTGGTATTGGGCCAATTCCAATCAAAGTCTTCTCAGCTCTCCCTCCTTCTGATTGAGCAATGTATCGGACGGGCTCTCGGTCTTTGCGATCTTTTTGTCCCGAACAAGAATCTCCTCCCGTGCTCGAGCCAGACGGGTCAACTCAGAAAGACGCCCTTCTAAATAGTGTATCACCTGTTTCCCATGCTATTTCTGAAATTCGACTTGGGTCATGGTCTGAAAGAAAAGCTGAGTCAACATTGGCAAAAAAGGAGAAAAAACCCAACAAGTATAAAGAAGGCGATACCATTTAGCCTAATGACTTAAAAGTCCCACCTACTTGCTCATAGGACATCCTGTGGAAGTTGAGCTCGCACCCATGAAAGTCAAACCGGTTGGCGATGCGATCCACCTCAGCCAGGTCTATATAGCTATACTGCATGTCTCCAACACAAACGGTGATGGTTCCATGTTCTTTTGAGCCCTTCTTACCGTCAAAAGACCAAACAAGAATAGCAAATGGAGAAGCCACCCCTTCGAAGACTTTATGCTTTCCCTTTCGCGCAAACCAAACTGGAACAGCAAAAGAGGGCCCTGCCCTCTTGGCCCTTGCAACCTGGGAAACACTCGCTCTCGCTGTGGCGCCAGACGAAGGATCACCAACGCAGAAGTCCAGGGCAAAAGTCCCCCTTGGTGTAACTACCGCTAGGGCCGAACGACTGAGCAAAATCACTGACGCAGACGAGGGAGAAGAAATCACCATCCTCTTCACCGAAGGAGGTGGCGACTCAAGAAGGGCCTCAGTTGTCTCGGAAGAAGATCCTAAGAGGGCCTTAGATGCCCCGATGTCCCCCAGAAGGGACCTTTTTACACCTAGTCGAACCAGTTTATCAACAGTAACTTCCTCTAATATGATGTCGTTAAGAGAGTCCAAGGAATCAACCAATTCGATCTTCTCCCTCTCCAATAAAAGGGGTCTATCAATTTTTCTCTTTTCCCCAATCAGTAGACCAGCCAATGATAATATCTGATTATCCAGTAGGGATTCGACCCATACGTTTTGACCGGTGAACTTGTAGTAACCACCAACCCACTGAATGAAGCGATCGTGCTTCGATGCAGCTGGGGGCTTCAGCCCTAAAAAAGGCACCTCATCGGCTTCGGGTAGCCTCAGCGTATGATCCCTATTTGAGAACTCAACATAAAAGAAATTCGGTATCCAATTCTTATTGATGGATTCCTTATAGCAAAACCTCCAGTTGGACTCAGGTCGGGTCTGTAAATTATATTAACCCCTGGTCGAGCCACTAGTCCCACATCTTATCAAAATGAAGATGGATGACAAGATGTCAAAATCAAAGCGAATACAACAAAACCCTAATAGGGAAGCTACCGCAACTACCAGACGCCAGACACTTGGGATAAAAAAGGTTGGAAATATATTCAAATGGCATAGCACCTCCGTGAAAGGACCGATGTACGGGACTTTTAGCCCGTACTTGACCGATTGTTGGTACATCGATACGCAACCCTCTAGCGCCGTATTAGTCTTATCAGACTCCATTGCAAACACCAGGGCATAATCATCTCTCAACAGCATCTCAGTTTGCACCTCTTGGAGCTCCTTCAAGGATATAGTACTCACAATGTCACTGATGCTCGGAAAAGCTTGAGAAGTGGACGTTTTCGCAATTATTTTTGGAAATGGTTTCTCTGACTGGTCTCAAAGGGGGATCAGAAAAGTGACGAGAAAGAAAGCTGGGGTGTGATACTCTCTGGTGAGTGTAAACCCTTATGAAGCATACAGAAGACGACTCGCGAAAATCAAAGCGATAAAAGTCACGTTAAAAAGTTCCACATTTTTTTCAACAATCATTACTCATGACGCCTCTTTTTCAAGAAGGCCATGAGTTGGGGCCAAATGAGGAGACATAGATCTAAACCCAATCCAATAAGTAGCCTTGGAAAGGCCCACACGAAAATCCCATGAAGGACTACTACCGATCGAGGTTTAAATATGATTACCTACCGATGGGTCTCAGTCGCCCAAGTCTCCCGAACGATAGGATCTTAGTCGCCCCGCCAACCGATGTAATCCTCCAAGCGGAAGATTATTGCCCTGATCGGGTATCTATCCATTGGTCCATTGATCGAACCAGCCCTGAAGATCCTTCATCGGTTGAACGACCGATCGATAGCTAACGACTTAAACAATTCTAAAGGAAGGTCAAAGTATCCTATTAACTATTGTTTCCTATTGAAAGTAGTATCGTGAGGATCTTTCAGTTAAGGAAATGATCTTTCTATAACACGAAAGTTTCCCGAAGGATGAGGATCACAATCAATTCAAAATATTAAATTCCCAAAATTTTCGAATCGGCTGGATAAGGAAAGTAGGGTTGAAGCACTTCAGTGGCGTACGATTCTCACAGGTATAAGACATCTCAAAACCCTACAAGTCAGGTGGGCTCTCTTGGTCTCAGACAGAGGGGCATTCTAATTACAGGGAATCACTCTCTTGAACTCTTAGTCTGTTTTCTCTTTCATTCGAAAACCGCTCTTTTTGACTTGAGCGTTGAAGTTCCTCCCGCCGGAGTCTCATCCGGCGGTTTTTGCAGGTACTACTTCCTTTTGGTGGCAAACACTCGAGTTTACAAAGAGCCGATATTTGTGGAACCATAATCCACCTCCAACACTTAGAGATTGAGCAATTGCATAATTTTGGTTGAATCAAGCAAGTAGTTTTGTTTGAAATTAGATTTCAGATCCATATGTTTTTTTTTTTCTATTTTATAAGGTTTTTTTTATAGTAATTTTATGTATTTTTTGTCAAGTGTAGATAATTATCTCTTTCAAAATATAGACATTAAAATACTTTAAAATTTCAATTAACTTAGAACAGTGGAAGTGACACAAGCTAAGGGCCAAAAATTTTGGTTGACTTTGGGCTTGAACTTGACCTTGGTCGGGCCTAGCTTTGTACTCAAATAGTGCTGATATTTATTAGAATTTACTTAAAAAATAAAGGTTTTTTTTCACCGACTAGTATTCGAATAACTGACTAATTCGATTTAATTGCTATGTGGCTTATTTGGAGTTGGCTTTCCTGGTATTTATTTTTTCTCAAAATTTAAATTCTAGATTTTGATTAAGAGAATCAGTACCGTTATCACTACACTAACAGGACATTAGCAAAATGAAGGTATCTTGTGTGTACAATAAAATGCTCTAATTTTCCATTGATGAGTGTTTTGTTAATTTCTTTTTTGTTTTGTTTATTCTTATAAAAGACAAAGAGTTGACAAAAAACAGGAGCATCACTACTTGATGGCTTTGTAAATTCTTAAAATTTGTATTGTTTTTAATTAACCAAAAATCACTTCTTTCAAAATGCAAAAACGTAGGAGTTTTCGCTTTTGAGATTACCGTTCTCTGCACAAAAGTAACTTCTTTTCAATTTTTGTTGCTAAACCACATGAGAAAACTGCTTCAACGTTGTTACAAATCAAGCACAAATCTGGTGGAGGAGGAAAACCCAAGAAGAATGTCTATCACCAGGTTGTAGTGTGAAAAATAAAAGGACATTGGAGCAAAAAATGGAAAGTTCTTGAACATGAGTTGGTGACCCCAAAGATATTATTCAATCTCAATAAACAAAAGTGGATGCCCTATAATTAGTGTGAGAAATACACATTTATAGAATTGTTGGATGCTGATAGAGTGGTCTATGAGAATCCCCATCTGGAGGCAATGAACATAAGAGCCACATCCTTAGATCTAAAAGGACCTGATCACGTCATTTTTGTCTAAATGAAAAAACCTAGAAAAATGAGCCATACTACCGTCACTTGAGAGGATCTCTAGATTATGTCTTGCTTCATGTAATGTAAGAACCCTGGCTTTCTTTTTCTTATTCCTCTTCACATAATTGCTATGTCAAAATTCAAAAAAAAAAAATGAAAACCATCCTTTCTCCATCTCAGTTAATCATCTCACAACCATATATGAGACTAACTCAAAAAGGGAGATTAGCACAAAAACTAAAAATTGAAGTATCCTCCCTTATTAAGGCAAGATAGGAAGAAGATAATGGAGTTTGGGAAAATAAAGAAAGAAGGTAAAATATGAAAGAGACTGAATAGCCTAGCACTAGAATTCCTGAACCTGTTGAACCTACTATAGAGTATATTCAATCAAGTCATCCTGTGGATACTTAATCTGACATATCCTAACATCTAGCACTAGTTATCTATCATGAAAGGAAGAAAGATAAAAGGAAAATGAGGATGATCGTTAGAATGACATAAAGTAAGGGGAGAACAAGCGATGGAAATTGGAACCTTTCGCTCCCAACCTCAAAGAATTGCATTGGAATGGTTATGCGAGTGGTCTGACTAGCCGAGAAGCTCTCACATTAATAGCATTGGAATTTTTATTGATTCCTTAGCTAGAAGATGAGAAAGTAAAGACTCCAGGCCATTAGGATTTCTCTAAATATATTTCCTTTCCAAATCATCACTGAGTCACCAGATTCCTCAACAACCAGACCAATCATATTTTTCTAAACCCTTGACTATTATGGTAGCTGATTGTTGCTTCCTGGAATTCCTGAATGAGGAAGAGAAATTGGAAGACATTTAGGAGAGAAGTAGGTATTGATTTATGATTAAAGGGGAAAAAAACTATGGACCAATTATGATACCTGTTAACCCTTTTGTTGATGACAAAAAGGGAGACAAAAGTATATATGAAGGAAAGATATGGATATGACTCAGAAAACAAATGCATAGATTAAGGGAGAGTATAGGAGCATAGATTAAGAGGGAGAAAGGTATTTAATCTTCATGAGACAATTTTTGTCATCATCAAAAGGAGGAGATTAGGGGGGAAATGCATTTAATCTTTCATGAGATAATATTTTGTCATCATAAAAAAGGAAAAGATTGTTGACAAAATATGTTTTGATAATGAACAAAACTAGAAAGTGAGAAATTGATGTCTCACTTCAATATGTTTGGTTCTTGAGTAATGAATTGGATTTTTAGTTAAGATTATGATAAGTAAAACTAGATTTTGATCATGAGCAAAACTAGATTCAATGATCAGCAAATGATTAGCAAAGCCTAAGATTGATGATAAGTTTGAAGGAAAGTAGTATGAGTTAGGAATGATAAAAATATATATATGCTAGGCCATAAGGAACATACACCAGGGCACTAGGATAAGGCATCAGCCATAGCATGTGTCACTATTAAGCAAACTGCCAAATAACATGCTTTAAGACAACATTGGAATATCTTCAAGACGTTCTTCAAATATTTAATTGTGTCCAAATCTAAATTTGAATGCTTGACCGAGAAATGCCCAAGTAACCTCCTCAAACATCCATAATTGCTGTGTCACATGTGCCACACCTATAAAAGTAGTTGTAGCACCATAAGTCAACCTATAGAAGTATGTAAGTCAACTTGATAGGACCCCAAGTCGACTTGTCCATCTGAGCAGTCATTCCCTCACTATCGGTGGTAACAAATGAAGTTGTCTGGGCCAATCTCAATAAAACTTCACTATTTTCAGCATCCATGAGCCATTTCTAATAATTTGATGATTGCTTGAGATAATTTTCCCAAATAATTACAAATGCCCATAGTTGCCTGTGTTTCCCACCAAATGGCACCTAATGTCGGGCCATATCATCTTCTTGGTCTGAGCCAACTTAATAAAACTTCAATCTAATCTCTCCTCTAAATTATCCTTAGAAATGTTACATATTGTACAGAACCAAATATCAAAATTCCTTTAGATATACTAAGTTGCTCATGAACCTAAAACATGACATAAGTCACACTATGCAATGACACTGGACGTATGGGATAGCACAGGAGCTAGTGTCGACACCAAATTCCTAAGGTGCCAACACAAGTTACTATAGATATAGGAACATGAGCTATGATAGATGCCACGAGTCATGACATGCCACCACACGAGTCACGACATAGGCCTTGACATGAGCTACACTATACCACGACACAAGTAATGACACATGCTATGGCACAAGCCATAACATAAGGTATAAAGCCTCTGGCACACAAGCTTGCATCAACATGACATATCACAAGTTGGCACACTATATACCACAAGTTGACTTGCGTTGGACTTGCACAGAGTAACAACACTTTGTGTTAACACAAAATGTTTGAGGTGTCAACACCAACATGACCAAACACAGACAAGTCAACTTACATATCACCCTAAGTCGACTCACACATGCCAGGACACAAGCCATGACACATGTCATGAACCACAACATGAGCCATGACACACGTCATGAGTCATGATACATGTAGTGACACAAGCCATGACACAAGTTACAACAAATATCATAAGCCATAACACTAGCATGACATATGGCACAACACATGTCTTAGCACATAGCGTGTAAAATGCTGCAATGCATGTCGTGCCACATGACAAGATATATATCAAGCCACAAGCCTAAATGCATGTAACAACGTGAGCAGGATACATGCCAGTGCATTTCACTTCACTCACATGCTGGTACAAGTCGACTTGTTTGAAACACTAAGTTAACTCACTTTCTTAGAATATAGGAAATTTAAAAAAGCACATGCATGGGTGTCGACACTTAGATGTTGAGATGTCGACATAACTTGGCTACCGACAAAGAATAGCTCATGAAATAGTGAGGCTAGTCAACATGCACTCTATTGGTAATGGACTCATGCATTAAGCACTTAGCATAATATATGAGCCTGACACAAGTATAGCACGAGCATGATATAAACATGAGATGAGCAAGGCAAAAGCATGACACGAGCCATGAGCCATAGCGTAAGACCAGAGCATATGCCACCACACACGATCACACAAGGCAAATAGCTAAATCAACTCATGGTTTCATCTAAGTCAACTCACGTGACCATAACACAGAAAAATTCTAAGTATGGAAGTATGGTGTCGCCACCAAAATGTTTGGGTGTTGACACAGCCATGAGTAGATCATAGGCAAGTCGACTGTCACTATATGCTAGTCAACTTGCATAAAGGTTTCTCTGCACAGAATATCTTACTAGCCTAAGAACATGAGCAAACTCTAGTGCACACAGTTATATACACTATGCCATCATGCCACGTACATCAAGCCATCTTGCACATACATAATGCACATACACTCAAGTAGCTTCAGGTGATAAGTCGACTCATCAGAAAGCATAGTTGACTACCACTAGGCATGAAAGAGTGGGTGCCAACTCCAGATTTTATAGGTGCTGACACCAAGTATTGTTTGAAGTCCAAAAACTGATCAAAGCTAAGAAACAGTCAACTCACAGTGTAGAGGTAGTTGACTCACTCCAAGCACCGAAGGAAAATGAACTAATTATGAAGAGGTGGTGCCGACACCAGATGCTAGAGGTGCCAACACAAGACATTGCTCAACATAAAGTTTCTGAACTTAGCCAGGGAATAGTCAACCTAAAGCACATAATCGACTCATGCAACAAGCAACAAAGGCAAAATTCAAATAGAAGTTGACCAACAAAGAAGAGGTAGTCAACTCGCTTATGAGTAATGGCTAGTTTTCAAAAAGGCTGTTCGCACATTAAATAATCTCTCGACAACCCCCTAATGGCTACTTCAAGACATTAAATTAGCTTCAACTGTTAGATTAACATTAAGGCTATAAATACAATAACAAATGAAGATCAAACATCTGTTTACAAATCTGGAACTTCATTGTACTAATTAAGCATCTCAATCTTCTGTAATTTCAGTTTCTGTTATTATATTTAGTGTGAGCCATAATGAACACATCAGACAAAAGTGGGTCAAGTTTGTAATCTTTCTTTTCACCTTGAATCTTGAATCGACCAAGAAAAAAAGGTCTTCTTGGTGTGGGCTTGGAGAGCCTGTGAAGAGAAGTTAAGGTTTACTAGCACCGTGGAAAGCTAGTGTGAGTGTTTAGAAAGTAACACTTATAAGGTATAACTACGATCTATAAACCTAGTTGGTTATACTATTTGAGTTGTACATAGTGGATTACAAAAAATCAAAGTGAAGTTTGGGTGTGAACGTATACCAGAGAGGGTGGAACCACTATAAACCTTCGTGTTGACTCTCCTTTATCCTATTTTTCATAATCCTTTTTAACACCCAGAAAAAATTATAGAAATCAATAAGTACTTGAACAACTTATTCACCCTCTCTAGATTGTTCATAGATTATTTACAGACTTGCTAGTGCACATTTGGTGGATAAAGGAAAGAAAAAAGGCAAATCAAAGTTGAAATGGAAGGGCAAAGAATCCACCCTTGATATTATGAAAGAATTCAAGTGTTTTTTCTATAAAAAGAAGGGACACATGAAAAGGGATTGTATCAAGTATCAGCGATGCTTGAATCTAGAGATACAAAAACCTCACTTGTCTGTTATGAGTTTTCTATGACTGAGATTTCTCATAACACATGTTAAATTGATTCTGATTATACAATATGAATATGTTGTTGGGTTTGCAAAATCTAAGGAAACCAGTAGATCATGAGCAATTCATCTATTAAGACAACAAGATGAGTTCAAGAGTAAAAGTCATTAGAGATTGTGAGCTCATATTAAACAGTGGGCATGTCTTGAATTTGAAAAGAGTTTTTTATGTATATAAGTTTTCTAAAAAATTAATTTTCATTTCAAAACTTATACAATATGGTTAATCTTTCCAATTAAGCAATAAAATGATTTTGTTTTTAAATACAAATGTTGTTGGTACTGGTTCATTATTGTATGGACTATATAATATTTATTTATAAGACAATAACTATTTAAATACAACACATGTAGGAACTAATGACTTTGAGATTGGAACATATCTCTATAAAAAGAATACAAAGACTAGTAAAGGATGGAGTACTTAATGTTCTAAATTTTAATGACTTTGAGACTAATGTGGATTGCATTAAAGGTAAGCAGACCAATAAGTCAAGCTAAGAGAAGCTTAAACTTACTTGAGATTATATATACAGATATTTGTACCTCAGATTAGGGGTGTTATGAGACTCGACTACCCGTGACACTATCCAATCAAAACTCCATTTAAGCTCGATAAACTCGACTTTTGCTTGGTCAAACCAAGTTCAAGCTCAAGCCTCGAGTCCATATGTGTCAAATTCAAAGGCCCGTCGAGCTACTCGAGATCGATTAATTATATTTTTTTAAAATAATTTTTATATGTGAAATTACGTTTATAAATATACTCTTTTAAATATATTTCTCGAGATCTATTAATTAAGAGAGAATGTAATTTAATCAAATTCATGATACTACTTATGACACTACCCGATAACATTACTCGATGACTTCGAGTCGAGTTCGAGCTCAAAAAATGTAAACTCGATGAGATCGAGCTCACCTAACTAACACTCCAGTTGAGTTCGGGTATTAATACTACTCGACTTGACTCGAGTGTTGTAACACCTCTACTTTAGATATAGACTTGTATGATCATAATTAATTCATCTCATTTATAAATTAATACTTATGATACATGTATCTTTACTCATTTCATAGTAAAGGTGAAACATTAAGTGACTTAAAGTCTTCAAGGCTGAGGTAGAAAAAAAATCCGAAAACCAAATAGAAATCGTGAAATCAAATAGAGGTGGAGAATATTATGAGAGATGAACCAAGGATGGACAAGCACTAAATCCATTTATTAAATTCCTTCAAGAGGATGGTATAGTTGCCCAATATACCATGTCTAGTTTACCTGATTAGAATGTATAGTAAGAAAGAAAGAACAAGATTTTGTTTGATATGGTAAAGAGTATGATATCAAACTCCAATTTACTTAAATTCTTGTGAATTGAAACTCTAAATATTGTAGTGTATATTTTAAATAGGATTTCAATCAAGATAGTTACCAAAACCCCATTTGAGATATTCAAGGGTTGAAAACTTAGTTTAAAACATGTACGTATTTGGGGATACTCGTCAGAGATAATAGTTTAAAATCCATATAAAATAAAATTGAATCCAAAAATTATAAGTGGTTACTTTATTGGTTATGTCAATAGATTATCGGTTTTATTATTCATCCTAACCACTAAGATTGTAGAATTTAGGAACGTTACATTTCTAAAAAATGACCCTCTACCACGTATCCCAGGGAGGCATTTCACTATATGTTACTGAAATTTTAAAAGGATGTATTATTAAATAGTGTTGGACTTTTATCATTTTCTAACAAAGCACCTGATACTTATCTTAATTTGAAAAGCATGAAAATGACATATGGGATTGACACTATTTTAGGTCCCACAGCCCCCCACCCCCAAAAACATAAAGTCTCCTCAAAGTCATCCAGATCTAGGAATACCATAGTTTCATGCTTGAGATATCATTATTAGATTTATGTTTGAATTATTTCTTTTTTTTTGGGGGGGGGGGAACCACTTAAAATGCATTATCTATTTGATAAAACTTTTCTTGGAGAGTGTATTTGACTTCTAAAACTGTTAATTTATGTTGTGATTAGATTACTCTTATGGTGTAATCTCAAGATCACTAATCTTCTCATAAATAAAAAAGATTAATACCTGATACATTAAAAAACCAAAATTATGAACCCTTATGAAGTCGTACTTTCCTACTCTTTCAAGGGAGGGGGAAAAAAAACCCCAAAAACATAAAACCAAAATTAATACCTGATACATTCAAAAATAATACCCAAAAAAGGTACGGCACATAACCACATGTGCATAACCCCCTCTTCCCCCAGAAAATACCAGGTGAAAAAGAAGAAAAGAATACAAAATTCAATGAATAAAAGTAAAAATCCAGGGCCAAATATCAATTATTACAAAGTCAACACATTTTATTTCAAATAAGAAAAAAAAAATCTACAATTCATCTTACAAATTTCTCACTTTTTAATTTTGGACTTCTGTAACTACAATTAGAGCAAAGCAAGTTCAAAACTAAGTCAAGAAATTGAGGAATCATTTACCAGATGTAACAGGGTAGCCAATTCCATGCCTCCTAGTGGGAAAAACCACAAACAACAAACTACAAATCAAGCCAATCCCAATAGGCACAATGTCCAGAACCTCTTGAGTTTGGTGACCAGGAGTTGGATAAAAACAAGACAACACATTCTTATCCCTCAAAGCCACAGCAACAAAAACAAACACTGATAAAACTGCATGAACCCCATCAATGAAGCTCAATCTATACTTGCTCAAATCTGGTGGAAGCCCCGAATTCGATGCCCCCGGATGGTCAAACACATAGAGTCCCTTGAATGTTGCCATGCCATAGTAGACTTGACCATCTAAGGCCTTGAAGCTATCTGTGAAGCATGCCAACAAGCATGAGATGGTGAGGAGGATGAGAAGGAGGGAGGTCATGGTACGCGTGGCGGCGTCGCACGAGCCATTGTTGGTGAAGATTGGGGTGAGGAGTTGGAAGGCTAGGAGTGTGCCCGTTGGGAGGAGGTTGGCAAGGTTGGCTGTGCTTTGGAGGGTTTGTGAGATTGCGCGTTGTGAAAATGATGATGATCTTGACAAGGATGATGAAGTTGTTTGGATTTGGTTAGTGGTGGTGGTGGTGGCTGTGGGCACAGTGGTTTCAGAGGTTGAGGGTTGCTTAGTGGGCCTTGCTCTTAGAGAGCTTTGAATTTGGGGTTGTGTTTGAGACATTTTTTGAGGGTTTGAGTTTGGAAGATGATGATCAACGATGATGAAATTGTTTGATAATTTAGGAGAAGATGGGAGAGAGTTTGGCAAAGGAATATAAAATGGTGGGGTCGTGAATGCAATGGAGGAAGACAGAAATGATGTGTTTGGTGTGTGGGGCTCTCATGGTGGCAAATGAGTGGTGTTGCCAAGTTGTTTATTTTTGGACATTTTGCTTGGCGTGGTCCACGCTTAGAAGATTGGTACAAAATTGAAAAATAATATGTAGTCTAATTGTCAATTGCGTAAGGTTTTTTATTTTGACAAATTATGGCTTAATAGAAATTGGTCGGTGGGTCAATGAGTTTTAGCTCAACTGACACTTTTTCCATCCTCCATTATAATAGACTCGAGTTTGAGTCCCAGTATCAACAAAAAAAAAAAGAAATCGGTCACTGGGAGGGAAGGGCCACCACACTACCTTCCAATAAAGGTGTTTTCATTTCTTACTCAACTTTAGAAACCTGTCGGTTTAAACTTATATAATAAAAATAACGATTTTACTATTCTTTTGAATTAAGTGATTGGACATTTTATCTCCTTAATCAGAAATCCAAAATTTGAATTTTGAGAATCGAGAAAAAAATTTTGAGTGAATCAATACCTTAATAAGTCTCACAGTGTTCACATCAAATTAGTCGAACGAAACCTGAATACGATCGGTAAAAATAAAAAATCAAATAAAAATAACGATTCTTTATATAATTCTTAAATAAATAAATAAATAAATTTATACTATTAAAAAATTATATAACATAGCATGCAAGCAAGTGTCCTCTAATGGCACCTACGGCTTTATTTAGAGGTGAGTATTGTATGGTTAATCATATCAAATAGATACACTATTGTTATTGTTATCGAAAAAATTATAATTAATTTTTTTTAATATTGTTATATCACTGAAAAGGTTTATTTATCGTAATTTATTGTAACTTATAAAATAATTTAATAATTAAAAATAAATGTCTAGCCGTAAAATAGTACAAATATAAATATAAAGTAGTTTATGCATAAATGTCTGACTGCATGAGTAGAAACATCCCAATTGGTATTAAATGCCATATGATAGCAAATTTAATTACAAATTTTTCTACCAATTACTTGTGCATTAAAAAGGTAAAATGAAATTATTGTAAGTACTGATGACGACGTGATATATAATTTGTTTTCTCAGATAAATAAATAAAGAAAATAACAAAAATGATATGCGAAACAAAATTACAATATGCATCTCAAGTTGAAACAAGTGTTACCATAAAGAAACATCACTCTAGTTCTATAGTTTCTTCCTTTATTTCATTGTCACTCAAAATCTTACACTAACCCCCAACCCTATGAAGGGGTGTGTACATTAAAAATGATAAACAAGGGTTGTGAGGGTGGGTAGTTTCAATTTTCCAATACTTTTGGGGGGTCGAAGCCCCACTTGGTATATTCCTGTAGAAGGAGAGCAATGCCAAACGACATTAGGCTCACGAACCTGGTTAAGGACAAGAGGCATGCCGACCATAACGATGGGTAGAATGACCCAACATCTAAAGAAAATGAGAGTAAGGTGAAGTAGAACCAACAACTGAGAGCATGGTTGGTACTAGGAGAAATGATATAGAGGTAAACTATAAATTTGCCCACCCAGAGATCATATAATGAAAAATTCTTTACACACTCAGAAAATTTGCCTACTAGCCATCGTGCAGGAGTTTGATCATGGTGTTCGTAGACATGGCGTAGGGCTCGATCGGGTGCGAAGAGATTGAGGGTTGAGTTGGGATAGAGAGAGTGAGTTTAGTTGGCTTTCATGTGGGATGAGAGGAGAGAGAATGACATATCTCATGACACATCACACCAAAATATGCAATTAATGTATACCATTAAATAAAAATAATGTCTTATAAAAATTATAAGGAGTGACACATAAAAAATAGGTATATTTTTTTTATTTTTTAAAAAAATTAAAATTAAAATTTTTTATTTTTCTAGAAATATAATTAATAAAGTTATTTAATATTATAATAATGAAATTATTTATTAGTATAGCCTAACATTTATTATAATTTTAATATTATTATGTATATACAATATATTAAGATAATATAAAAATGTTTCTATTTTTCTATTTAATACTTTCCTCTTTTTCTCACTAATTTGTATTCCTTTTTTTTTTTCAATAATCTACCTTAACTCTTATTTTATATAGAGCTATGGTAGTCAAAATCATTTTCTTTTACTTCTGTGACAAGAACAAGAAAAGTAGTAACTTATAAAAGTTATAGGGAGTTTCACTCCTATGACAGAAGCAAGAAATTATTTATCGATATTTCACTCCTTTGATAGAAACAAGAAATTATTGATCAATAAAAATTAACTTTATATCACAACTAAGTAAATCACTGTTCTATTTAACTCTACATCACTATTTTATTTAACTCATATCTTGTGATAGGAGTTCCATTCATAACATAAGCATAGACATGTTACCAAGTTTCAATGATTTTTGCACAATTTCTTTTGTCAAAAACATAATTATTAGGAATACAATAATTAAAAAAATTTTAAAATTAACATTAAAATTTAGAGACAATTAAAAGCGGATAAACCATTGAATTCAAATTTTATATTTGGTAAAGATGGATATTGACAAAGTTTTATTTTTTAAAAATTAAATTCGATTCAGATCAAATTTAAACAAATTAATATAATTATCGAATACCGATAATATATATATATATATTTTATGCAATCGATGATATTGTATATAATTTATGTGTGTGTGTGTGTGTGTGTGTGTGTGTGTGTGTGTGTGTGTAAAAGCCGGCCGACTGGACATGTAATCCAGCCCAACTGATTTGGGCTTCGGCCCAAACACGCCTAAAGCGCACAATTCAAATCCCATCTCCATTTTCCCAAATTTTCGGGTTGTTATTCGGATCCTCTCTGTCACCTCTCTCTCTCTCTCTCTCTCTCATATCATTCGCTCCTTCGGTCGCTCGTCAGGGATTTTCTTTTTAAATTTAAAAAAAAAAAAAAAGAAAGATCGAGACTGAAGCTGTGTTCTCTAGTCCAGCAGAAACCATAGAGTGAAAAATCTTGCAGTGGTACGTAAGAACGTTGCTTTCAATTTTAAAATTAAAAATTTTGTTTTTAATCTTTTCTCTGTATTATTCATAGTTCCTTGTCGATTTTGGTCTCTTTTTTGACTTCCTCCCCCCACCAAAACATAATTCTAATTGCTTGATTTGAATCATATGCTCTTCTATCTGAATTTCTCTAAATCAATTCTAGGGTTTGTTTGTTTGAACCTCTGATTTTCTCGTTTGATTTATATAATCTTCTTTTTTGAATTTTTTTGGAGGGAATTTGAAATAATCGATTTTATTTATCTTTTATGGCAATTTGAGATGTGGGCAATGATCCTATTGGTGCATTAATATTTAAAGATTCTACTTTGTGCTTTGGCACGTCTTATTTTGCCAATTTGGTCGTTAAATTTAAGAATTTAACCTAAAATGGTGCCTGTGATGTTTTATTTTGCATCCTCTGATAATGTACTTCAATGCAGATTTGCAGGGTTTTAGTATATAGGGCAAGTTTTGGAGGAAGAAAAATTTGGGTTTCCTGGTGAAAGATGAAGAGGAAACGTGGGCATCGGAAAGGAAAGCCAAAGAAGAAGCTGGTTGTAGAGGGGGGAACAAAAGAGGAGACTCCCGGTGTTATTGTAAATATGGAAGACAATTCTGGGTTGGATGAGTCTGATAATAATAATGAATCTGATTCTGGAACAGAAGCTGAGACACCATCATGGACGGGAACTTTTGAGGCTAATTCTATTGCCAACAAACCTGTACCTGAAAAAGCTAATCAGGAGATTCAGGATGTTGTAGTTGAAAATAAGCAGGTGGAAAGAAAGGTTTATGGACGTGTTAGGGTAAAGCTCAAGACTACAAAAGTATTGGATGCCCAGATTACATCTTCTGACGGACTGACACAGAGTGATACGGATAGGAGCAGTCAGCAAGTGGGCGTGGAGAAACAAGCAGTTGGTTTTGAGAGAATGGATGACAGTGCTAATTCACTGCAAACAGTTGGTTCACGGAATTCATCAAAGAAAATGGCGAGCATAAAGATCAAGACATCCAAGAGCTTGGGTTCATCAAGTTTGAACCACATGGGTGGTGGTACTGCATCTGTCCAGGGAGAGTTAACAAAGCAAAAGGATGCGATCCAACAAGCTCCAAATCCTCGATACAACGAACGGGAATTGGAAGATGCTCTTATTGTACATTGGATTTTGAACTAATACCTGTTTCATTGTGGTTGGTGCATTTATAGTGATATTTTCTAGTCCTTACATCGGGTCTTTGCAGGTGATCAAAAAGATTATGAAAATGGATGCAGCTGAGCCCTTCAATGTTCCAGTTAATCCCATTGAATTGGGAATTCCAGTAAGCCCTTACCTGATCTAGACGTTTTGTTTTTTATACTGGAAAAGAATCTGACTGAGTGGATGTGGTACTTGGGCAATTTACTTGCTTTGAAATGTCCTGATCATTTGTATTTGTTCTTCAGACAGGGACAAAGCTCTTTGTTCTTAAATAATGTCGGGAACCTTTTCTGTTTTAAGCATAATGCATTTACATCGCTTATATTTGACTTCCTGCCCTGCTCTATATTCCAAGGAGGATCTTTCATTCCAAACAACCAAATTTGGTTCATTCTGCATTTATCTCTTGCCACTTGCATTTTTAAACCTTTTCTTTCCTAAAAGTTCTTCTTCTCTTAATTGTTGTTTTCTTAAAGTTATATGAATGTATGTATGTATGTACACATTATCCATTATGTGTGTAGCTGATAAGTGCTGCTCATGCAAGTTAAGTTCCATAGATGACAGATTCAGCCACCTTTTCAAACTAGTATAGACATTCCATATACGATAGTTAATTTCTAACGTATAGGCTTTTTGGAGGTTATTTTCTGCACATTGTCTCTTATCTTATTCCATTCCCTGCTTGTATGTACGCTAATGAGTCTGATCTTTTCTGTTTCTAGTCATAGAACTACTGTTTGCAGGGAGAATGAGTGTTGCATATTGCTTACTTGAAGTTCCCTACCTGACAGTACCTCATAACATCTGCCCAATGGGCTATTGGTGAATTTTCTGCTTATGCAACAGCACTGCTATTTTTGCCTCCCTTTTGTTCATTATAGTATTGGGCCATATGTGACTTCTGATGCTGGTAGAACTTCGGGGGTAGTTTTGGTTGTCAGTCTACGATTACATTTTTCTGCAATTTGCTGTAACAAGGATTTTGTTTTTTAATGACTTGGTCAATTACATGATTGATGTACTTACTGTATAACTCTAATGTTGTTCTTTTATTCTATAAAAATTAATTATGTATAAGTTTTAATGTGGCTGAAACCAGGACTACTTTGATATCATTGATACACCAATGGATTTTGGTACGATATGTGGCAATCTTGAAAGTGGAGTCAAGTACATGAATTCAGAGGATGTTTTCAAGGATGTGCAGTATATTTGGGATAACTGCTATAAATACAACAACAAGGGTGACTATATATTAGAACTTATGAAGCGGGTGAAGAAGAACTTTACAAAGTATTGGGCAGCAGCTGGATTGTACAACGAACATATGAAGAGACCAAGTGGTGAATGTCTCACATTTATGCTCGTTCTTTTTCATCAATTTTGCGGTTGTGTACATTTTTGTTTGTGTGTTTCATTTGTGGATTTGGTAGTGGTCTGTTTGATTTTAATGTTCTCTCATTTGTAGTATTTACCGGCACTTCTGCAATTATGCAGGTTTATTTGCGGGGACCAGGGTTGACATTCTTTCTGTCTGTTTAATAGTTCATAAATATTTGTGCAGCCTTGACTATGTATGATTCTTGCACGTGTACATGTGAGAAATGCACTGCTACAAAATAATAGTAATGTTTACAACCTAGTTGTTAACAATATTATTTGTTCAAAGAGATAAGCATCTCAATTACTTAACAGTGCCATGAATCTTACGAGGGACCTATGGGTTTACCTCTTTTAGTGTCACAAAAAGGTTTTAGAGAATTGAATCCAGAGAGAGAGTGAAACCTCATTAAAAGGCAAACTTGTTCTCCTGGTCTATCTAACCACAAGAAAAAGGAATAAAAAAGGTGAAATGAGGTGAGGTCATTTTAGAGCTCTGTAGTGAGGTAGCTTAGGTGGATTGCAGGATTTTCTTTGGGGCTTGGCGGACCTGGGGTTTTCCTAGGTGGATTGTAGATATTCTGGTCTATCTGGGGGCCCTTTTCTGGTTTTAGCTAGGTAGTGTTGAAGTGGGTTTGAAGAATAGTTCTCCTTTTGTTCTTTGTTTGTTTCCCTTTTCTTTTCCGAGGATTTCTTATCCTTGTTGTTTCTGCACATTCTTCTGTTTCCTAGTAAAATTTCTTTTTCTATCCAAAATAAGGGAAAATAGAGACACAACTGAACCTCTCCAGTTTAGCCACTTTGCAATGTTCTGGCATTTAAGTGACAATCAAGGTTACAAGGTTTCAGTTATTGTTTTTTTAATTACTTGCAATGTAGCTATAAATGGTTGTGATGTTACAGTAGTGGCAAAGGGAGTACTCAAGTTTTGAGGCTTTAGATTTTCAATGTTTCATGATGAAGGCATCTCTAAAATGTCATGTAAGAGGAAATGCATGCTGTAATGTTAATTTCACAAAATTCCACTCAAAAGAAATGGAGTGAATATCTTTCTTTGGTAGCTGGAGAGCATTTTTTTCCCCCACAAATGGTTGTAAATTCATGTTGCATTCTTTTTCTCCCAATAATTTCTTCTGTGATTTCCATTTCTAAGCATTCCATAGATATTCCATAAATTTCTAATCCTACTGGGTTCAATAATATTCTTGAATTGCAGATGCTATTAGCAGTCAAGACAATGTTACAGGTGGAGTTACTCAGGAAGGTGGCCATGTAAGGGACATGGCTCCTGAAGTGAGAAACCCAAGCACAAACCCCAAGGAAGATATTCTTGCAAGTTCAAGCAGAAATGGTGAGCAGAACTTGCAACATAGTATATATTGATTGTTTTGAAGCAGAAATCAATTAAAAGCTCTATGTTGTCCAATGTGCCATCTATGCAAGTTTATGCTCCAGTTTGGTGTATAACATAGTAAGCCGGCAATGTGCCATCTAGATTGTGAGGATTGATGTGACATTCTTGTGAATAGGTCAAGGCAGCATTCAGACAGAGAAACTTATTCCTTCTAGTCAAGTAAAAATGTATTCAAAAGGAGCTCACAAACAAAAGAAACGAAAGCGGTGAGCCTTTCTGTGTGCCAATGTTTTGTGATACCATGAATATCTTCTGTATAGGCATTTCATGGGAACTTGCCAAGTAACTACTTCATCTTGCAGAATGAAACGCCATAAAGACGATTGCATGTGTGCTGTATGTATATTAAAACGGCGTAGGCGAGAACGGGAGGAGAGTGCTCGATTGATCAACAATCAAGTTATGCTTGTTGACAATAATGATGCCCAAATTCTCAAGCATGAGGTAGATACTAATCTCTTTTACTAATGAAAAAGTAATTTCATTTACTTCTGCAGAGGTTCATACGACAGCATCAGAGATGGCTGATATGAAAAAGAAATATGGCAGTTCTGTAATGTTGTTTAGAATATGTTTTCACAAGGAAAAATATTAAGTCTTTTGGCTTAAGAGTTTTGAGGAAAAGAAACAAGCTGTGAATATTAACATGGATTTGGTATTGTGCAACTCTAGATCAATGTAGTTCCATGATCTGAATTTTCTTAGTAGATCTCAACTTGTGAAGTAATAACATGTTCATCATTGCCATTATGATTATTATTTGTTTCCTTTCAGTTCCATCAGCTGGAGTTGTGAATTTCGAGATGATGTGTATTTGCTTTTTTTGTCATTTTAGCTTAATTCTCTTTTCTTTATAGTTCACCAAAAATTCTGTGAAGTAGATAATTCTTTTCAAATTTGCAATTCTTTTATCAACAAAAATGCTGGTCTGAGTTTTACAAAAATTTGAAGCATCCTGTTCTTTTTCTGAATTTTGTCCCAAAAAAAAAAAAATTGCACATTTAATAAGTAAATAAATAACTTGATATTGAGGGAAAAATGATATTCCTTCTTTTCTTCTCATTAATTTAGTTAATCTGGAAATACTGACCTTTTTTAAGGTTGGCAGTTTGTGCTAATATGTATTTTGTTTCATTTATCTTTTAAGGAAATGTCCCCAATAGAAGGTCCCTCTGGTGAGGATACATCATCAAATGTTGAAAATTCAATGGAACAAGATGCAGATGCTGATGTTGAGTTGGAAGAAAAGGGAGACACAGTTATTTCGAAGCAGGCCTTTAGCTCCCTAGAGGAGAAGCGTGGGAAGGATAAAAATATAGAGATTCTAAAAACAGATGAATTGGAATCACCCGAGCAGTCACAGCCAGGTGATATGTCTGGAGAGGATCAACCAACTCAAGAACAAGTAGGAAAGGACTCAGGTGAAGGAATGCCAACTCATAGCCAAAAAGAGGAAACCCCAGTGCAGCATGAGGAAGAAGCTGCTGCAATTCAGTTACAAAAGCAGAAGGTTCTCACTTGCTTTTGTTGTTCACTATTTTCAAAGATTGTCAGCATTCTTGTGATCAGCCTCCCTTTTTCTCCTTATCCTTTTGAGAGAGAGAGAGAGAGAGAGGTTTTTTGTTAGTTCAGGTTCTAAACATTGCATTGGGAGCAACTTAACATCATTGTTTTTTGGTTGTATAGGAGTCCCAAGAGAAGCGCCACAAAGCTCAAATGTATGAGAGCTTCCTCCGTTTTGAAAATCCTATGCTTGAAAAGTTGTGTGAGACCCTTTTCCCTAACAACTTAAGATCTGTCTGGAGTGGACCACACTCCCTTGCTTACCAGCAGCATCCTGCTCAGAAAAGCTCCTTAGATGCAGCTGTTTCATCATTCATGAAGTAGGTACTTAAAGCATTTCATATTCGTATACTTGAAACTTGTTTTGTGTTCTCTTTTTTGGCAAATGGAGTGTGCGGCATCTTTGGCTTCTAGTCTAAGTGCAGAATGCTTATGACATTTTCCATTAAATTTTCTGTGAAATAGGGGTGCTTAGACATTTTGTGGAAAAAGAAACAAAAGCTGAAAGAATAAAGATCAAGAGAGGGTGATTTGGGAGCAGCTTTGTAGTAGAGTTGTTGCAGTCTCTGCAATTGAAGAATCACTTTCCTCTCCTAAAGGTGAAGTGGAGACAGATTGAATTTAAATTTGTATAGAACTTTTTAAGAAGCTGTATCTTACTCAAAATTTCTTAAAAGCTTCTGTTAATTCTCTGTTATTTTGACCAGTTTGGTTAGCCTAAAAGGCCTACATATAGAAAATAAAAGCAATTGCAGTAGGATATAGTCACCTGGTTGAGAAAATGACAGGGAAAGGCAATTAAAGAGGAGAAAAAAAATGCTTGAATTTTCGAATTGAAAGGTGGTGTTTGGTGCAAGGGCGAAGGACAGGAAAACACTTCTCCAAGCTACCATTTTCTCTGCAATTGAGGATACTCCTGGACCATTCCCTAACATACAGTTTCTAAAATAGCATGATTTTGGGAATAACTCTAATTTTGTGCCATAAGATGCCTAAATTTTAACCCACTCGGCAAAGTGAAAAACTAAAATCCACTGAAGACTAGTCCTATTAATGGCAGTTTATCACAATTATAAAGCTTTGGTGACCAAAGTGATAAGAGCCATCATCACCAGAGATTTAGATTTCCAAAATCAAAGCTCAGACAAGTTCCATCAGGAACTATTCTATTGCTCCTTCCAAGTTGTAAGGAATTTCTAGTCTGCTGCTCTGCGGATGAACGGTCCATCATTCTGGAAGAATGGCACGATTATGGCAAGACACATAAAAGAGTCAACTTGACTGGCCAATGCTTGTGAACTGCTGCCAATTCTCGTCCTCCAGCAAATCATATTTCACACGGCCAAGATAGAGAGCACACGCAGGGGCCATAGGTTTTGCATCAGTCGCAGTCTTGGCATTCAGGATCCTCTCAACCATTATACTTGATCAGCAAAGGAAAAACTCATACACATACCATCAGAGTTCTGCCAACACATTTGAGCGAAGATTTCAAGAAAATAGTTCAATGTACACATGAATGATGCTCGAGATCATAGCTTAAACAAAACTATATCCAAGTGTTCAAGCAACATATTTAAATCCTTTCTTTGCACCAAAGCCAGTTTCGATATGGGCAGTCTGAACTAGTCAAAAACAGCAATATCAATTGATGGTACCTGCCCCAAGGCTCAACCGTTGGCCCAATAAGCCAAATCAACCCAGGATGCTATTCCTCAGCCCCCTTTGATCGGGAACCCTTCATAGCTCCTTGGTTCCCCTGATCCATGGTTACCCCATTCTTCGACAAGATGACTTTTCCTCGTGATTCAAAGAAATAAAAATGGATAAGCACAATTCTAGGCAGAACGTAACGAAACAACTTTTCAAATAAATTCAAAAGCTTTCTCCGCGCGAATAAGAATCTTTCTCAATTTACAGATGACATTGAAAGAACGAAGGCTCGCCATTAGTAAGTTAGATTGTAAAAAAAGGAAGTTCCCCTTATCGTGGACTTACCTTGGATATCCGAAAAACAGCAAGACTCTATCTCGATGAAAACTTTGTATAACAATCCCCTTAATTTGGAGAACTCCAGGGACTTTCCCAAAGGGGGACGGAGGATGAAACTTTTCCAAGCCCAAAAGGCGCCAAGGGGGAGATATAAATAAGGGCTACGACAAACACATAGGTAAGTTCTCAGGACCAAATACTATCATTACACACAAACACTCCTCAAGCGATGGCTTTTCTTTGTATGTTTTACCATACATTAAAAAAAGAAAAAAAGAAACCGCTCTTTTTGATTTGAGTATCAGAGTTTCCTCTGCCGGAGTACCATCTGGTAGTTTTTATAAGTTGAGAGTCAAACATCATCCTCGGTTTTGAGATTCCTAAGCAAGCAGTCAGAGCCAGTGTCTGAGGAGAAAACTCACCTCCATCAGATTGGTATCGTCTGTGGGAAAGTAGACTGAAGAAAATTACATCTCACGCTTCATTTACCACCAAAACTATGCCCCTGAGAAAGAGGAGAACACCTTCCAGGGTTGCGTCCATAGCCAAAGGACATCCTGCTACCCCTACCAATTCCGGACTACCACCATTCCTAGCAAATCTCGAAAATTTGACCATCGCCCAAATCCAATCCCTGATAGCCCAACAGCTAACTCAGTCGATCTAGTCAACTTCTTGTGCTCCCCTTAACGAGCCTTCTAGCTCGAAAATGGAAAGACTGGCTCCAAGGCTACAAGATATGAGCAAAGCAATTAGAGGAACTGAGTCGAGCTCATCGGCCAGGCCGTTCGCCCTCCCCCAAAAAATCAAAATGTTTATGTCAAAATAGGCTCCTTCCTCGAGGAAAGCCTAAACCCTCGGTCACATCTTAGTACAAACCCGAGGGTTTGAGGAAGCAAATAGAGGATCTTGTGGCCGCCGAACTCAAGTGTGCCAATGTTAAGTCGGATGGAACAACTTGTCATGCAACCTACACATCCCCCTTTGACTCGAAGATCTCTGTCGAACCCATGCCGCATGATATCGTGCTTCGCCCCATGGAGAGATATGATAAGACGACTGACCCCCGAGATCACGCGATGCATTTCATGACTATAATGATTTCAAGAGATATGACCGATGTGGTCATGTGTAAGCATTTCCCCCAACACTCAAGGGCAATGCACTGGCACGGTTCAACACTTTGCCCCCACTCGAAATTAGGAGTTTTTCCCAGTTGAGGGAACAGTTAGAAACACACTTTATCATTAGCTGAGGAGCTAAGAGGAAGTCCACCTCCCTCCTCTCTCATGACAAGGGGAAGACGAGCCCTTAAAGGATTTTCTAGAGAAATTCAATACAAAAATGATGAAAGTTTCATATTTGGATCATTCCATAGCCTTAACAACTTTATTAACAGGGTTGAGACCCTTAGGTATGAAAACTTCGATCACCAAGAATCCACCAAGCATTATACAAGAGTTTTATTCAAGAGCAAAGAGGTACATTGTCACCAAAGAAGTAGAGGCCTTCGACAAATGTCGATCTAAGCTAAACAACAGTGAAGATCACCATTCCTCTCGGCCCCCCCGAAGAAAAATCTGTCAGTTCCACCACCTCACCGCAAGTTCAACCACTACACCCCACTGAATGACACCCCCAATTAGATTCTCCTACAAATAAGGGACAAGCCATATGTACACTGGCCTAGATGCCCCTTGGGTGATAATGCCAAAAAAGACAAGACTAGATATTGTTAATTTCACAGAGACAACGAACATTGGACTAATGAGTACCGAAACTGAAGGATGAACTTGAAACATTGGCCCATGATGGAAAGCTCCAAAAGTTTATCCACAAAGACCAAGGTAATGGCTCTCATCTAGCATCGCAAGAAGAGAAATGAGGAAATACCCCCCATGAGTATTGCGATCCAAAGACCGTTATAGACGAACCCAACAGAATTGTTTTACTTGTAGAAACCGAAGACTCGCCCTTTCTTGAAGATAGCTCACATACCACACCATTCGGCCACACACTCCTTCCCCTAATTTTTCAACTAAACGAGCAACCCGGCTCTAAGGACGTTCTTTCGATCCGTGTCAAAAAAAGGTAAAGTTGCTAGAAAGCCCATGATAGGGTTTGACAATGAAGTTCTTGTAGGAGTTCAGTTGGGACGTGACAACCCTCTGATTATCATAATAACCCATAGCCAATTTATAGTCAAAAGGGTATTTGTTGACCAAGGAGCAGAATGCAACCTCTTGTATTGGAAAACCTTTACACAAATGGATTTTGACCACTTGAATCTATAGCCCTACAGTGGACCAGTCAAAAGGCTTTTAGATGAATGGCTATACTCGGAAGGAGTCATCTCCCTACCTATTACACTGGAAACTCCACTAAACAATGTCACCGCAACCACCGCCTTTACCGTAGTGAAGTTTCCCTCTCCCTATAATGTTATTTTAGGAAGGCCTAGTCTAAATGCTCTGGAAGCACTCCCGAGCACCCGCCACATGAAAGTTAAGTTTAGGAAACCACTTGGTATCGGGACAATCAGTTTTGACCAGGACCCCATCACTCCTGTCACCCCAGCAACCTAATGACCTTAGCTATCCTGCTGATGACACTGCTTGGCTTGTCAAGAGTTTTCTTATCTTTTTCTTATCCATTGTGTCTATCTCAATAATAACAATGTTTTGATTTCCTGCCGATTGGATGTACGCACTTGTATTATACACTATCGATCGTCACTAGAAACCCAAAAACGAATCTCCTAAGGCACAACACCTCCATATATTCTCGACGTAACGCCAAATACATGAATCTCCTAAAGCGCAATGTCTCCAAGTATTTTTGGTGCAACATTAGATACACGAATCTCCTAAGGTGCAATGCCTCCAAGTGTTCTCGACGCAATACCAGATACACAAATCTCCTCAGGCGCAACGCCTCCAAGTATCCTCGGCGAAACGCCAGATACACGAATCTTCTAAGGCGCAACACCTTCAAGTATCCTCAGAGCCTCGGCGTAACACCAGATACACGAATCTCCTAAGGCACAATGCCTCTAAGTATTCTCAGTAAAATACCAGATACACGAGTTTACTAATACGTAACACCTCCAAGTATTCTCGATGCAACGCCTCTAAGTATTCTCGTTGCAACATCAGATACTCATAAGGTGCAATGCTTCTAAAGAACCTCGACACCCTACTTGGTCTTCCCAATCCCCTCTACGAACAACATAACAACAAAGAGCACAATCGGGGATCACATCTAGCTACTACTGCCTCATACTACCTCACACGCCTCGAAAATACATAAATAAAAACAGCTCATATGATACCAATAAACATCTCAAAAGGATGCATAACTGTCATTGAAGACACAGAATTCATTAAATATTGGCCATATAAAAGTAGAAGTACATCAAAAGGGAAAGGGGAGGATAAGGTTTCCACCTAAACTTGTCAAAGTTAACCTGTAGGACCAAAATGGATGTTTCAGCAGATGAGCCACCTTTAAAAGAACATGTCGGCTTATTGTCCTTGGCAGCAGAACTGCTAACATCTATTCCCCCTACAATGCTCAAATGGTGGATAGTCTCTTCCGCCTGTCGTAACCTCTCGGTGAGCTCCTGACGCTCCCACTCATGGTCCTCTACCAGCTTCGCAAGGGTCATCTCCCACTCACGAAGTGACTCCTCGGTGGCTTGACGACCTGCCTCACTCTTAGCAAGATAATTCACCAACCTTTCACCTTCCTTGATGGCAGCGTCAGTCACCTCATATGAGTATTCCAGGTCAGCCTCTAACATTTCTATCAACTTTTCCTTCTTACTGAGTACCGCAAAAGCTGCATGTCTCTCCTTAACTTCCCTCTCTCCCCTCTAGGCTCGAAGGTGGGCCAACTTCTCTTTTAGATTATCCACCTGGTCCTATAAATGGCTGGTCAGTTGATTTTTTCTCGTTCTTTAAAACTCTACCATGGCAATGGCCTATTGAAAAAAAGAACAAGGTAAGAACAAAAGCAAAACAAAAAAGAAAAAAGGAAAAGATCATCATTACTCCAGTACCTAAACAAGGAGGGCCATGATAGATTCATCCCCTTGCTCGACTCAAAGTTAGTTTAACTCAGATTTTGCCCAATAAAATCTAACTTATCTGCAAATCTCCTCACCTCTGCAATATCCACGTAGCAGAAGTAATTATCACCATAACTCACTGAAGCAATGCCCCTCTCCTTTGACTACTTTGATCAGTCGAACGATCGAACCAAGATAGGGGAACGGGAGCCATCTGCTCAGGAGCTTCTCCTTTAACCTTCCTTACATACAAAAATCCAAGCGAAGCGCTAGGTAAACCTAGCCCCTCCGTTAGCGAGGGATTCAACGGATCCACGGCCTCCTCAGTGGCGATGGGAAGCCCTTCAAAAGACCTCATGGCAGAATGCCTCTCCTTAGCAACCCTAATAATCTGCAACCCCTCAGTGGGGACTTGCACCTGTTGAGTACCCCCAGCAGTGGGGGTCCCATCAATATTTACTGTAGTCCCCAATAGCCTACACCTCTTTCCTTGAGGGACAAGCGCTGTAATTAGATGTTTATCACTGTACCCCTCGTCACCAGTACCTGTACCCTCTTTTTCTTCCTGGGTTCCCTTGTGAGAACTCATTTCTCCCCCACTCCTTATACCTAGGACTACTATAGAGTCTTTGGGGTCCAATGTAGTGGTCACTCCCGAGCTTGACCCAACACTCTCATCATCAGTGCCCAACGTCCATACGAGTTTCCTTCTCCTCAAAACCACGGGATTAGGAACTCCGTTATCGGAGGAACTTCCCTCCTTTTTATTCCTAACCTAAAGTATCCTTAATATGCATTCTCATGGCCTTCAGAGTAGTCACAGGGTCCAAGTCATCCACATCAGCGAATTTGACCACGTTTACTAAATTTTCCAAATATTCTCTTGCATAAAAGTCTTTAGATCTACACCATCTCATCTAGCAGAAGGCCAGGCAACTTAAGCATCTCATCCTCTACCAAGATATCCACCCACACTACCCTGCCAGTCACTCAACAAAAATTCCCAATGGATCTGATAAACCCAGAATGGCGAGAAGACAAAGGAGACCTTGACCTAACTAGGGGCATAGCATCAGACATCGGTAAAAAGGTAACATTTTCCTATCTAAAAATTCCACAAAAAGAAACTTGCTCCTCCAAGCCTTATCTAAAGTCTCCATATAGAAGAACCTCAATTTCGATTGGTGGCGAGTTTGAACACAGTACCACCCCTCTATAGGTTTGTCACCTCCGCACTTCCTTATATGGAAAATCGAAGACAAAATAGCAAAATCAAACCTTAGTTGATAGAAACTCAACAAATTGATGACCATTAGCACCATACGCCAGACGCTAGGAATAAGAAGTGTAGGGAATATGCTCCACTCCCTCAAAACAGTAGACAAAGGCTCCGAGTAGGGGACTTTCAACCCATACCTAACGAACTCCCAATACATAGGGATGCAACCGACAAGCAACTCATTAGCCCCCTCCAACTTAGTAGGTAACCATAACCACAAATTCCTTCCTAAGTTGATACTCTTCTCTACTGACTCCAACTCATTCTTTGTCATTATATTACTAATTTTTTGGGAAGTTGTGTGATTCTAAATCTTGAACCATGATCCACTTGACAACTGAGAAACACTTAGAATCCCTCTTTTCAGAAACCTTAGAAATCCTTTTCCCCGCAACTATGAAGCCTGTAACCAAATCGAAGGCGAAAAGGAAACGTATAAGAAAAGCTTATGGGAAATCGAAAAGACAAAATATGCACTAAGTGTACCACATTCGCACCTATCCTGCTTTATGAGATACGAACAAAGACATGGTGTTTCCCGAACTCTGTCGATTCTTATTCCACGTCTGAATGGTCTCTTAAAAACTCCAATCAGGAATGAGTGGTAAATGATGGTAACTGCCCTAAGCCCCAATCATCGGCCTAATAGGCCAAATCAACCCAGGATGTTAATCCTCAGTCCCCCATAGATTGGGAACCCTTCACAGCTCGTTAGTGCCCATGTTCCTCGGTTACCCCATTCTTCGATAAGATGACCTTTCCTCACAAGTTAGAAATAAAAAGGGATAATCACAATTCTAGGCAAAACGTAACAGAAATGACTCTTCAAATAAATTCAAAAGCTTTCTCTATGTGAACAAGAATCTTTCCCATTTTATAGATGACACCGAAAGAATGAAGGCTCGCTCTTAGTAACTTAGACGGTAAAAGAAGGTAGTTCCTGTAATCGCGGACTTACCCTGGATATCTGAAAAATAGCAAGACTCCATCTCGATAAAAATTTTGTATAACGATCCCCTTAATTTGGAGAATTTCAGGGACTTTCCCGAAGGGGACAGAGGATGAAATTTCTCCAAACTCAAAATGCACCCGGGGGGATATAAATAAGAAGGACTATGGCAAACACAGAGGTAAGTTCTCAAGACCAAACACTATTATTACACACCAGCACTCCCCAGGCGGGGGTTCTTCTTTGTCTGTTTTACCGTACATAAAAAAAAACTGTTCTTTCATGACTTGAGTGTCAGAATCTCTCCCGCTGGAGTACCTTTCGACGATTTTTGTAGGTTGAGAGTCAGAGATCATCCTTAGTTTTGAGATTCCCGAGTAACTAGTCAAAGCCGATATTGGAAAAGAAAACCCACCTCCATCATCAATGAAGCAAAACCAAAAATGAGACACACATCAAAGAAGCATAAAACTGACCTCATGGTAGAGAAAGGATCGTGCACGTGCAGATACCACATAACAACGGTGCCTTTTTCTAATGCCAAATTCTTGATTGAGTTAAACATCAGAATTTTTCACTCTATTACCATGTGGGAAAGTGAGATCAGTCCCTGGCATTTTCGAAAGAGTATCCATTTCTTTATAGATGATATTATCTTGCTCCATTTCCATGGGTGCAGAAAAGAAGGGAGTTGCTACCTCATTAACACGGATTTCATCCAATGTTCTTATAGGTGAGTTTGCGTGACATCATTGAGAAAAAGCTAGGTAACATATGGTCTTTAAAAGAACATATTTGTTAACTAAAATGCTAGTTAAGATAAAGCAACAGAAGATGACCAACTCTATAGAATACCTATCATACAAGGTGTTACATGATTTTTGAGGAAAAACAAAATACAATAGAAAGTTAAGCAATACTTTTCACCAAATCATGGCTTTCCATTTAAGATGAAGTTTGATGATGAGCTCAAATTACTCTTCTTCCATTCCATAAAGAAAAAGACTGAGACCCAAGTTGGTGGGTTTATTACCAATTGCTAAAAATATCTTATCTTCCTTCATTCCATTTTTAACAAAAATATTTGAAGTATAACTAAGCATAACTAGTTATATCAAACTTAGAATAATGCATAAGAGATCTCTCACATAGAAGTATATCCTGGTTCAAATATACAACAAAATGAGGAAGGAAAGACAAACAAAAACAAAAACAAAAATAAAATTAGGGTGACAAAGAAACTTTGTGGAATTAAATATGGAAATAGAAAAGAAGATTAGAGAGAGAGAGAGAGAGAGAGAGAGAGAGCATGTCTTGGCTGAAAGTAGGAAAGAAAAAATAAAACACCAAGGAGTGATTTTCAGGTTTAAAATTTAACTCAAATTTTTGTGAAAACTTAAAATATTGTGGTCAAATGGATCTAATGGGATATAATCCAAAGGCCCGCTACGATAATACTTAGTCTTGTAAGCCCATGATCCAATAGCCACCTCATGCTTAAACATATCAACGGCTAGGGATTTATTTCTCCGAAGGGTGGATACGACTTGGCACATTGAGCAATCTCTATCGATAACAAACTAATCGATCTATGGCCCTCAAAGGCATTCAGTGTGTTCAAGATGATATGATCCTCTTCATTTTAGTAAGAAGCTAGTTGTTCACCTTCATTGGCCCGAGGCAATATACATACTCTATGATAAAGAAGGAGTCTATTGAAATTTAATCAATAAGGGAAAAATCTCCCTGATTTGTTAAATTTTCTAAGTGGTAAAGATCATAAATTTCTTTAAAATATTTGACTATGGAGTCCCGAGAGTTCCAATTATACTCACAAGGAAACTAGGGCTGTAACACCTCGAGAGCAAATGACTCGTAAGATATTGATCTATAAAGGCCTCTAATAGGTCACAACTTAGATACGTTCGCTTGGAACAATACACCCAACACACAAAATCACAGGGCTTTCATACTTAGCCTTCTCTCCTGCTCAGTTTATTTCTTTCCTCTTGAAAATCGCTCTTTCTGACTTGACGTCGGAGTCTCCCCCACTGGAGTACCCTCCATCGGTCTTTTGCAGGGTTTAATTCACCTCTCGAAGCATCTATTTGAGTTAGAAAAGCCGGAATCTATGAAACCGAAACCTACCTCTAATAGATTGATGTCGTCCGTGGGAAACAGACTAGAGCAACCTCAGCAAACATACCAAAGTGTCAAGCCATTATGCCTCTGAAACGAAGGATTAGAACTGCCTAGAAAGCTACATCTATCACGGATGGGCATACCACAACCCTAGCAGATGCTACACTGCCACTGCCATTTACTCACCCTACCAATAACCTTGCCACCTGTTCTCAACTCCCTCGCCTTGAGTAGCCCCCACAACCTACACCTCAAGAACACCCGGTCACACCTCCTGTGCCAATATCCCCAAAGAGGGCCAATCATTCCCAACTAAAAAGATTAGAATCCAGAATACAAAACATGAGTAAGCAACTAAAATGACTCAACCATGCCAATAGACCAGAGAGACAAATTTCTTTAGGGTGATCGGGGCATGCATGCTTCTGACGGCTCGCGCCTTGCCTGAACTATGAACCTTCAGTAACCTCTCATCATGATCCTGATGATTTACGAAGACAAGTCGAGCAACTCATAACTGATGAACTCAAATGAGCCAAAGAAAGAAGGAACGAAGCCCCCTTTATCTATCGAGCATGTCTCTGTTCGATCCGAAGGTCTCCTCAAAATCAGTGTCCCATGACATACTTCTGCCTCCCATGGAGAGGTATGATGGTATGATCGATCCTCATAACTATGTGGTCCACTTTGTGACAGTAATGATTTCAAGAGATATGACAGATACTGATATGTGCAAACACTTTCTTACTACCCTCAAAGGCAATACGCTAATGTGGTTCAACTCACTTCCACCGCTTAGTATCAAAAGCTTCTCTCAGTTTCGATAATAGTTTGAGTCACATTTTGTAATCAGTTAGGGAGCCAAAAGAAAGTCTACTACTTTACTGTCATTGTGACAGAGAGACGATGAGTCCTTGAGAGACTTTCTGGATAAGTTCAAAGCCAAGATGATAGAGGTCCCAGTTTTGGACCACTTTATTGCATTAACTGCTTTGCTTACAAGGCTACGCCCCTCAGCTATAAAAATATCTATCACAAAGAACTCTACTTCTTCTATCCAGGAGTTCTACACTTGTGCTGAGAAATACATAACAGCCAAAAATGTTGAAACATTTGACAGATATAGAAACCGATCATCCCGAAGAGAACGCAGCCGGTTGCCTCGACAACCCTTACTGAAGAAAAACTGACAGGGGCCCCTACCTCAGCGAAGGTTTAACACCTACACTCCTCTAAGCAAGACCCCTTGTCAAGTCTTGTTCCAGATTAGAGATAAACCGTATGTCAGATGGCCTCCCCATCCCATAAAGGACGACTCTAAGAAGGATAAGACCAAATACTGTCACTTTTATAGAGATTATGGTCACGTGATCGATGAGTGCAGGAAGCTCAAGGACAAGCTGGAATTCTTGATTCGGAGCCGAAAGTTACAAAGGTTTATCAGTATAGACGGGAAAAATATACCCTCCCCTGATTGGCATGCCCTACTGTGGGAAAACAAATCGACTGAACAACCGATCGCTTAACCAGCATGCAATCGACTAGACGGAGTAATTCTCTAAATCTATAATGATCGATCTCTTTATGAGCCTTATGTCCTAGCTGATATCTTTTCAACTTACAACTTAGACCCTAAAATTTTTCATGGAGGGATGAATCTGAACGTTTGATTGCACCCATTTTAAACATGACTGAGACACCTTTCCTCGCTCCGTAAGAGATACCGATGACTCATGTTGACAAGTAGCCCAAGGGCAAAAGACTGATCATTAGATTTACCGATAAGGACCTAATAGGAGTTGATCCTAATAGTCATGATCCCCTCGTTATTACCACCAAATTCGGCCAAGACGAGGTGAAGAGAATCTTTATCAATCAAAAAGTAGGATGTATCCATCTCTATTGGGATGCCTTCTAATGAATAGGTTTTAGTTAGATGCACCTCCAACTCCACGCAGGTCCAGTGAAAGGGCTCCCTGTTGAATGGATATACCCCGAGAGTATTATCTCACTCTCGATCATTTTTGGTGTACTACCAAACCATGCGACAGCTATCACTATATTCATTATGGTAAAACTTCTCTCGCTCTACAATGTCATCTTAGGCAGACCATGTCTAAATGCCATAAAAGCCCTACTCGGCACCAAACACATGAAAGTTAAGTTTAGAAACCCTCTCGATATCAGAATGCTGTCTTGCGACTTGGAATCTTTGGTATCAATTCCTAAGTCATCATGATTCTCTCCATGACCGCAGGGTACGTCTCAATTGTTTTTACCTTAGGGTTTTACATTATCACAATAGTATTTCTTATTTTATGCCTGGCATGTGTGATACTCTTTTGTTTTCATCCTATCGCTTGATTTCTAAGGAGCAAAACGTGTCATCAATAAGGGACCTGACTCCCTGAAGGGTAGGCATAGTCCATTTTATCGTTTGATTCCTAACGAACGAAACATGTCGTCAATAAGGGACCTCACTCCCTAAAGGGTAGGCATGGCTCATCCTATCATTTGATTTCTATGAGCAAAACGTGTCATCAATAAGGGACTTGAATCACTGAAGGGTAAGCATGAGTCATCCTATCATTTGATTCCTAATGAGCAAAACGTGAAGTCAATAAGAGATCTGACTCCCAAAAGAACAGACACAACCCATCCTATCATTTGATTCTTAACAAACAAGGTGTGTTGTTAATAAGGGGATTGACTTCCTGAAGGGCAGACACGACCTATCTTATCGACTGTTTCCTAACGAACAAGGCATATCTTTGGAAAGGGACATGGCTCCCAGAAGGGTAAGCACGATTTATCCTATCGGTTGGTTTCCTAATGAAAACAATGTACCCCCCAGGCGAGCAATCTAAAACAAACACACATGGCATATGACTTAGCCAGGTCTCTCAGACTAATCCTACCGAAGGCATACAGATAAAGTCTATCATCACTATTCGAATGATTAAGGGAATATCCCTCAGCGATAACACACACAAGATGTAGCAATTGGAAAGGTTTTTCATTTAGAGATAGACAGTGCAAAGACTACATGGAATCAATGGGAATAGGGGGTGCCAGGACCTCCAGAGAAGGAGACTTTACAATTGTTTGAACCGCAACTGATTCAGTGGGAATGCCAACTAAATCAATAAAGATTAGGCATTGGTCTGCTACCTCCTGACTGATAGTATCTTCACCAGGGGCAAGGCCGCATCCAAACCTGCTTAGTGAACTATATCTTTAGCATGCCTCAATCTCTCAATCAGCCTTCACTGCGAATGCTTAAGGAGCTCGATTTTCTTCGCAAAAGATTCCCTAATCTCTTTCACTTTCCGCTCTGAGGCTTGAACTGTCTCCTCATGCATCTGAGTCAGCATCTCAGCAGTCTACAAACACACATTGCGAACCCTTTCCTTGGCTTCTAGCTCTTTGTAGCGCTTTCGAGATAAGACCAAATCTTGCTGCAAGCGCCTTATCTCTTCATCCTTTTCGAAAAGCAATGCACCGGATGTTTTCTCTGCTTTTGCATTTTTCTCCCCCTGTTCGAGGGCATCCCAAATGTCAAGACATGGCTCCCCAACCGATCGGCATGTCCCTTTAAGTGTCTTATCATCTGATTCCTTCATTGCTTTTGAAACTCTAACAAGACCATCGTCTGCAAAAGGGAACCAGATCAGCTGAAAGCAAAGCAAAACAAGAAATAAAGGAAGATAAGTTTGGGAGGAAAGTAATATTGCCAAGCCTAGGGATTGAAATGCTTCATCAACCTACTCCAAAGACATCATGTTCAGCTCCAACTCTGAGTGATGAAAATCAAACTGAGCAGCTATCCGACTCGTCTCAATTATGACAACATAACTATACCGGTTGTCCCCCACACAGATAACAACCGTTCCCCTCTCCCCTTTTACCATCGAAGGACCGGATAGGAATAGAGAGAGGGAGAGCAGTCACATCCACTACATTGCATCTCCCCTTGCATGATGGCCACAAAGGCAAGCACACGATAGCCCAAACATCTCCTCTACTACAACAGTAGAAACACCTAGTTCCTCTAGTAGCCCCACTTCAACAACCGACGTAGGGACATCCTCAAGTCCCTCTACTTTAGACACCTCCATCGCCAGTCGGTGATATGTGATCATCAAATGCCGAGTTATCAGCCTCCTCTGGTCAATGGCCACCAGTTCCGAATGTCATGTCGAAACAGAAGACACATGCACTTTGACCTCCTTGGTTCCTCCGCTTTCTCTTTCTACAAAAGACTTAGACAATTGGATTTTTCTCCTTTTTAATGAAGGAGGTGTAGTTCTCAATTGAGCCCCGAGTGCCCTATCGATCTCCCTCGAAGGCCTTTTGGTATTCGATTTCACTTGCCTATCGGTTGTGACCTCCTCTAAAACAACATCTCCTAGAGAGGATAAAACATAAATGAGCTCTTTCTTCTTCTTATCAACCAAAAGAGATCTATCAATCTTCCTTTTCTCCTTTATTAGTAGGACTGTTAAAGACAACATTTGATCATTCACAAAGAGAATCGACCCAAATATTTCTCCGAGTTGATATACAATAATTGTCAATCTAATGCATGAATCAGGAGTAACAAAAAGAAGTCAAAGATTTCGACCCAAACAATGGCTCCTCATTAGCGTTAGGCAATGCAGGCATGAGATCTCTATTCGAGAACTCTACGAAGAAATACTTGTGTATTCAACCCTTATCGATCGATTCTTTGCAATAAAATCCCTAATTGGATTCAAGCTGAGTTTGCAGTCTATACCAGTCTTGAGTGAAATCTTATTCCCACATCTCTTTAGTGAAAAGATGGTAGCCAGAATCTCAAAATCAAAATGGAGACGACAAAAGCCTAATAGAGAAATCACAGCAATGGCTAGGCGTCAAGCGCTGGGGAGAAGTAACATCAAAAATATGTTCCAATGAAACAATACCTCCACGATCGGACTAGTGTATGGTATTTTTAGGTCGTATTTTACTATTTGTTTATACATTGGGATGTAGTCCTCCGGTGCCCTATTAGCCCGATCCTCATTCGTGGCTGACATCATAGTATAATCATTCCCGAGTAGCATATCAATTTGAACTTCTCAAAGTTCTTGCTCTGTCATCGTGCTTCTAATGTCGTCGATGCCCTGATAAGTTTGAGAAGAAGAACCCTTTGTCATTTTCTCAAGAAAGACTTTCTTTACGAAATGTTAGTTTGCAAAAAGACAAGACTGGTGTAAGAACAGTATGAAAGTGTTTAATCCACTCGAGCGTCTGGCCTTATAAAGCGTACTAGAGACGATTCGCGAGACCCTAAGCAGCACATGTCGCATAAAAAGTTTTACACCTTTTCGATGACCATTACTTAAGGCACTTTTCTCATGAAACGATATCTCGAATCGGGAGCAAATGATGGGATATGATCCAAAGACCCATTGCAGTAACACTCAGTCTTGTGAGCCCATGATCTAATAGGCACCTCACGCCTAAACATATCAACGGTTACGGTTAGGGATTTATCTCTTCGAATGGTGGACACGGCTCGGCACATTAAGCAATCTCTATCGGTAATAAACTAATCAGTCTGTGGCCCGGCATTTGATGCACTCAAGATGATATGATCCTTTTCGTTTGATAAGAAGCTAATCGTTTACCTTCATTGACTCGAGAATATGCATACTCCCCTACTAAAGGAGTCTTTTGAAATTTAATTGATAAGAGAAAAATCTCTCTGATTTGTTAAATTTTCTAAATGATAAAGATCGTAAATCTCTCAAGAATATTTAACTATGGAGTTCCAAAATTTTTGGGCATACTCATAAGAAAACTAGAGTTGTAATACTCTGAGAGCATACGACTCATAAGATACCAATCTATAAAGGCCTCTAACAGGTCACAGCCCAAGTACACTCTCTTGGAACAATAAAACCGACACACAAAATCACAGGGCTCCCATACGTAACCCTCTTTTGCTTAATCTGTTTCTTTGCTCTTGAAAATCATTTTTCTGACTTGAGTGTCGGAGTCTCCCCGCCGAAATACCCTCCAACGATTTTTTACAGATTTCAATTCACCCTTCGGAGTATCTATTCGACTCAGAGAAGTCAGAATCTGTGGAGTCGAAATCCACCTCCAACAGGATCTAGGTCAAAAAGTTAAAACCAATATCTAGGATTTCATGGGTTGCAAGATCATTAACAAGGAAACCAATTTTATAAGCCACAAAAGCATGGCTATGCGTTTTCATTAAGAGGCAACCATTATCGAGAAAAGAGGTTTCACGCCAAAGGAGCTGGTCAAAGTCCTATTCCCAGTCACATTCAAGCCTCAAACCTAATGCAAAAACACCGGGGTGGGGGCTAATTTTGACCAAGAATTTTTTTTTTTTAACCACAATTGATATCCATGTTATATTCTGACTAATTCGATTCGATCGTCTGTAAGACACTGTTTAGTGGATGGCTGTCCTAACATAATTTTTTTAATTCTCAAATTTTAAACTCAAAATTTAATTAAACAATCTAATATTTCATTTTACTAGACTAACCATTCCTTTTATTTTGACCAAGAAATCGAAGATCTTGATAGACTACTTGCTAAATTAATCAAGTAAGGTAACCTGAATACTTATTTGAAGGTGTCCCCAGGAGGCACTAGGCAGGCGCCATGATTGCCCTTGACAATACTAGTTCATATTTAATAAAGACAAAGCATTGCAGCATTTTATCAATTCCAAGATATTCAGAAGAACTATAATAGTTAGCCAAAAAATGAAAAACACAGCAACAGCATCAAACCATTAGAAGGTTAACTTCCTCGCAACCAGCTGCTCATAAACTAGTGTGAAGTGATCATCATACTAGTAAATCTTGGCGTTGAATACCTCCCCCCCCCCCCAAAAAAAAACGTTAAACCTAGCCTCTACAATATCCAAACGAGGCCTGAGAGGACTTAATGTCAATAAGTATACACCCATAGCAGCAGCTTCCTTGTTGCAATATCTCCCTTGAAGCCTACTGAGAAAGAGCCCACAACCACCCAGGATTCACAGGTGTTCCCTCTCTCATGCGTAAGAAACATTTAGTATCGCCCTCTTCCTGTTGGCTTTAACACATACCAAAACTCAGGTAAGGTTGATATTGGGTGAAAATAGAATTTACTCATGAATTGAACTCAAAAACAAGCTTCTTCAAACTTGAAATGAAAGAGGTGAATAAACCTATATCAAGCAGGCAAGCAAGCAAAAGGCTTAAATCTTATGACTACGTAGATGTTAGATAACCTACTAACGAACAGTCGGTTTAGTAAATAAAAGTGTTAGGTCCATTAACCAAGTCTCGGATATAAAATTTGGGAATGAAAAAGACTATATTGGAAGGGTTTTCCCTAAAATTGAACTTCATAACACTCAAAT
Organism: Dillenia turbinata; assembly: GCA_037126225.1. Lineage (NCBI taxonomy): Eukaryota > Viridiplantae > Streptophyta > Magnoliopsida > Dilleniales > Dilleniaceae > Dillenia > Dillenia turbinata. Next base: position 4,059,574 of record JBAMMX010000024.1, read on the forward strand.
CAGATTAGTCAAAATATGTCTGCAGATTATACCAAAAAAATAAAAATAAATGTTAGATAGCCTTAAAAGCTTAAAGTTTAAATCCCAAATCTTAAAACTTTATGTAGTTACGAAAAAAGGACACTCCACATTGAATGTGGTATCAGTAGCAAGCGTCAGATTGAGTATTGTGTAGAATATGGCTTACAATTTGAAGTTTTTGTGCTTCTTGGGGACCCTAATATGATTGGATCTTATATTGTAGGAGTGGTATCGAAAGGAAAGGATCTTTGTTGGGAGTCATAGGAGGCTTCAAGGCTATTGGTTTTTGTGACTTTAAGAGTCTTCCCCTGCTGAAACATGGACTTGAAAATTTCTTTTAAGTTGTGTTATTTTCACACTAATTGAAATCATGAAATTTGAGAAGTCATGTCATTTAAAATTCTTAATATTTAAATCCCATAATTTTAAACATTGATTTTGAATTTTACATTAGTACCATTTTAATATACATTCATTTCTTAAGACATGTAGCCAAATTTAAAACTTAAATTACTATAAGAAACATTTTTTTAAGGATCAATGATAGTCAAACGTACAAAATTCATCAAAGCCATAACTTTGCAACAACAATATGAGTTTTAATCTTAAATTTTGGATCAATCGTTTGAGAGACAAATGTGAGAGAATTTTCTATATTTGTCTCTCATTTTGATTTTGACAGAGAGTTTTATATTGGCTGTTAACCTATCGCTCTCTTCCTGACTTAGGACCAATCATGACGGAGCTAAACCCATAACTTTGTATTAGTATTTAATAATCCCATGGTTTGTGGAATTTGGTCAGTCCCACAAAATTCTAAGATCTCGTGATTTAGAACAAAACTACAACAAATTCCAAACAAATCCGATTTTTAAAATCTTACCAGTTGTTTGTTCTCCTTTCGCCAAGATTTTGTGAAAGGATTAAATCCTGGGATTTATTTAAAACTCTTGTTCTTTTGACTATTTAGTGGTAGTGTCGGCTGATTAAATATTTCATAGCCCTGGTAACAAAACTTAGGAATAGCAAACAATGGTAGACCCTCTCTTGCCCTATTATTCGCCAAAAACAAAATAAAATAAAAGTGTCATGTTACTTAAGTTCTTTTTTTTTTTTTTCGCGTCTTTGGACTCAGTCCACCATCTAATATCCAGTGCTTTGCCCTAACTAATTCGATTCGACCTAACTGATATCTCTTAAAGGATAGGGGTCACCTCTCATGGTCTACTCCATGCCCAAATCGTGAATCAAACTCGTGATCTTAATTAAAGATTTACAATTATATTGAAAAACAAAAAATATTTAGCTACTAATAAATGCTTAGATATTCAACTCAAACACTTGATAATTCATAAAATTATATTCAACTCTTCTACAACGAACAGTTAACCTAATGCGATAGGATAGCCTCAAAGAGACAGCCTAATGACAACAAGCACCCCTCCCCGATCCCGTGATCCGGGATTCGAATTCTGTTGTAACAAAAAAAACCTAATGGGATAGGATGCTAACTCTTTTAATCAAATATTAATTTCAAAAATTGAGAATGAAAAAAATTACGTTAAAAAAATCACGTCTTAAAAAGAGTTCCTGCAAACATTCTTAACTGAATCAATCAGTCGAATATCGAAAAATAAAATAAAATCATATTCAGCTCGGCTCATTAAACCAAGTACAGGAACTTGTTAATCACATCAGGAGCCCAATAGACTTGGGTTGTGATGCCTCCCGGTGCCACCACACCATGGACAAGGAGCACTTCTCGAATGGCAACACTTGCATTTTAAGAAACAAGGGCATACACAGTAGTTGAGTAGACCCGACCGCACCCCATTTACAACCCCTGCCATACAAACTTCGTACTTTCCAGAGGTCAGCATTACAGTCTTCCCTGCACTGGGCAGTCTAAGCCATCCGTTTGATGCAAAGAGATACTAAAATCCCCAACCAGCGTCACCATTTTGCCCAAAAACACAAAAGAGAAAAAATAATAATAAAAATAAAAATAAAAAAATAAAACCATAAATAAGAAGGGACTGGAAGAAAACACTGCTAATCATTTCATTGAAGGAAACAAACCCATGTCTGAAACATTACTTTAAACCTAAATGAAAAGGAAAAACTAAAAGCAAATTCCACCTTGCCCACTAAGCTGGTACAAAAACCTGACCAAGTAAAAGCCCAGAAGAGAAACAAATCCAAAAACAAAATAAGACTCAAATAAATCGATGTGAAACTAAAACAGAAACAGGAGGGAAGAAAAGGGACTGTGAGACTGAGTTGGCTCTAGAACGTCTCTGGAGCGTGTACTGGAGGAAGAAACTTCTCTATAGGAGAGATTATGCTGCTCTTCAAAGGTGAGACATAAGCAAGTAGTTTCTGGTGAGATCAATGAAAGCTGAAGCTTGGATTAGAAGCATTGAGAAAAGGGACTGTGTGTTGGCTCTAGAATGCCTTGGGGGCGGGTATTGGAGGAACAAACTTCTCTATAGGAGAGATTATGCTGCTCTTCAAAGGTGAAGCACTGAGAGAGAGGTTTCTGGTGAGATCAATGAGAGCTGAAGCTGGATCAGAAGCTCTTTTTGCAGTTCCATCTTCAATTCTGGTTTCACCTGATTTAATTTGCTTCTGCACAAGAAAGGAAGGCAGATTCAGCACAAGATACCCCACTGCAACAAAAACTTGTGATTGTGGCAGAGGAAAAAGAATAGAGAACAAAGGGACAAAGGGGGGGATTATGATGTAGGCTAATAAATAGGAACACAGAATACCCATTGTTCGGAAAGCACTCTCCTTGAAAATTCCTAAATCTTTAATGCATAATGATTGTCTGGCAGAGCAGATTTTCAAAACATGAAACCATCAACTTCCATAACAGAAGGGCATTTGTGGTCATACGCAAACCATGATTAGAAATCATTAATGCAATTACAAAGAGGGGGGACGGAGGGAGGGAGGGAGGGAGAACATCTAGGCAGTCATCAACATCCCAAGTCTTTATTCCTAAAGAAGAGGAATTGCATGCAAGAAGGTAAAAGCATCTGCAACTGAACACAGAGGTGCAGTGACACAAGCATTTTTCAAGAAATACCCACTATCAACCCCCACCACAGAGAGAGAGGGAGGGGGAGAGAGAGAGAGAGAGAGAAAGAGAGAGAGCATTTACCGAGATATCACCATTTGAGCAGACCTCCATGGGAGACAATGCAGGTTTGTTGTTTCTTTCGGCTTGAATAGCATTCTCACGATTCTCATAAAAGTTGAAGTCATCCAAAATTGATGTCTTTGCATCATAAGCCTTGAAAATCTTCAACATTTCTAAACCTTGCTTCAGTCCAATCTGCAAAGAGGAATATATGATGTTGGTTAGCCACTAGAGGTGATTATTATCAAAAGTCTACACGGCAAAACCATTTGAAAATCCAGACCCTCCTCCCCCCCAAAAAAAAACGATCATTGTGATCACATCCACCTTTTCTTTTTTAATTTTTGACAAGGGCAAAATTAAAAATGTACAAATTGGATATTTCCGTTCTTATCTTTAAATAAAAGGCAGCCCCTATAAAACAAAACACATGCATTTCATCATTTGAATCATTCAGAGCTAAGTCAGAATAGAAAACCTATATTTCCTTCCATATCCTATCTACCACTTTTCATTTTAAGGAGAAAATTTATTGTAATATATATATATACACAGTGGAAAAAAGGATAAATATATAAATATATATATATATATATATATATATATATGTGTGCATACACACATATATATGGATGTATCTTTGCCTAAATCACCAGCAACATTTCCCCTTTTCCCAGAACCTAACATCGAAGAGACATATAGCTTGAATCAGAAATTTTTTTCACTTCTTCTGTGCTTGTGAAATGCTCAGATTTTCTAGCAATTCGCTCTCCTAGAAACTTCAAAAGGAATAAATGAAGATTTTCTAGCAATTCACTCTGCCAGAAACTTTAAAAGGAATAAAATGAAAACCATGAATAAAGTGGAATCCTAACAAAATTTCAATGCACATCAAACTGTAAACCACCACTTTAAAAGGGAAAGTAAATACCTCCTGACTGTCCCTACTAAAAGTTACAGCCCTGTTATCATTGTTTTCAAGAAGAATATGCCGCAACTTTGAATTGGGAACATCTTTAATAATGTGCCACTTTACAGGGAAGAAACCATTCCATTTGTCAAGCTGCCAGAAATCCATGTCCTTGTTGAAATCCACCTTCCCAAGCATTTCTGCCACACCAACAAACTGACCACTCGCATTTACCTGAAATGTGAAATGTGCAACATTCATTAAAAGAAAGAATGAGGATAGGTTTGCCAATGAGAAGATTAGATTTCTCCGTAGAGTAAAATCAACCCTTGAAAGCAAAATAATTATCTAGGGAGAAAAAAACCTATGATATCACAACACAAACTAAATTCCAATCAAAGTCCAGAAAAGATAAAATTGCAATGCATTTCAGCACTCAAAGCATAAATCCTGGTTCAGGCATGATTACATCATTTCCCCTTCAGGATAGTAATAATAACTTCGATCTCACTAAATGCAATAAGTTACATGAATAGGAGAGAGAAAATCTCTCGTAGAAGCATAATCTACCACCAATGCCAAACCCATCCACCATAAAAGCAGTCAGGACATTAAGAAACTAGCAAGGAGGTGACTTTTATCTCTTGACTCATAACTGTAAAGAAATGTATCAACTTTGCACTTGCCTAAGAATGAAATCAAAAGAGCTGCATAACTTGGTGCAACTCCATGGGCTGAAAAGTTTTATTTAAAGTTCCCAGAAACAATCCTCGTACCATAGTTACTGGGATTGCCCTCCCCCCTAGCAAACTCTGGTCCAGATCAGCAGATTCAAAACATAGTACTACACTGCACTATACTGACTAAAATGGGCAATCCAAACTCAAGATAGGTTTTAGTAGTTCCAATATACAAACCAGGTGAATAGAAAAGAACATTTCAATCTAAAAGCAATTGTAATATTCAATACTGTTACTTCTTTTTTTGGGGGTCATTTTAGTATTCACTAAAGTTTATTTTACACATTTATGTCCATAAAAATCACACAAAAGAACACAAGAAATACTTATGTGAAAGCAAAGTACCATTAGAAATAATAGTTTAAGCATCTAACTAAGCCTATCACCACCTACACATGTCAGGCAAGATAGAGTACCATGCTCCCATACCCCACAAATCACGATCCAGGTAACACTGCAGTGTACCCAAATACAATATATTCCAATGCATAAATTTGTCCAAACTATATTGGTAATGTTACAGTATCTTGCTAATGCAGTTTGCGTAAATTGAAATTCCTTCTTCTACAACCAAAAAAAAATATAAAAAAAAACCCTGTGTAGAGGAGAGGAATGTTACATGAAGAGAACAAAGAAGAGCATAAACTTAAGTTCTTAAAATACAGTAAGATACATTTCCAACTCACCGAATAAAAAAGGAAGATTGGATGTCTTGTTCCTGTCTCTCTTTTTTTTATCTCAGAATCGTGGAATGCGGCATCCAGCTTCTTATTGCCATTTACAGTACTTGACCACACATCATACTTAATGCTTTTATGTATGTCATCTTCACTGTACGATTTGATAACAAAGAACTTGGCATCGTCAAACTCTATCTGGAAATCAGGCAAATTATATTGATCTCTTTGTACTGGAATCACCAACTGCTTCTTTTCAGGGGAAAATGTGTTAAATAGAGGACCCATATTGTTGCCCCTAGGACCACATGTCATTCCGTTATTTGTATCAGACTGTTCATTTCTATGGGGCTTCTCTCTCATCTTGAATCTATCGTTTCCATTCCAAATTCTACCATTTTGTCTGTGGTTCATGGATCCATTGCACGGGAACAGACCTTGTTTTTGGCAAGAAAATGATGAAAATTTCCCTACAGGGTGGAAACCCTTCACAAGTCCTGCTGATTGAATGCCAGAAGCAAATTGGGGCACCTAAGAACCAGGGGGGAAAAAGCATAGTTAGTAAGGACATTGCTATTAAAATTTCACTAGTTTGTCATAGTTTTCTTTAAAAGGCAAAAGAATGTTAAAAATAAAATTAAAATTAAGACACACTACCAGTTGAGGAAAAATATGACAAGGGTGTTTCAACATTCCCTGTACACAAACAACATTTTAAGGAGAATGCATTTCAAGTTACACACACTAGAAACTCATTAAACAAATTTGTGCATAGTTACAGTCCTGACAAGAAAACTGAACAGCTCAAAGATCATAATTCACAGTAAAACAAGTTGAATAACATCAGAATGATAATTTGGAAAATTCCTAATTTAATGTGATTCCCATGACAACCATGTCTAAGCAAGAGAAACAGGAATTTGCATGCAACCACATGTGGTTCCACGGGGTTTCCTATTAGCAAAATAGATGGAGAACAACATCTTTTCAAATAAACATAGATCAGTATCTGACTCTTTTCAATGCTTATGATAACAGGTTAAAAGTAAACTCAAAAGAATAACTTCCAAGTGTAGGTAACAAATTACATGAGAAGAACAGAAAATTTTCAATAAAAAACTATGAATAAAGACAGTCTATGAATTAGTTAACTCCCAGCTGCTACCTATTACAAAAAGCAGTAATGACATCTATCATACAAAAGAATTCATTATATTTAGTGCATGAATAGCTGGTGCATATCATATTAAATATGAAAATTTCCTACAATCCATGAAAAAAAAAAATTACTGTTGGAATACCGGTTGAACCTAAAGGTAACCTACAAGTTGCAGCTTATTGGAAATTTTGGCAGAAATAATAGTAAGAGCTACACTTCAAGACATGACATTAAAAGAGAAGAAGAAAAGAATGCTCTCATTCTGAAATAAGTTAACATCCAAAACAAATTCCAAAAACTAGAATGCTCACATTCTGAAATAAGTTAACATCCAAAACAAATACCAAAAACTATGTATTTAACAATATGAACCCATAATGAAACCCTATTTAAATACAAAAAGACAATAAACATGGATCCTGTGGATTGTCAACAAGATATACGCAAAAGGGTAATATAATCCTTGATTCATGAGGCAAAAGAAACCTTGTTAAATGGTTTAAGTGGTTGCGAACTGGATTTTGAGAAGTTAGATGGAACTGCAAACTGATGAAATTTTGGATCCAGCGGTAATGTTGATAGCTTTCCACCAAGAGACCCATTAGGTTTGGAGTTCAACTTATTCAAGTTAGCAGATGAAATTGGACCAGAACCAGATTTTGCATCTCCAGCAGCAGAAATGGTTACATGTTGGCCATCTCCAACATATGCTGTGTTCCACGAGTAGCATGGAACAGTTTCAGCCCCATAGGAAACAGGATGCTGAAGACAGCCAGACGGAGAATAGTAAGGCTGTTGACCAACACATTGCCCATCAATACCCATAAAAGTCCCAGTCACAAATGGATCATAACCAGGAAGATAGTAGAACATGGATCCATTGTCTGATAGTACACCCTGGAGCAAAAATCAGCAAATAGAATCAGTGCATTTTGACAAAATTGCAAAATAATTTTTGGAACCAGCTACATAAATAAACTGATTTAAGACACAATCATGAACAACAGACTTACTGCAAATGATCTATCTCCCATCTGAAGGTAAGCAGGATCATCAAATGCTCCACTATATGCTGCAACCAGAACATACAGCCAATGGTTGGTTCCCTCAAAAGGACAAACTAAAACTACCATTTTTCAATATCAAAGCAAATAACTAATGGCATAAAAAAAAAAAAAAAAAAAAAAAAAAAAAAAAAAACACGGCCATGGAAATCCCTACCATAATTAACAAATACAAAATAAACAACAAAGTGAAGGTGACTCGCATGCACATACACTATCATTATTTTAGCACCAAATATTATAAGCACACTTTTATCAAAGCCACCAGAATTCCCCCAAACAATTGCAACAGAAATTCCACAATCAGGGAACAATATGAACAATCATCAATCCACCACAATTAGATAATCATATTCCATGATCACTATAATTGGTCCAAAGGAAGGACAACAATCACCCCGAACATCAAAATTAAAACTAAATCAAAACAAAGAATAGAGCGAATACAAAAGAATAAGAAAGAGGGAGACAAATCCAACGGGCAGAACTCTAGATGCCAAGAACTGCTAACACTACACGAGTCAATAAATATTACTCCTATTTTATATATATTAAGACTGCTACACAACAAGTGATTTAAATTACATATAAACTTCAATCTAATCAAATGAGAAGACTCCTAAGCCACCTCAAATCATTACCGAGTCAAAAAGGGAAAATTCTATATCCATAGGGCAAAAACATCTCCAAGATTTCTATCTATGTGTCTATGTCTTGTAACACTCAGGGCAGTGGAGGTCAAAGGCCATACTATTAAACCAAGAGAAAATGTGTCCCTCCCCAAAAAGGATTTTCCAAAATTATCTCTTCCTCGATAGCTAGCATAAGTAAATTATCTAGATAGAAGATTACCTCTATATAGAAGAAGTCCACATTACACAAAATTTCACAAGGAATTAGATTAGAAAATCTACGTAAACATCATTCAAGGAAACACTTACACAACAAGAATTTGTTTGATAGCACAACTCCAAACAATTTTTCCCTCAAGATTTTAACCAGAATCAAAAGGTTCTTTTTCCTAGAATTTCGGCCCAAAAGTGAATTTGATCATCTTGTTAGTAAAGCAATAAGAGAGATTGCTTTTAGAAGTGTGATGACAACCATTATAATACAAGTCTGAAATCACTTGATTCAATACTGTCTGACCTTCCCAGCCAAGAGGCAATCAAAAAGAATTTAAACCACAACATTCACAAGAACGAATATTTTAGAAGCCCAGTTCAAGGACTGACCTAGGCAAACAAGCATACCGTATTTTCTTCTACTCAGTAAAAACATGCCCAATTTCTATATAACCCCTCCAGTCCCCAACCATAGTTTAAGTATCTGCCAAGCTACAAATAAATATACCCTAATGTCACAACACATTAAGTATAGCATCCCAATTTTGTACAAAATAACATAAGATCAAGATAAGGATTTCTTAAGATCCACATTCAGCAATTACTAAAATTACTTTAGAAAATTTTATCATGCGTTCAAAATATTCCATTTTTAACATTTATTACAGTCAATGAGTTAAAGGCAAATTTCACTAGTATCACACAAGAATTCTGCGATGTGTTTTTGCAACATTTACACATGTATACGGAAAAACAATTGATAAGATCTCAAAATTTTATCATTATTCACCATGTATCCTTTTTCTAAGAATTCAGTTTGGGTACAACCAATTTGTGTCATTCGTCCCATATCTGTGTCTATGCAAGGATAACGTTCATCTCTGCAACAATAGTGTACTAGCAAACTACAGGTATAAGGCAAGGCTCAATCTGTGCAGACACTAGACCTGATCAACTTGAAATGATATCAACCAAATTACAAGATAAAACTTTCATCATGTGTCTCTAACTAGTACGGAAGAATTGCCACCTTGGGCATTGAATTAGATTGCAGTAATATTTCAATAATTATGCACAATTAGTTCAAGAAGCCATTAATGATGACATCAATGAAGATTCTTAACAAGGACAGCGGCTCATTCCAACATCTGACCTGGATAGTAATAATTGTAAAAGCTAGTAGGTGGGTGGTAAACACCTTGCTCTGCAGCTGACTCTTGATCTGCCTCACCTTTCATGGTAGCAGCAATATTGCCTAAAGAAGATATAGTAGAACCTGAATCCAAAGATACACCATCTTTCACTGAGGCCTAAGAGAAAACCAAGAAAATGAACATAAGAACAGTTGAGCACCAATAAAACCAACCAGAAAACACCAAGCTAGCATTGCATGATTCATCAACAAACCAAGGTCATGAGTCTCACAAGAAAATAAAGACATTAAGAAACAAATTCCCATCATAACACACTCTCCATATATGCAAGAATACTACGCATAGAACACAAACAACATAAAATGGCATGCATGACCACAGTAGATAGTGGACAGGCTGAAATAAATTAGAACTTGAACAGAACATGGGTGCTCTTCTTACAACCCTGGTGCCAATTATGTGAAAAAAAGTAATTTTCAGATTTAGCCTTAAACTTCAATCAATAACACAATGTGCCCCAAACTTCCTTTTTTGTTTTTTCCAAGAGCAAATTACATTTTAAAGTCTCCAATTTGACGTAATATGCTAGCTTCAAAGCTGATCAATCACAATCCAAGGTTGCTCAAATTAAAATGTCAAGCTCTTTCTTTAAAATAAAGAACCCTCAAATATGTTTAAATAACTTTTAATGCAGCAATATTTGTTCAAACCAAATAGAGAGATAATGGAGAACATAGGAATTTAAAAAATAACATTGCAATTCAAAAACAATGGCGTACCACTTTTTGTTCAGTCAATATCCTGCAGGAATCAGACTTCAATCCAGCATCCAGCACCTCAGCTAAAGTAAAGTTGAGAAAGAACCCAGACAGAAGGGAATCAGTAGAATAACAAAAGGCAGATAAGGCACTGCAAATTTAACAAAGCAAACTAGAGGGCAAAACACAGCACAAATATTTATAGACCAGGCACTAACAAATGGAATGAAAAAGAACTATACTAAGAAAAGCATATGGCAGTTGGTTTTTCAGCATTGACTACAGTTCCTCCCATGCAATACCACTGGCTCCCTCATAGCATTTCGGAAACTGTTACACCTATCACATATAGGACACAGGTACCTTTAAAACAATTAGATAACCAGGTACTTCCGTTGAACTGATCCCCCAAAACCTTTTGAACTTATCTAAAATCGCTAGTAACTGCAATTGCGAGGCAAAAACAGATATCAAAAGGCAATTCAATTCATCTTATCTAAAATTCTTTATGGGCATAAATCTACAGCATCAAACATAGTGACCATAAGATAACCCCACTTGAACTGACAGAGAAACCCCCATGGTGCAGAACCTCATGCCACTAGGGTCAAAATAGATCTTAAAGGCCCCACCCAAATTGTAATCACACCCAAAATAAATAATGCAAGAAAGATGGTGCAATTCCGGACATCAGGCTAACTATGAGCAGTCGGCAACCGTGCAAGAGAAGAAGTTGAAACTAACAGGGGGCAGAGACCACAATATATCCAACAACATATAGGTCTCAAATTGATGAACGTAAACTAACACAATCAAAAACAAGCTTCAAATAAGGATACCATTCTCAATCTTCTTCTCTCCTGCCATTGCAAGCCTCAAAGCCCTGCTCTGATCCAATCATAAAACAAAAGGATTAGTTAGAAGCAACCTCTGAATGGAATTAACTAAAGGGTGTCACCCAGAAAAGAGCCAAACCCACGTTACTTCTTTCTAAATTTTATTAATAAACTTGCCCTTCAAGAAACTTGCCCTATGAGACATGATAATTTGACCATCAGATTCAAGCAATCAGAAACTCAGGATAAAAGATGGATCAGCAGACCAAAGCTTAGAAAACAAACAAAGCAGAAAAGATTCTATTCTGCTTACGCGCGTTGGAAAGCAGAAGATTCTTCTCTTTTTGACAGTGACTGGTGCGTGCCTTGTGTGTTGTAACTTCTACAATAATTAATACCTTAAATATTTCTAGCCAGGAAAATAAAAACCCACCTTTTTCTCCACAAAAATATTTAAAAAATAAAAACAGATTCTTATCCCCCCAAAAAAAAAAATATTCGATTTTTTCCATGTACACCCAAAAATGGAAACTGAGGAAATTCGCGCTGCAGTCAAAACCAATAACCATTGATCTTGACTTCATTTCTAGTTCTTCATAAAATTGAACAAAAGAACATTCGTCTTCAAAATAGCTTCAAAATCACTGATTTTTCTTTCTTTCAAGTGTATCTTTCCAGTAGCAGCCAAAATTCACACATCAACAGCAGAGAGAGAAGAAGAAGAGATCTACTAAGGACTTAGAGAAATTAGATAGAGAAGAACGAAGTGAGAGTCAAGTACCTGAAGAAGAAGGGGTTGTTGATCTGGATAAACCCTTACCCTCTCTCACCGATCGGAAGAGAAGACGGAAAACCGGCAAAAGCGGTTTTCCAGGGAAGAGAGAGGGAGGGAAAAGAGGAATCAGAGAATCGCGAGAGAGCAATCTTATAGGGGTTGTAAACCCTGGGTTTCTTAATCCGACAGTAGAGAGCATTTCAATGAGAGAAGCGGAGTGATTGTAGGCCGTTGGATTGAGGTACGTCCAAAAACCGTAGTCGAGTTCCACCAATGCCCTCGGCCGGTAGAGAGGGACAGCGGCGGTTTGTTTTTCATAAAATCAAAATTGTTTGCATCATCAAATTTGGGTCGGGTCTTGTTTTGTGTTTCGGATTATTCGACTCTTAGTCAACCCCAAAACCACAATGGTGAGATTTTAAAATAAATAAATAAATAAATAATTTTCCATTTCGATTTCTGAATGCATTGATAAAAGTTTTTCGATAACTATTAATCTATCACAACTCTCTTTTCTACCAAAATCTCTCAATGTATTGATAAAAATTTTTCGTTAACTATTAACCTATCATAACTTTTTTTCTATCTAAATTTTAAACAAACAATATTAAAAAAATACAAACAGAGTTAAAACCATAAATAAATAATAAAAAAATTTTCTCATATTATTGTCATATGATGATAAATCAATTATGTAATATATATACACATAATAATTCACAAATTATATATACATATATATATATTCCAAAGATATTTAGGAAATTTTATTTCATATCTTAAAATTCCATAATAGCTGAGAATTGAAGTTTGAATTTTTTTTTTCTTAAATGGTATAAAAATTTGACAATTTTTAATCTGACTCATGTGTTTGCCTCCTATTTTAACAAGCTTGAGTTAAATTTTATTTAAAAATTTTAAAATTAGGTTTGTATTTCTAACTATTAATTAAACAAATCAGATTTAGATTCAAAACTAACTCAATTTTTTTTTAAATTTATCGACTAAAATTTAATAATATCAATAGTTTAATTTATTATTTTGTGGTAGACTAGCCGATAAATTAAAATAAATATTATTTTTGTTTAACATTTTCAATTGAGTAAGTAATAACAGGTTTGTCGACTCCAGAATTTAGAATTAAGATTTAGATTATTATTTGTTATAAATAATAATAGGTTTAAATTATGATATATAACCCATTAAAATAAAAAAGTCTACTACAAGTTTGTATTATATTCTTTATTATAGTTGCTAATCTCACTCAAACTAAATAATTATTTACTAACTTTGTTTCAAATCCCTCAAATTAAAATATTTCATTCTCAACATTTATTTAATTTAAAAACCCATATAAAATAGTAAACTAAATCATATTTAACTAATCATAAATAATGCTTAGGAAATAAATCAAAATAAATATTTAATAAAATAATAAATTTTGATTAAATAAATCAAGATATCTCTGGCCATTAATTCTTAAGATTTGGTGGGTTAGAGTTTTTCGGGCTTTTTATCAAAATAGTGTTTTTTTATTCAAAATTAAATAAATAACGTTGATTTTTTTTTGTTTCCAAAACTAGTGATGTCATGATTCCGAATCGCGATATTCACTATTCATAATATATTTTTAAAAAAATTTGGTATCATGATCTGAGATTGAGACACCAGTGTCACACTCAACAAACGCGACACCAAATATCTTTGCATTACTTTTTTTTTCCTTTACCGTGTCATTGGTTTTTTTTGTGCACTCCTTAACTCTTTGAGTTTTCTCCTGCCCTTTTAGTGCACACTTTCCAAGATTCAATTTTTTTTATTCCATAGCACGTTTTTTTTTTTCTTTCCCCGTCTCTTTCCTTCCTGACCATACTCAATAAAGAAAAGTGGTTTTTCTCTTTCCGTACTCAACGATAAAATGAGCGATGAAATAAGGAAACTTGACTTTTGAGTGTTAAATCACGTGGACCTATGCTATTGTCAAAATTTATCCGATCTGTCGCGTTCCTTGAATGCGACACTAGCAAAATTTTATTTTAAAATGTTATGAATAGTGAATATCGCAATCTAAAATCGCGACATCATTATTTTAAGAAACAAAAAAATAATGTTATTTAATTAATTTTGAATAAAAAAATATTATTTTAATAAAAACCCAAGAGTTTTTTCATAATAGAGCAACATAAGATATGACAAAATAATTATTTAGATCATAAGTTACTATGTTTGACTATAGTGTGTTTTTGACATTTCTCTTTTTAACTCAACATAATTATTGGATAATTGTTTATTTCTAAAAATATTTATTTTGAATTATTTCCTAATTTATTGAAAATTTTTTACAACTTGTTTCCTTTTTTGGGATGAACTTTCGATATCTAATAATTATATGGGATTCAATTAAATCTTATTTGAGTCGAAAACTTTTAAGTATCAAAACTCTCCCTACATATATTTTTTTCATATACAAAACTCAAATCTGAAATTTTGTTTAACTTGAATTGAAATTGTTTCCTATTTGAAATATTTAATAACTAGTTTCCTATTTAAATTGAAGTTGGTTTCTAATTAAATAAACATTAAGCACCAAATATTAAATTTGAAAGATTTTAAACAAAAATAATAAGAGATTATTTGAAGGGGATATAATATGGAATAGTGAAAATGGATAGACGATTTGGGTTGCGGGCTAAACAAGGACTTGGATGTACGAGGCTTATGAGTTTATGTCTATCACTGCATTTTTCTTTTTTTTTTTGGGATGAGAGAAGAGAAGGGTGGTACATAGTTGTCTTATAAAATTTTAGAAAAATTTTAATATCTATATTTTTAGTGATATTTAAAAAATATAAAAATTTTAAAAATATTATTAAAAATTATAAAATTACAATAAAAAATTCTAAAAATCTTTTTAGAAAATTATAACATCCGTCGCCCCATTGGTCCCTATATATTTAACTTTGCCTTCCTTTAAAAGAGAAGGAAAAAGAAAAAATGACATGACATAAAGACCAAAAAAATATTTAAATTATAGCATTGCATTATTTATTCAAATTATAAAACCTTGTTGAACCATTCTGCCACTCTTTTTTTTTTAAACTAATCGATATTTAAAATCATATTTCAATTAATTCGACTCAAACTACTATCAGATCCTTTATAGGGAGAGCTCTCCCAACGTAATTTTTTTCATTTTCAAATATTCAAATTTAAATTTTGATTAAAAAATTTAATCTCCTTCACACTTCTAAACAGGACCCTAGGCCAAACCATAGAGTTCTAGTCGATGTTCGCTCATCTCAACACGATTCAAATTGAAAATGTGTAATTTCACTTTTGAAACGTAGGAAAAGTCATTTTTATATGTTAAGTTTAAAAATAATTCAAACATGCATAAATTCTTATAAATGAGTAGTTATGTGTTTAGTAATTTTTAAATAAAATAAATTTGAATTTTATTAATAACTTTTATTTTTTAAATAATTATATGAGAGAAATTATATTCTTCATATAGTTTTAGATTAAGAATATCCTATTAAATAAATAAAAGAAAATTTATAACTATTTTTTACTTTAAATAAGAGTTACTCCCATTACAAAAACACAAATTGAATCAAGCGTGGGGAAACATAAACAGCTAATACAAATAAGCTATATCTTAAATATTCTATCAAGCTTTCTGTTTTTGGTTCTTCTTCGATTTCGTTGACTGAAGAATTTGCTCTTCTTCGATCAAGCTTTCTGTTTTTGGCTCACAAATTGCTATTAATATATATGTTGTAAATATTCTATGATAACATACATGACACTATTATGTCAACGATTTATTTCTATTATTAACATATCTCCATATATCTCAATATATATCAATATACTGTCACATAATATGCTGACATATAATATATTTGGAAAAATATTTGATCAACTTAATTTTATAATTTTTTCTTATATGCATATATCCCAATTTGTATAAATACACATTTGTTCAATTTTCTCCCATTTTCTCTCTCAATTTCTACATTCGCAAGCTCTTGGGTTTCAATAACTACACAAAAATGTGATTATGTTTTCTTGTCCTAAATCAAAGTTTTTTTTCATGCCCATCTTTGATTTCTCTTGGTACGACCCTTGTTCCTATCTGGTTCTTTGTTTCTTCTAGTTTAAGGTGCCCTTGATGGTTAGTGTTTGATTTTCTTACAACATTTATCTTCGAAGTCTTCATTTGATTTACCATCCATTTCATGTGCAAGTGCCTACCTACATATATACATATGCATGTTGGAGGTTGAGAGATGCGTTTAATGGGTCTAACTGTGTTTGTGAAATGGTGAGTGATTAAAGGAGAATTAGTAAGTATAAAAGCAGCATTTTTAGGAGTTGTAGGAAGCGTAAAGGACGGAAAGCCAAGGCTGCAATCCACTTAGAGACAGAAAGCAGGGATCATTTGGGCTGTTTGGCTCGAATAAGATCACTAGACCAAAAGTGGCTTACATGGGACAAGACATATGATTTAATGGTTGAAGCAATCTTAGACAACAAATGTTAATAAAAGAAAAGCATGATAGCCTTCTAAGATAGAATGAGCCTGGAATCGACATGTAGTTGACCTAGTGGGTAAACATGTTAAATTTCTTAACCAAACCTCAATTTTAAATTTTAAAATGAAAAATACTATGTTAGAAGTGATAGAATGCATAACATACCTAATGCATACTTGTAATGTAAAATTTGATCCAAATTAAGCAGAAGCAAAAATAAAAGGAGGACTTTAGGGTTACTTCTAAGTATACTTTTCTTCTTCACTTTTGATGACTGCAACACCACCAAAATAATTTTTGGGACGTGCACAATCTTTTTAAACCTTCAATTTTACTTAATAGATAGTGTGGAGTTAAGAAATTTAAACTTAAAGACCCAATATACTAGGAGAGGTTTATATAGACTCTCAACCATCAAAAAGTTATTAAAACCATATAATTGTCATCATAAATAATTGTAGAATGTTATGGAAAAGAAATTAAATATTCAAAATGGAAAATAAAATTAATTGTATGGAGGTTTGAATTAGACACTAAAATCCGGTCAAATAGATCCTAATTTAAATTCCTTTTATTCTTCATCACATATAATTCTTTTCAGTTATATTTTTCCTATTAACTTCATTTTGAATGCATTAATTCAATGAATTTGAACTTTAAAAAATTCCTAACATTCTCTCACTTAGCTCAGTAAATCGACTTGATATCAAAACCAAGTCAATTTCTTATGAAAATAGAGTACATGAGTCACGACGATAAGTTTTGAGTATTATCTTCTACGTACCACAATGCATTCTATTTTCTAACCTTATTGTGACATTTATTTTATGAATAAATCTTATGTTTATTCAAAATCCAAACTTGAGGAATTTATTTCAAAACAAAAAACATTTATACAATTTAATTGAGAAAATTTAACTCTGAGTTTTATTTAAATAAAATAATAAACTCATATTTATAATATGATTCGTAAACCTACTTGGTGGCATGTCTTTGGTTAAGGGATCAACCAATATACAATCAGTGTTAATATATTGGATTATAAGTTTATTTTATAATACTCTTTTCCTCATGGCTAAGTACATTATGTCTATGTATTTATTTCGACCACCACTCTTATTATTCTTAACAAAAAATACTGTAGTTGAATTGTAACAAAATATACATAATGACTTAGGTATAGAATCTAAAACTCTAAACCCGAATATAAAACTCTTGAATCACACCACGTGTGATGTAGTCTAAAATACATCACAAACTCAGCTTTCATAGTGGAGGTTATAGTCAATGTTTGTTTAACACTCCTCTACAATATAACTCCATTAGTTATCATGAAAATGTAACCCTATGTTGATTTTTAAGATTCAACACAGCTGGCAAAATCCAAATCTGAATGTCCAACTACTTCTATACTGTCGGCTCTTTTGATGTAAACATGTGTTTCTTGGTATCATGTAGATACCTCACCATCTTTTTTGCGGCCTTCTAATGTTTCAAACTCGGGTTACTTTGATATCTTCCTAATACCCCCACAACATGCACTATATCAGCTATTGTATAGATCTGTGTATACATGAGATTTCCGATAACGAAAACATATGAGATGTTAGCTATCTGCTCTCTTTCCATATCTGTCTTAGCGTATTGGTCCAAATTGAACCTATTCTCTTTGACAATCGGAGCTATACATGGTGAATAGTTTCCATCATATATCTTTTAAATACTTTGTTGATATATGTCTCTTGAGATAGTTCTAAAACTTTATGGTATCTATCTCAATGTATTTGTATGCCGATGATATAAGATGCATAATATAGATCTTTCATCTCAAAGTTCTTATAGAGAAACTATTTCATTTCATACAACATCCTCTTATTGTTGGTGACAAGTAGTATATCATCCATATACAGGACAAAAAAACAAAACCTACTCTCATTGACCTTGAGGTATATACATTGATCCATAATATTCTCATCAAAATCGAATGAGGTGACTATATTGTGGAATTTCAAATAACACTGACAAGAGGTTTGTTTCAGCCCATATATGGATTTTTTGAGATTGCACACTAAATGTTCACTACCATTAGAAGAGAATCATTCAGATTGATACATGCAAACCTCTTTCTCTAACACTCCATTAAGGAAAATTGTTTTCACATCCATTTATTATAATTTTAAGTCAAAATATACAACCAGTGTCAGAATAATGCGAAGAGAATCTTTCTTAGATACCAGAAAAATGTTTCCAACTAATCAATTTCTTCCCTTTGGATGAATCTTTTAACAACGAGTCTAATCTTGTATTTCTCAATATTGACAAAGGAATCAGTTTTAGTCTTGAAAACTCATTTATATCTGATAGCTTTTACCTAATCTGACAACTCTATAAAATCTCAGACTCCGTTGCTCCTTATAGAGTCCATCTTATCTTTCATGGCATTCAGCCATAAGTTTAAGTTCTTAGAACTCATGGCTTGTAAAAACATTTCTGGATCTTTTATGGCTCTGACATTAGACTCAAACTCCTAAAGATATACCATATAGTTATCAGGTATAGTTGACATTCTTTTTCGAGTAGATCTCTTTTATGTTGGTTTAACATTCTCCATAGGAGAAGGTTGATTATCTGGATCTTAGTCAGATGTTTATGGAATTTTTCGGTTGTCATCCGTACCCTGATTTGTGTTTATAGGCACTTGATGGTCATTTTGGATGATAACTAACTTGGTACTAGAACTTGATGGGATACTTGATGGGTCACTTTCAGAATTTAAGTCTCGAAAGTAATCCCTCCCACTGATCAACCCATTTTTTAGAAAAATAATATTTATAAATGCCACAAATTTAGTGTGGTAGAATGGACAAGAAAACCGGTATCCCTTAGAATTATCGACATAACCGATAAAATATTGACTTTGGATCCAGTTTCTTTTCTTGTGAATTGTAGATTCTTATCTCTGCAGATAGTCCCAAAATGCATACATGTTTTAAACTAGGTTTCTAACTCTTAACAACTCGAAGAGAGTTTTGGCTATAGTCTTGGTTGAAACTTTGTTCAATATATACACTGTCGTTTTGAGAGTTTCAGTCCACAAGAATTTTGATAGTTTGAAGCTACCTATCATATTACTAATTATATCAAATAAGATCTTGTTCCTTCTTTCAGCTACCCCACTCTGGATTGGTGAACCTAGCATAGTGTATTGGATAACAATCTCATTTATCTGAAAGAATTTTGCAAATGGACCTGATATTTGTCCATCCTCTGTATACCTTCTATAGTATTCTCCACCTCTATCTGACCTTATGATCTTTATTTGTTTACTGCACTGTTTTTCTAATTTTGCCATAAATATTTTAAAAGTATCTAATGTCTCATCCTTATGGCGAAAGATATAGACATACATATATCATAAGTAATCACTATAAATAAGATGAAACAACTATGACCATACGAGTCTGTAATTGGAGTATAAATGTCCGTATGTATGATTTCAAGCAATTCTGAACTCTTCTTGACACCTTTTTGAGTTTTGTTGGTTTGTGTTTTCCTTAATGCAGTCCACACAAATCTTAAAGTTGCTAAAATTTAGGGTATTAAGTACTTCATCATTTACCAACTTTTCAATTCTCTTTATGAAGATATATTCTAATCTCCGGTACCACAATATGGAAGAGTTTTCCTTAATGACACTTTTTTAACCCATATATGTATTATATTCATACAAATATTGTTTTATAAAGTAATAGTATACAATTTATCTAAAAATGGATTATAATCAACAACATTTAAACTATAAAATAATATCATTTTATTATTAAATTGAAAAAAAGTAACCAAATTGTACAAGTTTTGAAACAGAAATTAACTTTTTAGAAAACTTAAGTACATAAAATACTATCTTTAATTTCAAAACTTGTCCGCTTGCCAGATTGAGTTCGCAATTACATATGTCTTTTACCTATGATCTCATTTTGTTACCCGAATAAATGAGTTATTCACGATCCAATGACTTTTTTAGGTTTTACAAGCCCAACAACACATTTATAATGTAGATAGTACAATCAGAATCAATTTACCATATATCATGAGAAATTTTAGTTATGCAAAACACATAACAAACTACTGAAATTTTCGTATTTTTATTTTTAAAACATTGTTTATATATGACATAATTCTGCTTTATGTGTTCCTACTTCTTATAGAAGCAATATTTGGACTCTTTCTTTTATATCCATTTTTTATTTTGTACCCTTTTGGTTTGGTTTGAATTTACCCTTCTTCTTTTTGCATGGCCACATGTGCACTTGTAGAGCCCTCTTTCATTTCCATAAGCAGCCTTCTCTCCTCTTATATACACATGGTCATCAATTAATTGATGGATCATTTTTTTCTATGTGTATTATAGAAGATTTTAAATGGACCTTGGGATTGCGAAAAAGTGTTCAAGATGAAGTATACAAGGAAAGACTCAGACATCTTAACCTCTAAATTTTTTAGTTGAGTCACTATGTCTCGCATTCGTATGATATGCTCACTCACACCATGGATAATAGCGAGTCTCATGGAAGATAATTGCATAATGAGGGTATTGGTTAAAAACTTCTTCGATACCCCAAATTGCTCATATATGGTCTTAAAAAGAGCACAAATATTGTTATACTGATTGATTGAGTCACGAATACCAGCCGTGATTTTATTATTTATAAACATGGTACTTAGGATATTAGATCATTTCCAATGTTCATAAAGAGTTTTATCAGTCCTGGAATTGGTATTGGTCATCGTTAGGGGTGTGAATGGTTCGGTTCGATTCGGTTTAGTGGCCAAACCGAAAATCAAAATTTAAAAGAAAATTAAACCGAAAATCGAAACGAATTTAATTTGATTTAAACCAAACCGAACAAAAAAAATTCAATTTGGTTTGATTTGGTTCGGTTTAAACCGAATTTTTTTTCATTTGTCACTATTTTTTTAAGGTATAAAAAAATACAATTTATAATTAATGTGTAAAAGATATATGAGTTTCATTTTTTTCTCCAAATATAATATTTTTAGAACTATTTATGATTTTTAACTCTAAAAATAGTTTTAAATTGGTTTAAATTTTAAAATAATATTTTTTTTTATTTAAACCATATTAAGAATAATTATGGAGAAAAATATTTTTATGAATAATATATTTTTTTAAAATAATATAACATAATCCATCATTTGAATATTACAAAAATGTAGGGAAAAAATTAATTAAATTAGATTTTTTAATATAAAAATATTAAAAAAAATACTAGTTCGGTTCAAACCTAATCGAAGCGAATTTAAAAAATTAAACCGAAACCAAACCGAAATAATTTCGGCTTGGTTCGGTTTGAACCGAAATTTTTTTTAAAGAAAAAAACCGAACCAAACAAAAAATTTAGGTTCGTTTCGGGTTAACGGTTTAACCCGAGCCACTTGCACCCCTAGTCACCGTAGGTGGTTCGTCCTTCCTAATAACATAATTAATGTCCAAACAGTCCAAATAGAGAAATACAATTTCCCTCCATTTCTAATAATTCTCTTCATTTAAATCAGAAAAATCGGATTTCAAATTTATGGTTTGAAATATTACAAAATAAATAAATATATTTACTAGCAATATATAAGACATTTAATATATGTCTACAAATACAAACATATGAAAATAAATTTATGATATAGAAATTGTCTGTTGACTAAATTTTTAATTCTATTAGATTTATTTTAACCTTATGATAAGATTCACAAAAAATAACTCATTCCCTAATATTTATAGGCTAAGTAAAAAACTATCAACAGTTAGTCTTTCCTTAACTATTTTATTTTTTTTACTTAACCCTATAAGACAACCTCTCTGGTGCTCTAGATAGGTGGTGAGTCACCTTGAACCACTTAAGAATCAGTCAACCTTAGACTTGTCTTTTTCATTTTGATAGAACTAGTCTAAGCATGCACTATATCAATCATACTTATAATATTACATAGAAAAAGAGATTTCAACCAATTAAACTAATATTGAAAATATCTATTATGATATTTTATCTCTAATTTTATTATTTTCAAACTACAAAAGTTCCTGTAAGATAAGATTCATTATATAAAAATAATTTTCATGATAAATTTATCATTTTTCTAATGTAATTATGCCTTTATATAATTTTCTACTTAATTATGATTGTTGTGGTTAAATCTTAATTAATTTTAAAAATTATATTGATTATCAAGATAATAATATTACTTAATTTGCCATGTCAAAATGTATAAAATTTTAATATAAAATGCAACCAAATTACCTAATATATTTTATTAATTTTGTATCTCTCTTTATATACAAAATTATACCTAGAATTAATTTTATGTATAATTTTTCAAAATATGGGTTTAGATAATACTTTAAAAAATTTTTCAAAACTTTTCAACTAAAAAAATATTTTAATAATTTTATACGCTTTCTTATATACAAAATTTATTTAAAAATCGTAACATTTTGAAAGATCTAAAAATGTCGTGTTTCACAAATGGTAAAAATGTTGTGTTTCATAGGAGACAAAGATCACATGTTTCAATGGTTGTGTTGTGCGTGCCTTTTTTTTTTAATTGAACATTCATGACCTCACATGCTTATTCATATACACAATGTTACAGGTGCACGATGCAAAGTTGAAAATTTAACTATTCAAACATTTTTAAACATTTATTCTGTTTCCTCATGTGATGACACAGACTGTGACTCAGGTTTTTAGGGTTGTCTTCACCCGGAAGACCCCCGAGGGTCCCGACCTGGGCACTGTTGATTCTGGTGGATCCGAACGCTGAAAAGCAATTGGAAAACTTTAAAAAATACTCAATTTTAAATTTTGAAAACATGATTTTGATCGCAATGATATAAGAATTCTAATTTTAAGCTCAATTTTTAGGAAAAATTAATTTTTTGGGTAGAATATTCTAAAATCTAAAAATCTTAATTTTTAAAAATTTTAAAATTTGCTGAAAAACATATAAGCAAAACCAAAATTGACTCTAATACCAAATGATAGAATGCATGACATATCTAATGTATGCTTGAAGCAAAAAAAAAGGATTTTAGAGTTATCTCTGACCATACTTTTCTTCTTCACTTTCGACGATTGTAACATCATCAAAATAATTCTTCTAAACCTTCAATTTCACTCAATAAATAGTGTGGAGTTACGAAATTTGAATTCAGAAACCCAATACACTAAGAGGGAGTTTATATAGGTTCTCAACGATAAAAAAACTATTAAAACCTTTAATTGCCACTTTAAATTTTTGCTGGACATTATGAGAAGGGAACTAAATATTCAAAATGAAAAAATAAGGGTAATTATGTAGAGATTTAAATGAGGCACCAAACTCCGACCAAATACATCTCAATTTAAATTTCTTCTATTTTTCATCACATTTATTCATTTTTGATTATATTTTTTTCATTAACTTCATTTTTATTGTATTAATTCAATGAATTTGAATTTTAAAAAATCCTAACAAGGAAAGCTTTTCCTAAATTAGATCCAATAATGTTTAAATTGGATTGGTCAGAATATAATTTCGGATATCAATTATTTATTTTTTTAAGGACAAAATGAGCTCGTGAGATAAAAAATAGACCTTATTGGGTCCTTATTGACCAGAAAAATGACTACAGGAAGTTTGATCTTTTTTGAATGGTTGAGAACCCTATATAAATTGTACTAATAGTGTCTATTATTTGGAATTTTTTAGACTTGATCTTAATTTGAGTCCAAAGAATTATATAAACCCTATACTTTTGACTTGAAACTTAGAATTTGCTTTCCTAATAAAAAGGACCCACCGAGTTAACCTTTGGATTTCAGCCTATACGTGCAGTTCATAAGACGGCCACATCCTTAGAAATCTTTGAATGAACTTTGAATTATTATCTGGTATTAGCTAAGCAATATGTAATTCAAATCATGAGACCAAACTAATGCCTCAAAGAAACCTTGTAGTGTTTATTTTTAATGGAAAATGGGTGTCTTTTTTTTTTGTACAAAGAGATTCAATTAAATAGAATTAAATTAAAGAAAAGAGTATGGAAGTGAGAAGATTCTACTGCTTGAACTGTCCCTAAAGATATTTGAATTGAAGTAATCGTCATAGTATTGTATAATTTTGAAAATGTTTGAGTTAAGGTGAATATATATAAATATATTAACGATAAATTGATGTGATTTTTTATAAGAATGTCATCAGAATGTATTAAAAGAGTAATGTGCTAGAAGAATGCTAGATTATGGAATCCTTTATAACAGGCAAGAGTCTTTTCACTATTCTTTTTTTGGAGATAGATCTTGTGAAGCCAATTTTGCAGTAGAATAAAAAAAAAAAAAGTTGGACCAAAAGAAAATAAGATCAAGATTGGGCTAATGGTTTTGCTGTAAGATGGCATTTGTAGTAATGATACACGTCCAAAAGTTCATTTAACATTGGTAAATAAGTTGGACAGATTAAATCTAATTTGGATTTAAACCCAAAATTTTATTTAAGAAACATGTCACTGCACCAAATAATTGTCGACTGCATGAGGCAAAGCTTATATGATCATTTTATAGCAACTTTAAAATAAGGATTAATTTTATTTTAAATTTTATAATAAAAAATTTGCCATAAATAATTTGTTATCTATACCTTAAATAAAAGCAGAAGCTGTACGGAGTGCCACATAAAAAATAGATATATATATTTTTAATTTTTAAAAAGATTAGAAATTTAATTATCTATTTTTTTAGATATATTAATAAAATTATTTGAAATTACAATAATGAAATTATTTGATGGTAAATTAGTATTTATTGTAGTTTTAATATTATTATGTATATACAATATATTAAGATAATATAGAAATATTTTTATTTTTATGTTTAATACTTTTACTTTTTCTCATTAATCTGTATTCAATTTTATTCAATAATCTACCTCTTAAGTTTTATTCTTATATAGAGTTACGGTGGTCAAAATCATTTTCTTCTACTCTGAACAAGAAAAGTAATATTTTATGGAGGTTTTAGAGAGTGTCATATAAGAAAATAGGTATATCTTTTATTTTTAAAAATATTAAAAATTTAATTACCTATTTTTCTAGAGTACCTTATGGAGATTGTTGTCATATAAAAAAAATAAGTATATTTTTTATTTTTAAAAAAATTAGAAATTTAATTACCTATTTTTTTGAAGATATAATTAACGAAATTATTTGATATTATAATAATAAAGTTATTTGATGGAGGATTACCATTTATAATTTTAATATTATTAGATATATACAATGTATTAACATAATAAAGAAATATTTTTAATTTTATATTTAATACTTTCCACTTTTTCTTATTAATTTATATCCATTTTTTCTCGATAATCTCTTTCTAAGATTTTATCTTTACATAGACTACGATGATCAGAGTTCCTTTCGTCCACTCTTGCGGTAGGGCAAGAAATATAGTGCATTATAAAGTTACAGAGGATTTCATTCTAAAATTATTAACCGATAAAAATTAACTTTATATTATAATTAGATAAATTATTATTCTATTTAATTTATATCTTGTGATAGAGAATTTTATCTATAAGAGCGGACATGTGATCTACTTTTAATTATAATAGAACTTGTTAACAATATTATTTTAAAACCAATTAAAGTATTCCAAAATCTAATAAAACAAAGTTATTAAAATTATATTTATGTATTATTTCGAGAAAACTAATTTTCATTATCCGAAATCTAAAACGTATAGGAAAGCAAAACCTACTCAACTTGGAGTGTGTCCGGTAAATGCTCACGTGGCAACTAATTGAAGCCACGGTGCTTCGTGCTGGCATTGCACCGGAGGAGGAGAGGAGCCGAGACGGAAACAAACCCGATTCATTCTCACTTCCTTTTAGGATTCTCTCTCTCTATATATATCAATGGCGGAGAATACAAATTCTATAGCATCACCGAAGCCAATGGATTCATCATCCATTCCTCAGAACACAAACATTCAATCTCCGTCTCCTCCAATCGAAATCACTCAACAACCACAACAACAGCAAATCTCTTCTCCTTCTCTAAACCCTAATCTCTCATTTCAACAACAACAGCAACAGCCATTAAACCCTAATCTCCCTCAACAGACTCAGCAGCAACAGCAACAGCAACAACAGATAATCCCTAGTCTTTTGCAGCAACAAATGCTGGCTGCGTCGTCCAATTTCCAGATCCCGCCAAGTTTGGCTCGCTCTCCGTCCATGTCGAGACTCAATCAGATTCAACAGCAACAGCAACAACAGCAGCAACAGCTTGGTATGAGACAATCACAAGCAGGAATGTACGGGCAGATGAATTTTCAACAGCAACAGCAACAAAATCAACTGCAGCAGCAGCAGCAGCAACAACAGCAAAATCAGCAGCAAAGTCAGCAGATGAATGTGAATCAGCAAAGGTCTGCATTGATTGGGCAAAGTGGGCACTTGCCTATGTTGTCCGGACAAGTTGCAGCCCAGCTCAATTTGCAACCCCAGCTGTTATCTTCGGTATAATTCTCTTATCGACACGTAAATTGTGTAATTTTTATTTGTTTGGTGCTATTCGCAATCATATTGTGCATCTTGTTACTTAATGCATGTTGGTTTTGTGTTATTTGTTTGATCAAATCCCATTACATCCACAGCTGTACTCATTGGATCCAATGTCGGCAAGTAACATAATTGATATTATACTAGTGAGCTGATTGACATGTCTGTTTTGTGTTATTACTGTCACCACATCCATTCAAATGTATAATCGCTAATCGGCATGTAAATAGTGTAGTTTTGATTTTATTGCTATTCTTATCAGTTATTTGTGTAATTGTTAGCCAATGCTGTTTTTTGGATCATCATAGACATGTTGGGCTTGCAGCCTGAACTTTTCTTGTTGGTATGAATGTCTTATCTGCGTGTAAATCTTGCGATTTTGGTTTCATTAGGATTATTACCTAGTTTATGTAATTATTGATGCAGATATTATGATTATTATAGAAACATTGGGTTTTGCGTAATTAGTGTCTTATCAACATGGATCGGTTTTATATTATTACTCTAATCACATCTGACTATAGTCGTGGCTGTATACATTGTATGAATGTTAAATCGACATGTAAATAATCCCAACTTTGATTTAAATGATATCATTAGTAGCCATATGTGTAGTTGTTAGTCAATATTGTTTTAGACATGTTGGTTTTGGATTATTTGGTTAATACATATTGGGTATATTTGAGAATGTAGAAAATCATAAATATATGTATATGCTTTTGAAAGTCGTTATGTTTTGCATATAGCCGAGGCAAAAGGCTGGGTTGGTCCAGGGATCTCAATTTTATTCCAGCAATTCTCCCGGGCAACCATTGCAAGGGATGCAGGCAATGGGGATAATGAACTCTCTTAATATGAGCTCTCAACTTAGAGGGAACACATCTCTTGCATATGCTCAACAAAGGATGAACCAGGGGGCAATTAGGCAATTATCACAACAAAATCCATTGACATCTCAGGTATTAATACCTACATTTATCTATTTCTTTATTTGAGTCTTTCTTATTATTAGATGGAAAAACTAGATATTTTTTATGGCAGACATTTTGTATATGAATGTGTTCCCTTGAACAAGGTTCAAACTTGGAGGATGAAGAGGGCTAGCAAAGCCCAATGGACTACCATTATTAGGGAAAGAAGAAAATTGGGAACCTAAAATCTTGCTTTGGGCTTTAAAATGATAAACAATTTCCACTGACGTGTTGAAGAAATGGAACCAGGAGACCTTGGAGAACCATTTTTTTAAAAGGTTCTGTTTTTAAAACTGAAAATTATGTAAATACTTCTATACTTGGAAATTGACAAAGGTAACTGGTAATGTTTCATTCTAAGACAAGTTCACATTTAAGGGGTTACCCTTTAGTATAAGCGTTAGGTGTTTGCTTGTCCAAGCGTTTAAACTCGGTGGTCACCTAACATTAAAATAGGAAGATAACTGTCCTCCATTAGTTGGGGCATGCCCTTGCATGTTTGCAAGGTGGAGCTAGTTGCCAAAGCGAGAGAGAGAGAGAGAGAGAGAGAGATGCGAGCCAGGGGTTTGTGTAAGAGTAGAAGCTTAAGACGAGGGGGGTTTGTTTCTTGAGAAAAAGGGTTTTAAGGATTAGAGATCTTGGGCATTGCTTTTGCAGTAGACAGAGGAGGCCGATTAAAGTGACTACTCAGCTAAATTGGTAAACACCAACCTTTTTCCAGTAACTGGCAATTAAGCATTCTCCATTTTCCCCCCCTCTTCTCTTCTTATGTGTTTTCAGTCAATCTCAGGCTCGGCTCCCTTTCAGTCCTGTTGGGTTTTACTCCTGAATTCATTTATTTCGGAAACAAGGATAGTTCACACAACAAATATCACAACTTAAGTAGAAAAAATGCCTTTACTTACAGGAATGAAATTCCAGAATTGTGTTTAAACCATTGATTGTCTCATTAAAGATATGGTTATTTTGATATTCTTAAAACTTGATCAATCTTATTTTAGATTGTGTTTAGAAGCCCATTTTGTGGGATGTTGCTAGTTTCTCCTAAACTGTAGCTACTCCCAGATGGCTTTTCAATTTTATTAAAAAAGCTGCTATGGAGTACACAATCTTTAATTTCTAAGTTTAGGCATTGTTTTCTTATTCCAAGTTGAAAAACTTTTCTTAATCACTCAAGAACTCTTGGTTGCTATTTTCAAAGCATATTGTGCTATGCTTTTGTGTTGGTTGGCTATATTGAGTGATTTTATCAGATAGGAAATTGATGCCCGAGAGAGTGTCAATGCATGTTAAAAGGCTAACTCTATGCCCCTATATAACGTTGAGGAAAAGACGATGCATGAGAACTAGGTATAGAGTACACAATTAATTATTGCACTGAATCTGATGTAACATTCAACATAGGTCCAGATTGGCAGGGGCCGACACCGATACGGCCTGTGTCATGGAGGAATACTGGATATACCCCCTTGCAACTCCCATAGTGGCTGTATTGGCCAGATTCCATCAAGGCCAAAACCATGAGCAGGAAGAGAAAGATTTCTGCCAATCCCCATCTCTTTGCCTTGTCCTCAATCTTGTATGCTTATTGATTATATTATTGAAATACTTTTGGACAGCATATCTCCAACTTTTTTACCTGATCGTTCCTTGTTTGATGGGCTTGACAAAGGGTTCAGCACTTCTCTATTTTTATGTCTCCTCCTTACCCTGCTGTTGGATTAAATTTAATGGACTGATAATGCATTTGCAATCTTGCAAGTTGAACTCAGCTAAATGTATTAAGGTGGAATCTGCTAAGGATGATGGTAGAGCTTATTGTTGGACTTGATTGAAAAACATGGTGATGATAAGTGTCGGGATTTAGGATGTCCTTCTCTTTGACAAAATACCATCCTAGCAAAGAGTCGGTTTGAATATTTCATACCATACAGCCAGAGAATAAAATGCATATTGTTCTCTTGGTGGATGCGATCATTACTACTTTGGTTACTAATTTGTTTGAGGATGTGGTGTTGCTTTATGGTATTCCTCTATATGTGTGCATTTTTGTGTTACTGCAGTGTGCAGATGTAATTCTGACATTTGAGCATACAGAATTCTGGCATTCATTTCCTTTTTAGAAATTACAGGGTCAGAGCTTACCAAGGACATCGTCTCTAGCATTTATGAACCACCATGGCTTGGCTCAGAATGGACAAGCAGCAATGATGCAGAACTCTTTACAACAACAGCAGTTGCTTAAGCAGATGCCTGCAATGTCTGCTCCAGGTTCACCTTCCTACCGGCTTCAACGGCAACAAATCCTCCTGCAACAGCAACTTGCATCATCTTCTCAGATGCAGCAAAATCCTATGACGATGAATCCTCAGCAATTATCCCAACTGATGCAGCAGCAGCAGCAGCAGCAGCAAGTTGGTCAAGGACAGCAACAACAACAGCCGGCACAGCAGCAGCTGCAGCAACAACAACAGCCAGCACAGCAGCAGCTGCAGCAACAACAGCAGCATTTGCTACTGTTGCAGCAACAACAACAGCAACAGCAACAGCAACAACAACAATCACAACCACAACTTATGAATCAGCAGCAACAACAGCAGTCCCCACGGGTGCAGGGACCTGCAGGCCAGAAATCTTTGAGTTTGACAGGTTCGCAGCCTGATGCAACTGCATCTGGTGCAACAACACCAGGTGGGAGTTCAAGTCAAGGAACTGAGGCAAGCAATCAACTTCTTGGGAAGAGGAAAATACAGGATTTGGTCTCACAGGTCCTTCATGTTCTGACTTTTCACTCTTTATTCTATTTGACATTGTTTGTTTGTAATCTCTTTTAACAGAATTTTTATGGCGGTTGAATTTCTATCCGAGTGCCAATGGAATATTACTATAGTATGAAGAAATTGTAGCAACATATATGAGATTTTGAAAAATTAAATATTCAAATTTCAGGAAAAAAATGGAACAATTTTGTATCTGGAGTTTTTGCTTTTTATTTTGCCATCTAGCGCTACCTCTTTGTTGAGTGTACATTTTGCTTATTGCTCAGAACTATTCCAATATCTGGTTTCACTTCGACACAGTGATTCTAGTGGTAGGATCTAATGAAATTATGTTAGATCCTTGTCAAGAGTACTGAACTTGTTTTTAGAACTGTCAGGATGCTGTCCTGGAAAAAGGATATTTATTTGATTGGAAAGATGAGGAGATGGTTCACGCTTCTACATGGACAAGCAACTCTAGTGTGCTGTCTAAGTTGTGAAAATTCTGTTGTGGAAACACTGGATTCTTGTTGCAACTTCCCAACTATCCAATCTACCCTAAATATTCTTGCATGGTTTCTACCTGTTGAAATTCAAATGTAACTGGGACTTTTGTTGCTATTGGTTCATCCTGTGCTATTTAATGCTAATTAATCCCCCTTTCACCTTTTCCTCATTGCTTTTTTGCTTTTTTTTTTTTTTTGGGAAGAGTCGAGGAAAAATATAAAACAAAAAACTCATTATTATTTCATTAGCTTATTGTTCTCCCCATTTCTTCTTTATATTGTTTAACGATTCGTGCCATGCTGATTATAGTTCCTTGGAACCTAGGTGGATCCTCAAGGAAAGCTGGATCCTGAAGTCGAAGATCTTCTACTGGAGTTGGCTGATGACTTCATTGATTCAGTGAGCAGTACTAATTAATGAATCTATTAATTTATAAACCAGAACTATAACTCTGTCCCAGCCCCTCCCCCTCCCCCATCCCCCAAAAAAAAAAATCACAGTTTCAGGTTTCTCTTAAGAAAGATTGTTTGATGTATCGTCTATCGCTGGTAGTTAGGCTTGATTAGTTATCTATATGGATGGTTGTGATAGATGTTAGATTGTAGCTTAACTTTATTGAACTATGTGCAGGTGACTTCATTTGCTTGCAGTTTGGCAAAGCATCGGAATTCCAATGTTTTAGAGTCCAAGGACTTATTGCTGCATCTAGGTTTGTACAAACACTAATCTCAGGGGTTTGGATCACATGACCATTATGTTTCCATAATATATTCAACTGGGCAATGTGGACTTGAATATGGTTGCCGGCATGGATACTTGAGTATATTTTGGTGGTTCTACATCTAGGATCTCCATGATCTGTGACCTAATTGTTAAGTCAAAAGTGGAAACTGTGCATAGAAGGAAAGTGCCGATATTGCTATTAGAAAAGGAAAATATCAGTTCTATGATTCTGCTTTCATTAGTGGAATGCATGGTGCTCATGGTGCATGGTGCTCACGGTTATCGCAATGTCTTTGGTAACTTCATTATGCTGTTCACCAAATCATCTTATTGGAAACAAAAAGTATTAACAGTTTACCACTATTTTCTTTTTTGCCAAATTTTAATATTTAGTAAGTTTTCTCATGGGAGAGCAATGAAGGTATCTTGGCTAATGCTTCTGCCTGAATAGTTAGTGATGCCGGTTTTTAAATCGTATCTCAGATAATAGGGAATTAACAAAGCCTACCCTGCTTCCGTTAAATACATGGCAAAATGACCCCCACAGTTGAAGTGCTTGAATGATGACCTATTACATGTTGCATCTAGTTACTATTTTCAAATTCAACCGGTAGTTCTTTAATTTATGTTTCAAATGCATAAAAGAACTTATATTCTTTGTATGATTCTCCTAGATGTTATACCTAATAAGTGGATTGGCAGACTATGATTGGTACAGCATCTGGTTACCATTAGCTACTTGTCTTGTGCTTTCTAATAAAAGGCTTTGCTTACTCTTCCTGTGATAGGTTTGCAAATCATGAGGTTAAGCCATCTCAGCCCACTTCTTGCAAATCTTATCTGTACAAGAAATTAGTTCTTGTTTCAAACGAGATTCATGGAAATGGATTTGTCAACTTAATAAGTCTTTAAGTAGTAAAAATAAGTGACTAGAGTTTGGTTAGATTGCTTTTTGTGTGATCGAAGTCATTTTTTTAGAAAGCGTGAACCTAACCTCTTGCAAATAAGATCCAATGGCATGAAACAAGGTTCTTCAATGTCTGCCATTAGAGCTTATTCAGCTCTTGCAAACTTTTCTTACAGTTCTTTGCACATTTGTGGGGCCATAGGAGCTTCTTAACTTTTTAGAATAAGTTGCAGTAAAAAATAGGAAAAAGTTGTAAATTTGCCAAATAGGTCCTCTGTAAGGATTGCAAAAGCCTCTCTAGTTTCTAGAGCTTTCCGATTTGAGTCCACGATTTTACCCAACCTCTTCCATTATCAGGGCAGGAAAGAGATCCTTCTAGATTGTTTCCTTTTGTTTCTTGTTTTTGTTTTTTCAGGGGTGGGGTAAGGTAATCATCTTCCCTGCCTTTCGCTCCAAAGCTATCCTTCGTGCTTTTTATACATCTCTCCTTGAAGCCTTAGCACATGCTGGTCTGGACTGTGGCAAGTTTAAGTAAGATATGAGCAGATTATTTTCTAGGTAGAAACTCTAAGCTAATAGCAGGCTTAGACAAGAAACTTCCTTGTTTTTTTTTTTGGTGGGGGGAGGGGATAGTGTCCTCTCTTTAATATGATGGGGTTACAATGAATAATGTTTTTTTTTTCCTTTCCCTCCACCCCCCCCCCCCCCCCGGGCGGCGCGATTGGAAATTGGAAAGAAAGACCATGACATTGAAAGAACATCACCTTAGAAAGGAATGCCACTCCCTAATCAATTTGTGTAGGTAGGATAGTTTTCCAGGAATTTAAAATCTCTACTCTTGTTGGGGAGCATATCTTATAATTCTTTGATGCGAGCAAACCAACTTTCATTTGGACATGCAGTATGACTTCGCATGTTATTTCTTCACAAAAATGCTGATTCCTACTGCATGCAGCCTTTATCTTTAAAATTTCTGATTCAGTATATTATGCACAGAAAAAAACTGGAATCTAACTATTCCTGGATATTCAAGTGACGAGCGCAAAAACCAAAACAAACCAGTAAGCATCTTATGTTGGTTCTTTCCTAGTTTGTACTGTTTACCTCTGTACTCAGTCTTCAAATCTTTGTGTTTTAACCCAAGAATCTATTATTTGCTGTTATTTTTTGCTGAAATCTGTTGTCGTTGATAAAAATATTAGGGTCCTTACTTTATTATGCTGTTACTTGACCTGGCATATTTTATGCTCGTAAACTCTTATTTCTCAAATTTACATTTCATGTAGTCGAACTTTTTCTGGTACGCATGTATCAATAGTTTGTTTTCATCCTGTCCCTTTGGTTCAGCTTATGTGGCTAAACAATAAAAAGGATGTACTTCTAATTTGCGAGTTCAATTGTAATTGCAGTCCCCGACTGATCTCCACAAGAAGCGCCTTGATATGGTAAAATGTTATTATTGCTATTATTTGTGATTGCATCCCTTAACCTATTGGGATGCTAAAGCTTACTTTTACTGACAGTATACTAAATCAGGTTCGAGCATTGATGGAATCCTCCCAGTC
The DNA here is from genome assembly GCA_037126225.1 of Dillenia turbinata. NCBI lineage: Eukaryota > Viridiplantae > Streptophyta > Magnoliopsida > Dilleniales > Dilleniaceae > Dillenia > Dillenia turbinata. Next base: position 4,094,242 of record JBAMMX010000024.1, read on the forward strand.
CCATACAAATGCCAATAATGTTAAAGATATGAATAGGCAGGGTCATGGCAGCTCTGTTCCTGTCAGTCAAACTTCAAGATCCTCCACAAGCTCTGAGCAGTTGGTTTCACAGGCAAGTGGTTCTCATATGATGCAGCAAGTGACCCGCTTCTAATTCAATAAAAGTTGTCCTCGACAAGTTTCCCCACATAACCATATGGACCTTGCTGGTAAGCATCCTATACTTTTAAAAAGTTCATGATTGCACCTTTCCACGTGTCATTTTTTAGGCTATGAGTTTCAAAGGTTATTTTGCTGGGATCGTACTCCTAAAAAATGCACTGCTGCAAATATCTGATACTACTCTTTCTTTGGGTTCTTTTCTTAATGCATTTGCTTTTGTTTAGAGCTTTCAATCTGCTAATAAATGACTCAATCCCTTTAATATGAGATGCGAGTAGTTTTATTTAAATAAATAGTGTGTTTTGTGTTTTAATGTTTTATCGTGGTGGTGTTCTTAGTTGGGTAGTAATTGCATATTGTCTCTTTTAAAGGAGCCATACATCATTACTTATTGTTGGCTCCCTAGAAAAGCCTTATAGGCTGTCTTGGGGGTGGCTTGCTGGAAAACCTTTGCTTTTAGTAGAAATGGGGTAGTTGTGCTGGAAAAGCTTCTTGAGTGCTGTTTTCTAGAAAGCTTAGATCTGGAGCTGTGCTCCTCACTCTTGGCTAGTGTTTGCAAGCATTGGAAGCCTAGGTTTTGAGGAGTCGACCCTGCAACATCTTCTGATTTCTCTTTGCTGCTGTTTGCATGAGGGGCCAGCTATTGCTGCATGATCTTCACCCCTTATATTTTGGTTTCTTTGTAAGCTTTGTGTTTATGTTTTACTTATAATGTATGAGATTTGGTTGTTTCACTCTTGAATAGAAATTTTATTAGTCTTAAAGACCATTTTCAATTCTCGGTTTACCTCAATATGGTGAAGGAAAAGAGAGAGAAAAGAAAAGCAATACCAAGGAATGCTTGTTATATTCTTTATTGTACTGAGAAATTTATTCTAGGATACAAGATTTCAATATTGAATCAATACACTATAGACTATATTTGAACATTGCTACAAATTGAACCTGCTATCACATAGATTGTCTGGTCTGAAAGTGGTTATACGGCTTGTGAAAAGATGCTAAAACTGATACTCTAGTTTTGGACAAAGATTTATATTTATGCTCTTGCAGTTTGACCTAAATAATTTTAGTTCCTTGTGGTTGAATGTGAGAAATGCCTACATGGTTACATTTGTTGGTCAAATAGTCCTTCCATGGTTTTTATTTTTTGTTATAGGGCCCTTTTAGAGGGGGGGGGGGGAGGAACTTTCATTTAGCATACAGGGTGTGATGTACTTCTACGAACTTTTGAAAACTAAAGAGAATCAATTGAGTTTCAGCAAATCATAGTGTAGTGAAAAGTAATGTCTGTCTCTGTTGGCAAATGTGATAATGTGAAGTGAGCCCTTTAATATATAGTTCAGGATTCCCAACCAGTTTTTAAGATCTTTTCCCTAAAAACTTGTTCTAGTTCACATCACAAAAGTATCTTTTGAAGTAGAAAGTTAAGAGACTAATTGTTGATTCATTTAGCTAATATTTTCCGTGACCTGATTGAGTGAACTCTCAGTTTCTTTTGTTGAACCACTTGGTTTTACCAATGTTTCTGTTTGATCTTAGCTTCTTTGGCTTGGTTAAATTATTCTCCTTAACAAGCATAAATGATTCGCAGGTTAGATCAACAAATGTGGGAGGATCACGTGGTGAAGTTCTTGGGCGGTGGAATGAGCTAGAACCTCTCTCTTAAAGCTATTTGTGTATGTAACTCGAACTAAATTTTGCCATGTGTCTTATAGTGTGTACTCTAAAGTCTGTTTATAGTTTCTAGGTATATACACAACTGTTGTATGTGTATGACATAGAACCTCTCATAGCAGACCCATAAATTAAATGAATAATCTTAAATTTGAATTTTTACATTTGATATTATGATTTAGGTTCATATGCTGGGCACTCACCAGCTTTAAGGTAGCTTCACAAAATCTGAGCTTGGCTTTTTAGTACTAAATTATTCTCTTAATCTGGATGCAACTACATGGACTTTGGGAAGTAGGTAATGCATGTTAAGATATGCCTCATCGAAACTTAAATAGAGTTGGATGGAGGTATTAGGTTCTGTTCCTGTTTCCACCTGTCATTTTTCTCATTCCAATATATGTTTTTATCAAACCTGAAGCACAACTATGATGCTTTACCCTTCTTGTGGAGTAAATGGTTTGAGAGGGGCGACAAGGATTGCTCCCTCTATTGGGTGCTGTCATGTCTCTCTCTCTCTCTCTGGAAATGATTCTTTAAAACCTTGACAAGGGTAAGCAGGATTTTAAGTTCATAATTTTCCTAAAGAATTCTACTAGCTTAGGTTACATGATTCAAGTGTAAATACACAAATGGGTCTCCAGTAAACTTAATGTTTTCGATGTTGACAAGCACTTTTGCTTCTGTTCATGACCTGAGCATTCAGTAATCATTGCCAAGTAGCAGTTGGGCGCTCATCGTTAGGGTTTAGACTATCTTCATTCTTCAAAGTCGGGGAATAGTCTCCATGTTGATGAGCATACTATAGAACAATTTCCATTTGAGCAATGCGACTTATCTCTTTACGTTGGCCATGTAGTCTTCCTTTATCTGTTCCCAAAAGCGTTGTGTCAGTGATCTATCGCTTGTGGGTTGGTATTGAGTGAGAGTCGTTACTTGACATGTTTCAATAATTCATATGGTTTACTGATTATTACATATTGTATGTATTTAATGAGTTTAGTGGTAAAATTTGAGATTAGGGTGTAATTGATGTCACTTGTTCTTATCTTTCAATTCAAAAATTCAAAAATTATATATATATATTTTTATAATCAACTGTTATCTGAAATTATATTTCGACCAATATAGTTCGAGTGTTATAATTTTTTTTATTATTAAGTTTTGAATATGAGATTTGATTAAGAGATTTAATATCCTTATTCACTAGGTCAACAGGTTTCAAAAATTATATGGATCAAGTGTAAACAAAGGCACTTAGTTACACCCCATTGAAAACAAAGTTGAGCATTGAGTGCGAGTTCATGTACCAAATTGGCAATCAATTTGTATTTCAAATCATAGTCTCTCTCTCTCTCTCTCTCATATACACACACATTCTCCCTCTATTTGGCCTTTGAATTTACCTAGGATGATTACTGAGATAATGATGGGTAGAGGCTTTTATGTTGAGGTTCAGAGGAGATAAGGATGTTGGTTTCAGCGACCCTCTTTCGTCAAGCAAAAGAAGACAAAAAAGGGTAATATTTTATGGAAGTTAGCATTACATCATTGCCGAGGCGAAGCTATGGTTGCCTGGTGGTATGCCCAAAAAATTATTGATATGCTCACCATTTGAATGGCAGCGCGCGATTGAGATTCAATGTTATCCAAAAGATGCAAATTATTTTTAAAGCATTACATCTAGGGTTTTAAGGGCCATGGGTTAAGTAAAAATTAAGACACCATAAATTTGCATGCTTGTTTGGCATTTATTTCGGGAGAATGATACACAGGTTAAAGGAAAACTATGGATAGATTTGTAAAAATTGAGAGAGAGAGAGAGAGAGAGAGAGAGAATTCTCTGCATTTTTTGGTATGTATAATACATTGAACAAAAGTAGATATTTATATAAGTTGGGATATGAATAAAGCCTTAAGATCGAGTTAATTAAATATTCATCTAAATATATGATATGTCAACATATCGTGATATATATTATAATATTTAAGGTAAAATGATTTGACATATATGGAAATATACCAATAATAGTAATAAATTATTGACATAATGACATCTTATATGTCATCAGAAAATATTCACAACATATATGTTAATAAGATTGAAAAAGCCAATGAGCTATAGTTCAACTGGTATCATCCTCTCCGGTCTCACATTCGAGTCTCCCGAACCTCTCTATATAAAAAAAAAGATTAAAAAAAAGATGAAATTTAAGTATAAATACTCAAACGGAAAGCATTATTAAATTATGTCTGAGGCGCCATCCATCGAATTATGCATATATATGACATGCCTATGCAAATAAATCAAGCCATAAGCAGCTTAGATATGACCATTTGGGGCAAATTTAGGTAAGCTATTCTCGTGTTCTCTTGTACTCTTCCCTCTTGAATCCTCTATTCTATTTTATTTTACATGAAAAAGTAGAGTTATTTTCTTTTTTTCCCCATAAATAAATGTAAATGGTTATTATACAATTTGATGGAGTAGACACAACATGGGTAATATATTAATTAAACTTCCGGGGATTCTGTGGTTTCATATGTCTACAAGGGACCGTTGCTTCAGCAAGGAGATAAGTTGTAAGAAAACAGGAAATGAAAATGAATACAAAATGATACAAGGAAATGATACTTTATAATAATACAAGAAATATATGAATAATTGCGTAAATATAAAAAATATAAATATTAATTATTTTATAAAAATAATAGAATGACCATAATTTATAATAAAAATCTAAAATAATTAAATATATAATTATTAATTATAAAATGGATAATATAAAAATAAAAATTATAATTAAATAAATAAATAATTTATTAAAGATGAAAAAAATATGTAAATATTAAAAATATAAGGATTTTTATTTAAATATTAATTAATTTAGCGTGTTAAAATTTACGAAAATGGGAAGTCACTATGCATCATAGGAGATAGGGGTATCAGTTTTTTGCATGCATCTGCAACAGAAACCAAAATCTGTTTTGTTCAACTTAGTCACTGCCTTGCCTTCTTTGTCTGATCACCCTGAACTACTAAAAGAGGTGACATATGAAGAGGTATTTAAGGCTATGAAATCCATGAAAAGTGGTTTAAACATCCAGGCCCGGCTGGTTTTCAAGCCATTTTTCTTTCAAAAGTGCTGGAAGGGTGTTAGTGACCTAGCATTAGTAACGTGAAGGAAGCTCTCAATCATGGTTTCCTCACCTGGGATAGCGGACTCTCTTATTGGCTTGATCCCAACCGCTGCAATGTGATCAGTGAGGATGTCGTCAAAGTGTTGGCAGCTCTGTTCAGTCCCATACTTTGGTTCTATTATTTCTGGCACCTTTATTCCTGGCAGGAAAACCAAGGACGATATTATTATCGCTTAGGTTTCTTGAGAAGAACTTTGTCTGACTTTGGGTTCCCTGAGCACATTATTAACGGTTTAGGGTACATTATAAACACCAAAAAAAAAAAAAACATAGTTTTAGCAAAGAAAATTTTTAAAAAATTCTTCGCTAATTTATTTAGTGATAAAAAAATTTTCATTCCTAATAAGACATCGCAAAATTTTAGTGACGAAAATTCAGAATTCGCGACAAAATTAACGATGAAAAAAGCTTTTGTCGCTAATTTCGTTACTAAATTTAACGACGCATTCGAGAATCCGTCACTAAAATTAGCTACGGATTATCATAATCGTTGTTAAAATTAGCTATGGATTTGGAATTTGTCGCTAAAATTAGTGACGGATCCGGAATTTGTCACTAAATTTAGCGACAGAAAACTTTATTCGTCACTAAATTTAGCGACGGATAATTTGTCGCTAAATTTAGCGACAAAAAACTTTATTCGTTGCTAGATTTAGTGACGGATATGAAATTCCGTCGCTAAATTTAGCGATTCGCTACATTTAGCGACAAAAAATATTATTCATCGCTAATATAGCGATGAATTCGAGAATCCGTCGCTAAAATTAATGACAAATTTTCTTTTCGGTCGCTAAATTTAGTGTAACATTTAAATCCATGGCTAAACTTTTGCGACGAATTTTACTACAAATTTTTTTGTGATGATTTTTGCAACGGATTTGAAAATTTAGTCAAAAAATTTTGTTATTTTTAAATTTTTTCCTATTAAAAAAATATTCTGTCCAACCAACATAAATATCAAATTTAGTTATAAATATTCATTTAATAAACTTAAAAATTTTTCCAATCCAACCAACATAATAATCAGATTTCAAATATATTCTCGAAACCAATAAACTTGATATTATCCATAAATGTTCGAGTATTCAACAAAATGTCAATAGAAATAAGATGAAACTGAAATCAATCAAATATGTAACATTTCTTATGAATAAGTTACAGACCATCCCTTCGACTGAAATGATTATATACAAAGAAAAAAACATTTTGACATATGGATAGTGTGTGAATTGATGCACAAAAGAGGGCCTAAATATTGCTATCAGTCAAACTCTTCTCTCTCAAGCCACACTTTGTAAGGATCCAACTTCTCACCCTAAACACAACAGCCAATATGTCAGATTTATCATACATTCCAAGAACAAAACATTCTAAAATTTAAAAAGTATGAATAGATTAAAAGAAGAAAAACATTAAATACTTCTAAATCCACCATATATTATATATATATATATATATATATAAAGTGAATCCATCATATTTTTATATAAAAAAAACATGATTCCCACTAACATATAATGATCAAATTTCTTAATGACTCTAATCTTTAATTAATTTTTTATGTATTTAAATAAAATATAAATATGATTTATATATATATATTTAGTATCTCACTCCCCCCTAAAAGAAATTTTTTGAATCCGCCGTAATGATAATAATTTACCACATTTGCTCAACCTACAATTCCCAGAAGATAAAGGGGCCATCTCCTTATCAACATTTCCAAGTCAAGAAACAAATGCAATATGAATCACCAATGTTAGTTTCCATTTAACAGCTTCATATATATATATATATATATATATATATTTTCTTTATCGGTTCTAATTTAAAAGTTTCATATTGAACGAACTTCAAAATGAAAAAAAAAAGTACATCTTGTTAAAGCATGCTCACTTAATCCATAAATATAAATAAGTAGTAAATAGAAAATAATTAATTTGGCAACAACAACAGGAAACTCATGGTTATTGTTAGCAAGTCTTGATCTTATGGTCCAAAGAAGGCAGAGAGCAATCAGTAAGACACTCAGGAAAGACTTCTAAAAATTACAAATACCTCAAGAGCAAAAAGTGGAAAATTAGATTCTTCCTGGCACCAGTGTCCCTCCTGTAAGATCCTGAAGGAAAGATTCAAGTGCACACAAAAGGAGACATATTACATTTACATATAATGCTCATTTGTGGAGGAAGATAGTTTGAAAAGAACTGCTACACAAGCAATCATTAACTTCTAACAAAGTTTTATACTAGATTTGTAATTTAAACCTGGGCAAAGGAATCGCTCAATAGTTTGTATACAAGCTGCAGTAGTTTGTAGCCGTTCTGATCCATAAAAATGCAATGCTGTAAAAAAGAACTGCAGCAAGTCCTCCTAACAGAACAATCCTGTAAAAAAGAAATGGGTGAATGAAAATCTGCAAAATTTTCAAGAAGAGCTTTCATTATGAACTATATTTAAATGCTTTATAGCCACTTACAGATGAAGGCACACAAACAGCTGACAAATGGTGCAGCAAGCAAAAACTGGATAATAAAGTAATTAAAAGAAGAAGAACCTCAAGTAAGCAATTTGCAAAAAATTGGATATTTATAGCCTCTTACATTTGATGTTTTTCGTGTATCAACCCCCATGCACAAGCAAAATTCAGTTTGTTAGAACTTTTATTATTCAAAAATCTTGAAGCTTGTTCCTGAAACTAGCATGACAAACTAGCAAAATCTGGCCACAAAACTCTAGATCATTTGCCCTAAATTCCTCTAAAAATCATCCTACATCGTCATGGCTTGCACATGTGTTCCTTATTTCTTTGTATGAAAATTATGAAAGCCTTAGTGGCATGAAAAAGCAAAAATAAGAAAGCTCAGATGATCTCAAAGATTAACAACATGTGTGACCTGCAACAGCCAGATAGTTCACTAACAAGTAGCATGAAGAAGTGGAAGAATGAATTAGAGCAGCATTTGCAGCTTCAAATATCAAAGCATGCCACCCTAGTATTGACAAATGTATTGTTACAGAACTAAATTGCTGACAGCCATCAATAATAAATGAGGATAAGGTGAAAAATAACAAGATATAATGATGCTTATATGTATTGTTACAAATATAAGGAGCAATAAAGGGTAATACCTGGGATTAAACCTTTTATTTCTACCATTTTCATATATTTCAGACTTAATGGTTTAAGAATTATTACATGATACAAAAAAATGCTACTACCTGTATTTTTATTGAATTTCAAATTAGCTATAGGATGAGATTAGACACAATCTAATATCTTGAATTTGATAAATATTTAATAATTTAAACAACAACTTGCTAGATCCCAGCCAGACCCTTTAGGTTGCCTATTCTTGTCCATTCTCACACAATGTGTATGAGAAAGAATACTCTTGTTGCTAGTAGTCCTATATTTAAATGAAAATGACCTTGAGCAAGGGAGGTCTAACACTTGGACCAATTACCACGCTGACCATTATTACACAGGCCCACAGATATAAATGTTGCATGTCATATCTCATACAACAAAAAGTTTATCAAAACAACAATATCATGTTGAACATTTTATCATAAGGAAAGAAACATTTCCTTAAAACCTTCAAATGAAAAGAAATGATAACCATCAAACAATATTGAAAAGATACATCTGGTACTACAAAATTTTTACAAAAGACCGACGTGATAATTTTGAGCACACGACAGAATCATAATATGGAAAAAAATATAATTTTTCTCAGGTCTTATCCTTTATGTAGCTACCAACTAAATAATCACATATCTCAAAAATGCCATGAGCCAAAGCTAGAAATACAGAGAATATTGCTCTTCTTAGCCCTCCAAATGCTACCAACATAAGATGGTGGCTCACATCTGATCAAAAGTGAGAAACCATAATTCCCCCTCTTGCCATCCTTGGAGCTATTATTTACACACATACAAAATCAAACCGCATCACAGATGATATACACTATCTACCACTACATATATGCAATTAACATAAGCTGGCCTAGTCAGAAATTTAGTTGAATGGAAATTAGTCTAGTACATCATTAAATGTCTGGGTTCTAATATTACAAAAGCATAGTCCAACATATGCTCTATAAGTAAGTTCAAGCACAAACAGAATATGGATGGTGCAGGAAACTTCAAGTAGAAAATTGAGCGGAGGGACCCATTTAAGGTCCTCAGTGCCACGGCAGCAAGTTGCTAAATTATACTGCATGGAAAGGCACAAATATGTTCTTAAATATTAATGTTTGCCAACTGAGGACCTTCCTTTATAATACTCCAATATTAAAATGCCAGAGAAAAGGTATATTAGTCACAGTGGAAGACAACAACTTTATTTTTCTTGTTGCAGACTGCTAAAAGGTCTAGAGAGCATGTTCTCAGCTAAATTCAACCAGCACATTGATGGCAGTACACCATCAGAAATTAAAAAGTGGCAACATGAGCATGGTGCTTTCTAAATTTCCATGATCGTACATTTTATGGAAGATGTTTATTACTTGCACGTCGTTTCAAACCATTGAGGAGACAAATAGTATAGAACATGAAGATAGTCAAATGTAAGGTCCAAACTCAAAAGGGCTTGCCAGAACCACTAGATTCAGTGTTTATTATATATTCGTCAAACTTCTAGTTGACTTTTCATAAAGAACATGCTCCACCAACTTCCAGACAGGAGACCATAACACAGATAATGGAGCAGGGCAGAGACAATACGATCTCATAATGCTATTGTCAAAACTCAGAGTTTGGAAAGTAATTTTTTTATATTGAATTTCTTTGACGTTGATGAATATATACACAAACATCATAGTTATAAGTTGATACAACAATCTCACTAATTACGGGAAGAGCACTAATATAGGAGCTAAATTAGGTCATCTATTTACAAGAGAATATGAGTCTTAACACCCCGTTCAAACTGATGGCGGATGGGATAGTAGTCGAAGTTTGGTGCGATGTTTCTCAAACAAAGCTCGGCCTAATGGCTTAGTAAGAATGTCGGCTATTTGGTCTTCACTAGAGATAAATTTAACGATCACCTTTCCTTGCTGAATTTGTTCCCTAACAAAGTGGTAATCCAACTCAATGTGCTTGGTGCGAGCATGAAATATCGGGTTGGCACTAAGATAAATGGCACCAACATTGTTACACCAAAGAGTGGCAGGCGTGGATGATAGACAACCCAATTCACCGAGCAAGGAATGAAGCCACATAATTTCTGCAGTAGCATTAGCCATGGACTTATACTCACTCTCGGTTGAAGATCGAGCTATAGTGGGTTGCTTTTTGGCGACCCAAGAGACTAGATTGTTACCCAAATAGACAGCATACCCATTGGTTGATCGTCTATCGTCAGGGCAGCCCCCCGAATCACTGTCTGAGAAACATTGAATTGCAAAGGAAGAGTGTCTAGAAAAGAAAAGTCGATACCGCTTAGTATGTTGCAAGTAGCGTAGAACCCGTTTGAGTGCCTGCTAGTGCATAGTAGTAGGAGAGTGCATATTTTGACAAAGTTTATTGACACTAAAGGCAATGTCAGGACGTGTAATGGTAACATAATGTAAACCACCAATTAATTGGTGATATAAATCACCATGTTCAAAAGGTTCACCCGAAGTCTTGGTGAGAGTGGGGGAGACCGTAATTGGTGTAAGGCATGATTTGCATTCGGACATCTGAAATTTGTGTATAAGATCAGAAATGTATTTTGCTTGAGAGAGTAGAAGACCATCAGGTAGATGTAGTATCTCCATGCCCAAGAAATAATTCAATGTACCCAAGTCACGAATAGGAAAAGTGGACTGAATTTTAGTCACGAACCAATCAACTAGAGTAGATGAGGTGCCAGTAACTAAGATGTCATCGACATAAATAAGAACAAAGAGCTTAGAGGTACCATCACACCATATGAACAAAGAAGTGTCAGCCTTGGAGAATTGAAAACCCAATTGAAGTAGGAATTCAGAAAGTCGATGAAACCATGCACGGGGAGCTTGCTTTAACCCATTTAGAGACCTGTGAAGATGACAAACATGATCAGGATAATTAGGATCAATAAAGCCAGGGGGCTGTTCCATATAATTTTATCTTCCAAAATCCCATGAAGAAAAACATTTGAGATGTCCAATTGCCTAACACACCAACCCGATATAGTAGCAAGAGATAAAATAGTGCGAATTATTGTATATTTAATAACTGGACTGAAGGTTTCAAGATAATCCACACCATGTTCTTGTGTGTAGCCCTTGGCCACAAGTCGTGCTTTGTAGCGCTCAATACTACCATCAGCCTTGCGCTTGATGCGAAAAAACCATTTGTTTCCAACAATGTTTTTGTGAGATGGGCGAGGTACCAAAGTCCAAGTGTTGTTAGAAACAAGAGCATCAATTTCCTTGGTCATGGTATTCCGCTATTCAGCATATGGTCTTGCTTGATTGTAAGTGTTCGGTTCCTGAGTTAAAAAATGTGTTGTTGTTCGGGTAGAGAGGTGAGCTTGGCATTTGTGGAGTGTAATTGGGCGAAGGTTCATGTGGTGGGTTTGGATAGGTAGGGTTGGAGGATCAGGATTAGGTGCTGGAGTAGGAGAAATGGACGTTGAGGTTGGCTGGTTGGTGTAGGATGATAAGTCAACAATTAAATTTAGATTGGGAGAGGTTAGAATGGTGGGAGATAAGGATTTACGAGGTACAGGGGAGTTGTGATGGGATGTAGAAGTGGTAGGAGACAGAGTATGAGGGTGGTGTGGGTGGATGAGGTCGTGGGGAAGGAGATAAGAAAGAAGAAGTTGAATTGGAACTAAAAGTTGTACCTGAAGGAGCCTCAGAGTCCCAGTGAGTTGAATGACTCGTAACCTGTAGCCAAGAAGAATTGTTCGGAAGGGAGGAGGTGGGGGTTAGACAAGATTGATATGGGAAACTGGTGACATTAAATTTAGCATGCCGTGTTAAATATATTCGACCTGTTTCCAAGTCTAAACAATGATAAGCACTATGGGTTGGACTTTGAACGAGAAATACACAGGGTAGAGATCGAAAAGCAAATTTATGGCGGGAAAGGGAATATGGCACATCCAAAAGGTTTCATGTCTAGGTAATTAGGATCTTTGCCAGAGAGAATTTGATAAGGGGACTTATGTTTTAAAATCAGACTTGGTGTTTGATTAATGGATTGAATATTCACTGTAAAAGCAAAATTCCAATATTTCAGGGGAACATGACCATGAGCTAACAAAGTTAAACTAGTATCAACTAAATGGCGAATTTTTTGCTCCGATGTCCAATTTTGTTCATGGGTGTAGGGGCAAGCAATTCTATGAACAATGCCATTAGATTGAAATAGTTTACTTAGCTTTTGATATTCACCACCCCAGTCAGAATGAAAAGCTTAAATTTTTGCATTAAATTGTCTATCAACAAGAGATTGGAAATTAAGAAAACAGGAATAGACATCACTTTTATTTTTCAAAAAATAAACCCAAGTAAATCTGGTAAAATCATCAATGAATAAGACAACATAACGATGTCCAAGACTTGAGATTACTGGAGCAGGGCCCCAAACATCAGAGAAAATAATATCAAAAGGAGCATTACTCTTATGTTCAACATTGGCTAAAGGTAAACGAGACATCTTTCCTAAGAAACAAGAAGAACATGGTTGAGACTTAAAATTGGAACAAGGTAAATTAAAACATTTGACAATATTAGAGATAATGCGCATATTCTGGTGTCCAAGGCGTTCATGCCACTGTTGAAGAGTTGGAGTGGTGTTAAGGTAGGCAAACTTCACGGAAGGATGAAGACGATAGAGTCCATTCTCATTGAGATCGTGGAGGAGCACCTTTTTGGTGTAGCGATCCTTAACAAGAAAATAAGTGGGATAAAATTCAAAAAAGCAATTGTTATCGGATGTGAACTTTTGAACAGACAACAAATTTTTAACAATTTTAGGAACGTGTAGAACAAATTTCAAGGCAAGCTTACCACCTGCCGAAGGGATAGAAGTCATACCAGTATTAGCAATTTGAAGCCCTTGGCCATTACCGACATGAAGAGTGTCATTACCACGATATTCATCACTTATCTGTAGAGTAGATAGATCAGGAGTGATGTGGTTGGTGGTGCCAGTATCGGGTATCCAAACAGGTTGTGAGACATGGCCACCATAGCCATGAGGTGCGGATTGTTGAGGACCAACATAGAAGTAGTTGGCTTGCTGTACGAAGGAGGGCTGGGAAGAGGTCTGCCTGGAATAACGCCGACGACACCGATCGGCGGTATGGTTGCGCCAGCCACAGATTTGGCAAGGTGCACGATGGCTATGTTGAAAACTAGAATTGGAATATGCAGCAGCTGCTTGGCGTAGCGGGGTAAGAAGTAAGGGAGCAGCAGAATTGCACATAGCAACATGAGCAAGAGGTGGTTCTTGCATAGCTTTGAGCAGTATTTCGTGAGCCACGAGTTGAGCATGGAGTTCGAGAAGGGCATAAGATCAGGGCGAAGACTCAATACAGTAATAAAACTGTGAAAGTCACTTCTAGTATTGCAATAAATAATCGCATTAAATTTAGCGGATGAAAGGGGGCGACCAGCAGTGCTGAGTTCATCATCCAAGGCCTTGGCACGTTGCAAATAGGTTGAAATAGAAAGATTATTCCTCTTAAACTCCTGTAATTCAATGTTGAGTTGTAGTTGACGGTTTTGCGAAACCGATCCAAACGCACGAGCTAGTGCTTCCCATACAGCAAAGGAGGATGAAAGATTAATGATATAGGAGAAAATATCTTCGGTGAGAGAGGAGAGAATCCAAGACAAGAGAAGTTGGTCTTTTTTGAACCAAAGATCATATTCAGGATTTGGCATTTGGGTGATTAGAGTCGTTGTTGAGGCAATAGTCTTTGGAGGAGCAGTGGAGGTACCATCGATAAAGCCATAGAGATTCTGGTAATGAAGGAGTGGGATGAATTGAGCCCGCCATGCCAGGTAGTTTTTGCCATTGAGTTTGATAGAAAAGGTATGGGTAGAAAATGATGAGAGAGTAGGTGTAGAAGTGGTGGAGGCAGGGACAAGTTGATTAGCCATGAGTGAAGAGGAAGGGTTCGAAAAAAAAAAAAATTGTTTAGAGCAAAAGCTTTGATACTATGTCAAAATTCAGAGTTTGGAAAGTAATTTTTTTATATTGAATTCCTTTGACGTTGATGAATATATATACAAACATCATAGTTATGAGTTGATACAACAATCTTACTAATAATGGGAAGAGTACTAATATAGGAGTTCCATTAATTACGGGAAGAGCACTAATCTAGGAACTCCACTGATTACGGGAAGAACACTAATATAGGAGCTAAATCAGGTCATCTATTTATAAGAGAATATAAGCCTTAACAGCTATTAGGTACCCATATAGCAATTATCTCTTTGAAATTAATAATCCTTTCACATCCTATTCAAGATCCAGAATAAAATTAAAACCTCTTCAAAAAGGCCTAGCAGCCATATCAAGCACAAATAAAAACCATAAAAAAATAATTTTCAAAACTATAAGACAAAAACCAAAATTAAACAATTACAGAGACTCATGGTCATGGAGATTATGTCTCACTAGAAGGAAACATTGTATGAAGCAGAAACCCAGACCTTTAAAGTAGTCTCGAAGAACAGAGCATGCGAACAGAAATATTCAGCTCAGCTGCATGAAGAAGGAATTGAGGGTATACCTTTGCAGTTGCCCAAAACTGAGTAAAATCAGCTACCCACATATTGCGGTCATCCACTTAAGACGATACACACATACTAGCATCAATTGGATCAATTGCAGAACAAAACTACATCTGTAGTTAGTGAAACGATGGCAGTGCACAGGCACTGGCACTTAAATCTATCGCTAGACTACGAATATCGAATTTTGTTAATACATTGAGCTAACACAACTTAGAAAAATTTCCATGAGCTTATCTTTACTGTTTAACCTATATGTTAACATCCTATAAGAAAAAAGGGTAATGCCTTCCCAAAATTACAAGGTTCAATGCACCATGATCACAAGAAAACCATCTTCAAATATGGGTAGAAATAGACCTTGAAGAACCAAAAGGAGGCATAACTTGAATTTAGGTAGCAAAAGGGATCTTGAATTAACTTTAGAACCAAGTCACCACAAAGAAAGGCTGCTTCTCCACTAAACCAACCTAACAATGAGTTATAAATGCCAAAATGCAAGATGACAAATTTAAAGCTATAGAAAAACCAATTTAGATCATTATTTTTCAATTGAATAAGAGCTTACATCAGATATCCATACCAATTATGAAGGTGAAAACCCCATCCTCAAGGGTAAATGCCTTTAACATACTTGATCGATAAGCTTGCACAAGTGCACATATTATGATGGGAAAAAAACTTCTGATTACAAAAAAAAAAAATAAAAAAATAGAGATTTATATTTGTAATAGAACAGGTAGAATATTTTTCCCTATAACTTCACCTTCATTCATGAACAGAAAGAGCCTTTATATAGGCTTTTACATCACAACTGAATACTATAAGAAAGCAAAAATTTAAGGCACTAAGAAGAGGTTTCTACCACTAACGAGAGATTTCTGGCACTAAACCAAAGTGGTGTCAACTGCAATAGACAACTAGAAATTAAGGAAGTAAATAAGTAAAAAATAGAGGTAACTTGTCCAAGTCATGGAGCAGCAATAATGTTAATTTTGGAATCAACTTATCCAACACTCCCCCTTGATTCAAAATTGTAGACTCCAAGCTGATTCCTGAGATAAACTTGCTTCTCATGAGGAAGAGACTTTGCAAAGATGTCAGCTACTTGTTCATTTGTACTGCAGAATTTTAACACAATCAGCCCCTTCGACACCAATTTTCTAATGAAGTGACCCGAATATCTATATGCTTTGTTCTTCTTTGAAATGATGGGTTTTTGGACATGGTGATTGTAGATTTATTATCACAATAAATCTCAATGGCTTCTTTCTGCTCTTGATCAAGATCAGTCAAAAGTCTTTGTAACCAAATATCTTGGCAGGCTTATGAAGTTGCTGCTACATATTCTACTTTTGAATATTACAGAGCTGTTGTTGCTTGCTTCTTCGAACTCCATGATATTGCACCTAAACCAAGACTAAAAACATAACCTGAAGTGCTACGTCTATCCTCCAAACATCCAACCTAATCACTGTCAGTGTAACTAAATAATTTGAACTTTGAACCATGACCATACCATAATCCAAAGTCTGTTGCTCTAGCAATGTATTGCAGTACTCTTTTTGCAGCTCCTAGATGATGCATTGAGGGAGAGTGCATGAATCTGGAAATTACTCCAACTGAGAATGAAATGTCAGTTCGATATGCGTTAAATATATCAAGCCCCCAACCAAGCTTCAAAAGAAACTTGAATTTGCTTCTTCTGTACCATCACTAAGCTGCAACTTCTCATTCAAATTCATGGGAGTGGCTGCGACTTTACTATTAAGCATATTAAACCTTTTAAGAAATCAATTGCATATTTCCTTTGTGAAACAAATATTCTATCCTCCACTTGTTTTACTTCAAGACAAAGGAAATAATGCAATAGACCCAAATCTGACATTTCAAATTTTTTCTTCATGCAAATTCTAAATTCATCGATAAGAGAGGTAGATAGCCCATATATATTATATCATCAATATAAAGACAAACAATCAAAAGATCATTCTTACCCAGCCTTTTCAAGTACAATATGGGCTCATTCTTACTTCTCTCAAAGCCATTGTAATAGAAATATGAATCTATATTGCTATACCACGCTCACGGGGCTTGCTTTAGGCCGTAAAGAGCTTTCTTTAACTTGTACACCTTCTCTTCCTTACCATGAATAATGAACCCTTCTGGTTGAGCAATATACACTTCTTCTTGTAGCTCCCCATTTAGAAAGGCAGATTTGGCATCAGACTAAAACACAGGCTATGTCACACCCTGAACCAGGATCGTAAGCAGCCGCCCGTTGCCCTGGATGCCGGTTATATTTTTACAGAAAATCGGGCAGAACCTCTCCATATTTCGGAGGTCTCCCATGTACAATTTAACATGTATAATTCATAACCATCCTGTCAATTAAATAAAAAGACCATCCCGGCCTCACAACAATCAACCAACCCACAGCAGACAACCAGGACAACGCAAGGCTATAATAATATAAGTACTAGCAGTCATAACTACAGACCTCTACTGTCATGTCTAACTAGAGCATGAACAACTGCCACACTGAGTGGCCTAAATTTTATACAAATTGTACAACAAATTCTCAAGTTACATTTTAAATATTTACAAGTGGCTCAATACAAATATAATATGAGAGTTTCACAAATAAATGTCCATAAGTTATACAGTCATCCCATAATATGTACACGGCCAACTATGGATCTCAATATCAAGACCTCGTAGGGTCGACATAAAGTATGGAATTCATACTTCAATTAAAATTTAAATCTCACCGTATGTAAATACCCAAATCCACCAATAATCTACCAAAACCTCTTGAGCTTGTAGCGTCGCTTTATCACAATAATCCTGTCTGAGGAAGGAAAGGAGAGGAATGAATATCAAGGAAGATACCCAGTGAGTGAGGGGATTAATATCAAGCACAATAGTGTGGGTGAACTATTGGAGTGTCAAACAAGATCATTCGTAAACAATAATTCAAGTTTTACAGTAAATCATGGTATGTTTAGTAAAATGAAATCATTTAATCAATCACACGACATCATACGTTTATACATCCATTAAAAATCAAGTATATTATAGAGTAAGCTGAAAGGATCCTAGCAAAGGTCAACCATGACCAAGGATAGGTACATCGGGGGTTTTTATTATGCAAATGTTCAAAAGTCGCTCTCTACCCTGATGTTGGCCGTGAGCTTAGCCCTTGCTTACTCAGACTCGTCAATAGGACCCCTCCCGGTACTAGACAGTGGCGTCACACACATCCTCCCCCGATATGGGTTCAACCGGCCGCGCCTATCGCATGCATATGTGACGTTTGCGGATATCTCCTGCAGAAGCATATCCGGGCATCCCAGTGCCACTACAAACGCCATTCGTAGCTACGGAATCCATCAAGTAATATCATATCATCATACCATCTCATAACTAGTAGGCATCTAACCCACATAGCTGTATCATTTCATAACTAGAAGGCATCCAACCCACATAGTTCATCAAAACATTTCAAATTCGCGTGCCAATACATTTCATCAAAATCATTTCAAATCAACATACCAATGCAATGGTAGCATAGAAAACATTCTAGTTCTCAAATAATGGCACAATATTAATTCATTTCAAACCATGGATGGATAGTCATTGGAAACATAAATTTACGACACTCCAATAATCACAAAACAGATTTGAAATTTAGAGTCACACGTCGAATCAATGTATATCGAAAGCATGTTTTGTTAAAAACACGGTAAAAATCAAGTTTCACTATTTCATGCCAGAGATTAGGGTCCCACTCACAGTATGGGGGAGGGTAGCGCATTCCCCAATAATACCACGAAGCAAAGAAAAAGTGCTCCCCTCAACCGAGACACCCAACACTTATAAATGTATAAAATCAGCAAGTTTCAAACCTGCGCAGTTATAGGAAACAGACTATAACTTCTAATACACATATCCAAATCAGGGAGTTCTTATTTCATTTTAAAGCAAGGATGTCTAGTGTCTAAGGCAGAAAACCTCATGTCATTTGGAGTTGTGTAGAGAAAGTTATGCTAAAGGACTACATGCTGTTCAATTGGCTAAAATGCATGTTTTTCACTTTCAAATTTCCAATGTTATGTTAAGTCCTTTAGACCACTACCCTAACTCCTCATATTTTGTTCATGCGTACAACATGTCTACAAGACTCATGTGTTGGTACTCAACCAATCCCGCACAGAGCTCACTCCAATCCAATCTCTCGCTCGCACACAAGGGCCAGCATATACCCCAACAACACACTCCCTCTAATCTAAAATTTAGTCCCAAACTTCAGCATGAATACCCAAATTTTCTACACATTTGACCCTTCCTTCCTCTCCATTTTGGCATGTATCTGGACACCCAAAAGTCATGACATATGCAGAAATTTTCTGCATGGACCCAACACCTCTCAAGCTTCTCAATGCACACAAGTTACTCGATCACTAACACCCACTAAAAATCTGCACACCATTTCTCCTCATTTCAAGACATAATACATACATAATGGTGCCATTTTAAATCTCTAAAATTCTGCATATAATGGACTCACTAAGGGACACATTTCAGCATCCTAACACACGAAGAATCATTTCATTTCAAGACTAATACATGTCCAAAAATTTCTGCACTTGTAGGTATATGTTCTAATGTATTTTTCCTAGGTTTTGGCCACAAATTTATGCTCAAATTAAGTAAATAAAACTGCAGCAAAGCATCCCATAATGTGCAAAATTTTCTTACCTTTTCTCGGCATTTTTTAAGTCTCAACTCGATCCTCAATTGATCTTTCCTAACACACAATCACAATTATGTCATCAATTTCCAAATATTTTTAGGATTTATCCATTTTCCCTAAGTTTGTACGAATCCAAATTCTTCAAATTTTTGCATACATTCGAATATCATCAATTTCATTCCATTTATAAATAAATAATACAATCAAAACCAAGTCTAATTCAACCCTAAACCACTCAAAGTCGTAAACAAGCCTAAAATAATAAATTTCCTTCAAGATAGAAATTCTTTTAAAAATCATAAACTTTTCGATTCTCATCCAAACGTTTCAAACCATATGTCATTTTCAAGGTATGGAAATCTATTTTCATAATAAGGAGATCGTATTTTGTTTGTCTATATACAGGACAACTTATAATGAAAAAGACTGCATCAATTCTTAAACTCAAATCCCATATTCTGACTATTTTCTTGCATATATCAAATTAACTTTAAGAGAAACTATTCAAATCAATTCAACTCGATCCCATTATCCTTTAACATGCTTCTTTCGTATCAGATAATCTAATTTCTATAACATTCTATACTTAATCTTCATAATCACATATAAACATTTTAGAAATTGTATTCTATTTGCATTCCACTTACATTCTAAACATATACAGAACCTTTCACCTTAGATTCAACCCTAGATTCATTCATTTTAACAAATAGAGCAGAAATCTCCTCACCTAGGGTTTTTCGGATCGTAGACCTAGCTTCCGTTCGTCGTTCGATTCAGTCTGAAACTTGTAACGTTTCCAATTTGAAGCAGATGTTAGCAATTAACCCGAATTACTAAACCCTAGAACTATAACCAAACTCAGGAGCCAGTTCTTACCTACGTAGAGAAGGAATCACAGTTTAGGGTTTTCAAGGATCTGCTTCTAACTGCCTGATTGGGGCTCTGCGAAGGCTGCAGAAGGTGTTACAGCGGCAGAGAGATCATAGCGAACGAACAAGGGAGAAACAGAGCGCTGTAGTCGCGCGCGAGCCTGCGAGGGATAGAGTAAGAGAGCTCTGTTCTTCGTGCGCAAGAGAGAGAGAGGAAGGGAAAGAGAGAGAATGAGATGTGGCTAGGCGGTGGCTAAGGGAGGCACCGCTGTGGGAGAGACGCGACGGAGGGACAGAGAGAGAGAGAAAGCGAGAGAGCGAGAGAGAGCGAAATAGAGAGGGAGAGAGAATAACAGAGGGAGATAGAGAAACAGAGATGAGAGATGGCCGCGACGGTAGTGATAGTAGCGGTCAGAGGAACCGCCGGTGAGCCGCAGAGAGTGGCGGGGAAGAGGGAGAGGCGTGGCGGAGCGAAGAGAGATTTCAGGAGAAAGAGAGAGAGCGACGGGAGGGAGAGAGTGAAAAGAAAATTAGGGCTTTTAACCCTAATTGAATTAGGGGAGGGGAGTGCTGTGTTTTGGCCAAAACGCAGCGCTTCCTTCTCCCTTTTTTTTAACATATGTAAATAAATAAATTATATATATAATTTATATAATTTCACACCCACATTTCACCAAAATGGGGTTCACTACGAATTACGGACACAACTTTTAAAATATAGCAAAAACTCAAATTCAATACTCCAAAATCGAAAATCAATAAAATAAAAAAAATCTTTTATATATATATATAAAATAAAAAAAATCTTTTATATATATATATATATAAACTGAGGAAACATTTTATATATTTCATAAATAGGAGTACAACAGTACGGACACCGCGGTGTCGGTGTTACAGGTTAGCTCAATTGTGCAGCTAAGGCAAGCAAAGTTCTCACTGTTTCAAAACATGCAACTGGAGAAAATGTATCGTCGTAGTTAATGCCTTGCTGCTGTGAATATCCTTTTGCAACGAGACGAGCTTTGTGCTTTTCAATTGTTCCATCTGAATGGTACTTTGTTTTGAACACCCATTTGACTCCAATTACCTTTTTACCCATTGGTAAGTCCACCAACTCCCATGTCTCATTTTTCTGAATTGAATTCAGTTATTCTTTCAGTGTACTGCACCATTCTTCTTTGTTTACTTCTTATGCAAAGCTTTTGGGATCAGCAACAAACAAGGCTTGTGTTGAGTCATAGACTTCTCTCAATGATCTGAACTTTCTTGGTGGAGTTTCATCTAAAGATGAGCTGGTACTGCCTGAGGGACTTGAAGTTGCTGGACTTAAAGGACATGAACTTGGAGAGCTCAATGGAGCTAGTGTATATTCTTCAATTGGTGGAGCTCCAATATGAACATCTTTAGAGTTTTCATGCCATTTCCAATTTGCTTCTTCATCAAACACTACATTCCTGCCAATTATCACTTTGCCACTATTGGGGTTATACAGCTTGTATGCTTTTAGATTGAGAACAATAACCAACAAAGATATATTTTGTTGATTTATCATCAAGTTTGTTACGATTATGTGAATCGATCAAAACATAGGCAATACAACCAAAAATCTTTAAGTGGCTTACCCAAGGTTTCTTATCACTCCAAGCCTCAAGTGGTGTCTGATTTAGAACAGACTTTGTGGGTGACAGATTTAGCAAATAGACAGCAGTTGCAACAGCTTCTACCCAAAAATCATTTGGTAACTGCTTTGCTTTGAGCAAGCTTCTTGCCATCTCAACAATAGTTTGATTATTCTGTTCAGCTATGCCATTTTGCTTCGGTGTGTTTGGAGCAGTCAACTCTCTATGCAGACCTTCTTCTTCACAAAAATAAATAAATTCATGAGATAAAAATTCGCCACCTCTGTCAGTACGAAGGGTCTTAATGCAAGCTTCCACTTTGCTTCTCTATAAGTGCTTTAAACTTCTTAAAGATCTCAAATGTCTCTGACTTGAATTAGAGAAAGTAAACCCAACTTATGCAGCTATAGTCATCTATAAACAACAAAAAATATCCACTCCCACCAAACGATTTTGTTTGCATTGGACCACACAAGTCAGCATGTACAATTTCAAGAGGACTAGATGCCCTTTTAGACTTCCCCACAGGAAATGGTTTTTTACATTTTTTCCCATATACACATCCCTCACATATATCTAAAGACACAATGTTAGGCAATCCAAATACCATTTCCTTTTGACTCAATAGTTTCAGACCCTTTATATTTAAATATCCATACCGTAAATGCCATAGTCTAGACTCACTATTTTCTTTGACATCCAGAGCATAATTCTCAACACTAGACACTTCTAATGGAAATAACTTATTTGGTGTCATATGAATATTGGCAATAACCTGATTAGATTTCTTATCTCTAATCACACATGAGACCTCATCAAATAAGATGGAGTACCCACTAGCCATAAGTTGCTCAACACTCAAAAGGTTTTAAGATAAACAAAGAATAAAATAAACATTATATAGAAGCTTGATATTACCATGACCATCGTTCACTGCTACAGTACCTTTGCCTTCAGCTTGCATTTGTTTATCATCTCCAAGTCTCACTTTTATCTTGTAAGACTCATCAAGCTCCTTAAATAATGATTTTATTCCTGTCATATGATTTGAGCACCCGCTGTCCAAAAACCAAATGTTATTGGAAAATGCTGTCTCTTCATGGTAGGCCATGAACAACTTGACTTCTTCTTCTTCTTGCTTTGCATAACTTTCTTGCTTTTCCCTTTCCCAGCATTCAGCCTTTACATTATCAAATCGTTTATAATAATAACATTGAACACCATTCTTGTTGCTTTGGTGCTTTCCATTTTGCTGCTTCTGATTATATTGATTATCTCCTCGCCCTCTACCATTACCATGGCTGCCTCTGCCACGTGATCCTTCTCTACCACGCCCTCTATTGGTTGATTCTCTTTTATCATTTTTCTGGTTGTGTATCTTCCCTTCCATATGAATTGCCTTTTCTTCACTCTTCTCATCTTGCCGATTTAATGTTGCCTCATGAGATTGCAAGGATCCCATCAATTCATCAAATAAGTATGTAGCCAAGTCTTTTGACTCTTCAATGGCTGTAACTACATGATCAAACTTCGGAGACAAACTCTGCAACACTTTTGGAACAATTGTTTGATCAGAAACCTCCTCTCCATAAGACCTCATTTGATTGACAATTGTAGCATTTGTAGTTAGAAAATCTTGCACAGATTTTCCACTTTTCATATGTAAGGTTTCAAAATCACGACGAAGAGATTGAAGTTTCACCGTGATTACCTTCGAAGAGCCTTAGAACGTAGTTTGTAGAGTTTTCCAAGCTTCTTTTGCTGTGGTTGCTGCTGTAATCTTTGAGAAAATCGATTCATGAACGGCTTGTTGAATAAAGAATAATGCTTTTGAGTCCTTCTTCTTGTTCTCTCTTAGTTTGGTTTTATCATCTGGGTCAGGATACCCATTCTCAACCAAGTCCCATAGCTCTTGAGACTTGAAAAGAGTCTTCATCTTGATGCTCCAGAATTCATAGCATGCTCACAACATTGCCATTTGTTGTCATGATTTTTTTTCTTTCGCCCAGTTACAAACAAACCTGGTGCTCTGATACCACAATGATAGGAAAAAAACTTCTGATTACAAAAAAAAAAAATAGGGATTTATATTTGTAATAGAACAAGTAGAATATTTTTCTCCATAACTTCACCCTTATTCATGAATAGAAAGAGCCTTTATATAGGCTTTTACATCATAACTGAACACTATAGGAAAGCAGAAATTTAAGGCACTAAGCAGAGGTTTCTACCACTAAGAAGAGATTCTGGCACTAAACCAAAGTGATGTCAAATGCAATAGACAACTAGAAATTAAGGAAGTAAATAAGTAAAAAGCAGAGGTAACTTGTCCAAATCATGAAGTAGCAATAATGTTAATTTTGGAATCAACTTATCCAACATATTAAGGTTCGCAATCAAAAAGAAAAGTCCATAAATCAATATATGAATCCCAAAATTTTTCTAAACAAGCATGAACTTCAACCCAAAAAGGGAGAACAGGAAGGCATACACTAACAACCATAGAGCTGACATTGCAAAATAAATGTATCAATCATTTTCTAAGTGTAAACATTCTAGACTTTCTCTATACAATGCAAAAATACATCACTTTTATGTTGCGTGATTATGCACCAGCCCTAGAGGGTTCCATCATCTTACATTACTAAACTATATGCGAAGTCACACAATTGTAAAGGTGCTGATGTCTCTAAGATCACAACTCCTACTGTTGGGTCATGAAATTTGACAAATCTTATACACTTAATAATTTTCCCAACAAAAGAAAGTAAAAGGAAAAAAAAGGGTTTAGAGAGAGAGTGTATGTGTTTCTGAAAAGAGAAGCAAAGGTATTAAATCCAACTTAAAGAGTAAGAACACTTGAATCTGTGCCCTATAGGCTCAATTTTACTAATTACAATACAAAACTATACCCCGTTCAATTGATGCATGCCTTAGCTAAATCAGTCCACTTAAATTTCATCACTGATATAATTTCCCTATTTAACTGATGTCACAATTTCCATGAAAAAAAGATTGTATATATCCCATAAGTTATAGGGATGAAAACAGGAATTTCACGGAGAACCATGGCTGGTGCATTATTTTTAACAGAAGAGAAGATAGATTATATTTATAGAAACTAGGGAGTTCGGTGTGGGGGGCTTTGGCAAGTGTATTTAGAAGAACCTTAAAGGATGAGGATCCACAAAATCAAAATCACCATAAAGTGGACAAAAGATTTAGTAATGAATGCCAGAGAATGACAATAATTTGATATAATTAGATTAGTAATGCAAAGAGATTAATTTGACGAAAGTAAAATTTTTTGGAGAGAACATACCATTGATTCCAACCTTTGTCTTCCCACCAGTGTGAGATTCTAAGCAAGCCAAACAAGAAATTTAGAAAATAAAAGTTGTCACGCTCCGAACCGGAGTCGTGAGCAGCCGCCCGTTGCCCTGGATGCCGACTATATTTTTATAGAAAATCGGACAGAACCTCCCCATATTTCGAAGGTCTCCCATGTACAAATTAACCTGTAAAATAGACATCTATCTTGTCAATAAATAAATGGGCCATCCCGGCTTCACAACAATCAGCCACATTCACAGTAGACAACCAAGACAACTCAAGGCTATCATCAATACTAACAATCCTAGCCACAGACCTCTACTATCATGCCCAACTAGAGCATGAGCAGCCGCCACACCGAGCAGACCTAAATTTTATACAAATGTACAATAAATTCTCAAGTTGACATTTTAAATATTTACAAGTGCCTCAATGCAAACGTAATGAACCAACATGAGAGTTTCACAAATAAATGTCCATAATTTATACAGTCATCCTATAAAATAAATAGATAAGTACATTGATCAAACTAAAATCTACAATATACAACGATATCACCAATAATCACAGCGGAAGAAATGGTAAAATCTATACTCAAGTCCAGTGATATCAAGTCCATGTCGCAAGTATGCAAATCATAATAATTCTCCCTCAGTCCAAGACTAATCCTATGGAAAAGAAAGTGAGGGGTGAGTATCTATGGAAGGACACTTAACAAGTGAGGAGATTGACATCGTGCTATTAATATCGAGGGTGAACTTGGAGTGTCAAAGCATGTAACACAATATCAAGTGTGTGAAAATAACATGCTATTTCAAAAATAACATATCTCAAGGCATACATTAGAAAATAACATATGCATCCAATATGTATATCAAGTCATAAAGAGCCGGCCAATAAAACAATCCCGGAAATGGTCTACCTCGACCAAAGACGGACGCATTGGGGTTTTTCATAATACTAGTATTAAATAATGGCTCTCTGCCCCAATGTTGGCCACAGGCTACTCCAACTAGCTCGTAAATGCCACATATATATAAATAGTCGGCCGTGTATGGAGCCCCACCCAGTACTAGATAGAGCCGTACTCGCGTCCTCTCCGATGGGGGTCAACTGAGTGCGTCCACACACATATGATCTGGCAGATACCTCCGGCCGAGGCGTATCCGGCACAAGGGGTGCCTCTACCAAATGTCCTTCGTAGCTACAGATGCTATAGGAAGCATATAACAATACCATCATATCGGCCGGACATGCAGCCCACACACATATCCAGATCAAAATCACATAAAACCGTGTGCCAATAGAATGTAAATATTAAAACATGTCAATATGTCAAAGGATGGCACAATATAAATTATCAAAACCATGGATGCATATCCATCGAATCAAGAGGTGGGACACTCCAATGGTCACAAAATATTTCATAAAATATTCAAAACTCTAATAATCATACATTTGTAGAATCATGTCATTGAAAAGCATTTTTAAAATATGGTTTTCAATTAATAGCAGACGTCAAAGTCCAACTCACCATTCAGGGAGGGTGTGCACTCCCAATTCCAAACCAAACCAAATCAAATTCCTTTTTTGAACCCGAACATACTAAGGCATTGAACATCAATTTCCATTTAAAATCATTTTCTAAAACAATTCAGAATTTGCATTTGCACAACCACAGAGAAATTGATGTAATTTCTCCTACACATATCGGATCAAGTGATTCAAGTCTCAAGTGCTAAGATCTAGTTCTATCACTTTCATGTTCAAAGTCGAGCCTAATTCAGCCTAAATGGCCACTCAAAGTCAAAAACAAGCATATAATAATTTGTTTTCTACAAAATAAAATTTCTTTGAAAAATCATAAACTTTTCAATTCTCATCCAAACATTTCAAACCATATGTCATTTTCAAAGTATGGAAGTCTATTTTCATAATATGGAGATCGTATTTAGATTGCCTATATGCAGGACAACTTAAAATGAGAAGGATTACAACAGTTCTTAAACCTAATCACAAATTTTTTGAAACTATCCTTCAAAATGCATTTCATCAGGCAATTAATAACTCAAAAGTAGCCTGAGAAGGATATTAAATGTAATAGTACTCTTCATTTTACGAAACAGTCCATTCCAACCCTAAACCCAAATACTTTCATGCATATTTCAAATTAACTCTAAGGGAAATATTCAAATCAACTCAACTCGATCTTATTATCCTTTAACATGCTTCTTTCATATCGGACAGCCTAATTCATGAATTATCCTATACTTAACCTCACTAATTACATATAAAATATCAAAAAATGCATCATAATCGAATCTAACATACATCCTAACATATACGATACATTCTTACTCTAAATTTACCCTAAATTCAGTTAATTAATCGAAGGAACCAAAAATCCCTCACCTAGGGTTTTCACAGCTCATAACCCTAACGTCCGTGCGCAACTCAGTTTGAAATCCTGCAATGTCTCTAAATTGAAGCACATGTGAGCAATTAAACCTAATTACCAAGGAAATTTGAAGCCCTAGAGCAAAATCAAGACTCAGCCCTTACCTACATAGTGAAAGGATCGTAGGAAACCGCCGTGGCCTAAGGCTTTCGAAATCTGCTACTGTTGTCGACTTGAGGCTCTACGGAGGTTGCAGAAGTGAGTTGCAGCGGTAGGTGCTCACAGCAAGCATCGCGAGTGGGCAAAGGAGGGAGAGAGAGCGAGAGCTCTGTCGCGCAAGGAAGAGAAGACTCGATCGAGAGGGAGAAAGACAGAGAGCGAAACCAAGATAGAGAAATAGAGAGAGAGAACTGAAAGACAGAGAGGGAGGTAGAGAGTGAAACAAAGTGAGGGAGAACCGAGAGAGAGAAACAGAGCTAGGGTGAGAGAGTGAGACGATATAGAGGGAGAGATGATCGAGAGGTGAGCGGTGGCGGTGTGCGGTGGCTGTGGGTGGTGGCGAGTCACAGCGAAAACAACGATGGAGGAAGACGGAAGAGAGGGGCGGAGAGTGTAAGAGAGATCACGAGAGGGAGAGAGTGTAAGAATTAGGGCTTTTAGCCCTAATTGAATTAGGGAAGGGGAATGCTGCGTTTTGGCCAAAACACAGCGCTTCCTTCTCTTTTTTTTTTTTTTTAATTATATATATAATTTCACACCCATATTTCCCTAGAATGCGAATTTCATAAAAATGAGGTTTATTATGATTCGCGAGCATGACAACTTAAAATATACAAAAAATTCAAATTAAATACCCCAAAATCGAAAATCAATATAAATAAAAATTTTCTCTATATATATAACTAAGGAATATTTTATATATTTCTTGAACAGGAGTATAATAGTATGGACACCATAGTGTCGGTGTTACAAAAGTCACTTATATGGAGACAATTGATGAGAAGAGGAAACTTGAACGCTGGGAGAGGAGATGATGGATCGAAATCGGAGGTTGAGAGAACATCTTGAACATCGATCGATCGGAAGAGAATGTCCATTGATGAAATGAAACCCTAACTCTTTCAAATTTGAATTGGGAAATTTGGGGAATTAAGGTTTTGGATCAGTGACGGTTATAGCTGTGAAGAGTAGTGAAAAGAGTTCTTCCCAAAAGAGAAGGAATAGTGAAGAGGTAGTGGGAGCAAGCGACCATGGGAGGCGAAGAAGATTTGACTTAATCACTGAACACCAAGTCCAAGTATGAACAAATTGTGCCTTTGATCTCTGAAAGATGACGCAACCAAAGATGAACAGGGGGAGAGAGGGAGAGAGAGAGAGAGAGAGAGAGGTGCCCTAGGGTTTGAAGTGACAGAGATGAGAACGAAAGAGGCAGAGCGATAAAAGTGTGAGGAGTGTGGATTCAGGAAATTTAGCGACAGATTGAAATATTCCATCACTAGCTTAGTGATAGACACTGTATCCATTGCTAACTTAGCGATGGAGGAAGAAATCTATCGCTAAATTAGTAACAGAATATAAAGTTCCGTCACTAAGTTTTTATTATTATTTTATTTTATTATTTTTAAAAATTTAGCGACAAATTTAAATTTCCGTCACTAAGTTAGCGACGGAAATAGAAATCCATCACTAATTTAGCAATAGATTTGCATTTCCGTCGTTAATTTAGTAACAGATTTTTATTTCCGTTGCTAATTTAGCAACGGATATTGGAATCCGTTGCTAAAATAATTTTATTTTTGAAATTAGTATTTTATATTTTATTTTATTATTTTTTTCTCTTCTTTTATTATTTTATTATTCTTTTTGTTTTTTATTTTATTTTTTTCAAAACCCTAGAAGAGTCTATAAACAGATGACCGTCGCTCAGTAATCGTCCATTTCACTCCCAAATCCCCCAAAAACTAATGTCTGCTCTACTTGCTGGAGAAGATGGATCACCAGGTGTGAATGTCTGCTCTATTGTCTGATTACTTGGAAACCTTGTGTAGAGTTCCAATCTATTGTCTTCCATGTTGATGATGGTGACGAGATGATAAATGGCTGAACGTTCTAAGGTTATTGAACTATTGATGGGATAAGCGAACGGGTGGAGAAGATGAAGAACACGAAGGGTGAACTCGACACCAGTGGCTGATAAAAAATTGTTTGTTAGAGATTGGTTAAATTATTTATTATAAAAAATTATCAATTTAGTGAAATTTGTAACATTTACTATATATTCAGTTTGATCCTGGTATTCAGAAATGGTTAAAAAGAGAGATACGATTGAAAATGTTTCATAATAGAGTAAATAAGGAATTTAGTTACAAAATTAGTTATGAACTTTTAGTGCACAAATTAGCGATGAATTTAGTCATAAATATTTTTTCGTGGCTAATTAGCGTTGACATTAGCCACGAATAATAGAGTTCATGGCTAATTAGTGACAAAAAAATTTTGTGGCTAAATTTAGCGACGAATTTTATGATGAAAATATTATCATGGCTAATTAGCAACGAATTTAATGACGAATAATTTTTTATCGCTAAATTTAGTGACGAAAACACTATTTGTCGCTAAATTTAGCAAAGAAAACATTATCGTAGCTAAATTTAGTGACGAAAACATTATTCGTCACTGAATTTAGTGACGAATACATAATTCATGGCAAAATTTAGCCACGAAATTTCTTTTCGTCGCTAATTAGCAATGATTTTAGCGACAAATATTTTCATGGTTAATTAGCGATGAATTTTGTCGTGAATAATTATTCGTTGCTAATTTTGCCACGAGTATTTATTCGTTACAAAATTCGTTGCAAAATAGCGACGAAATTCTTTTTCATCGCTATATTCATCGCAAAATAGCGACGAATTTTTTCTATCCCTAAATTCCGTCGCTAAAATCGTGTTGTTTTGTAGTGAAAGTGTTTTTTTCGTATCGTTTTTATTTCTGTTTTCCTGTTTTCATTTCCATGCAACCTAGATGAAGGTACTTGAAATTTGGACAGGGTGCATTCTAATATCTTAACAAAATTGTAGCACATGATTTGGGTTGTTCCAATTCCATACATGCCTTCTACTAACAAGAGGATTTGGGAACCTTTCTCTGGCTGGGTTATACACTTCAAAGTCTAGCTATGATAGCTAATAAATGTATTCGCAAACTTTAGGTTTGGTAGCCATGGTGAAGTCAATACCCTCTTTGTGTTGTATTGTTTCTTTAAAATTTTAAGTGAATTTTATTATACCACATTGAGTGTGAGAGAATATTAGAAAATATTGTATATCAAAATCAAATAAATTATTAAAGATAATTGTATATTAAAATAAATTAAAAATTGATTTGATTTTGATACATAATATTTTTTAACATGGACAATGACGAAAAGCTAAAAAGATATGAGTTTTTTTTTATCCCTTCTAGAGATAGATCTTTCCATTCTTTGTCTCTCTTTGAGTGGTTGAAATCTTATAGCTTCCATAAACATCTTGAAGTTTACTTCTTGTTGTATGCTGGGGGATATAGAGATTGAGGAACGATGAGGTTATTAATGATGGAAACATTGAACTATCCCTAAGGGGACAACCTAGGGGTCACAACCCCCTCCTTCAACCTGGTGATTCCGGATTCAAATTTTAGTATATATATAAAAAAACACCGCACTCTATCAATAAATCATATTTGTTAGAAACCTGTTAATGCTTTGAGACGTCTTTCCAAGTCCAAATGACTTTGGAATTTTTAGTGTCACAATAATATCATGGAACCCACATAGTGATCTAGTGTTCAAATTGAATATGGATGGTAGTTCATTTGGCAACCTTGAAAAAATTGGGTTTGGAGGCTTACTTGTGAACTCTTTCGGTGCTCGGAAAGGGAGATTTTTTATGTTTTGTTGGGGTTGCATGCCATAGATATATGGAAATAAGGGCTATTACATTTAGTCTTCAGTTTGCTTGGGACAATGAGATCAGAAGTTTTATTTGATTCCTAGAGCCTACATACTCATTCCTGGTTTGAATTGAGACAGACATCCTCTATTTACTGTTGGTGATTGATATTAGGATCTGGACCGTTGGAGGATGGAATCGACTCATATTCTACCAAAGTGGAATTAGGGTATAGATTTTATGGCCAAATTTGAGGCTAACAATTGGAATCTCACTACTTTCTTTTGGAGAGAATTCACCTAGAGGGATGGGCAATATTTTACTAGTGGATATTATGGATTTAGTTTTTTTAGACGTTAAGCATATGCCTAAGTGGTAAAGAATTTTTGCTCTAGTGTCTTTCAAGAGATTTAGCATTCAAACTTTTGTGAAATTTTTACGATTTTTATAATCTCTATGTATTAAAAAAAGAAGAAGAAGATGATATGCAACAAGTTTTTGCTCCATATCAAGAGCTTCTCTTTTCATGTGAGGCCATTAAGAGTTAAATTGTGAAGTATCTTCAATTCTATATGATTTTGATGACTAAAGACATCAATAAAATCACATTAATCTATATGAACTTTATTAAGGACCTCTAAAGAAAAAAATCGAAAAAACAACAAAGGGAAAGGTAGAGAAACCCTAATAAGGTATCAAGCTTACTTTCTCTATTTAACATAAAATTGTTTATTTTAATTAAAGAATATTACAAATATTATAAGGATGCGGTGAGCGTGGATCGAATACGTGACCTTTAGATCTTCAGTCTGATACTCTCCCAACTGAGCTATCCCCGTTAATCTACAAATACACTAGCCGGCAATCAAACCTAGGTCTGTACCATGTCTGGGTACTATTCTACCACTAGACCATTGGTGTTTATTGGTTTTCCCTCCAATTTTAGACTTCGGTAAGTTAAAGGGAATATAATTTTTAATATAAAAACATAAATGAGAAAACCCTAGAAAAATTATCTTTGGAGGCTTTCTTGTGAACACTTTTGGCATTTGGAAAGGGAGATTTTTCATGTTTTGTTGGGGTTGCATGCTATAGATTTATGGAAATAAAGGCTATCATATTTAGTCTTCAATTTGCTTGGGACAACGAGATCAGATATTTTATTTGATTCCTAGAGCCTACATGCTCATTCCTAGTTTGAATTCAGACAGACATCCACTATGTACTGCTAGTGATTGATATTAGGATCTAGACTGTTGGAGGATCGAATGGACTCATATACTACCAGATTGGAATTAGGTTATAGATTTTATGGCCAAATTTGAGGCTAACAATTGGAATCTCGCTACTTTTTTTGTTTTTTTGGGAGACTTCACCTAGTGGGATGGGCAACATTTTACTAGTGGATATTATGGATTTAGTTTTTTTAGATGTTAAGCCTACGCCTAAGTGATAAAGAATTTTTGCTCCAGTGTCTTTCAAGAGATCTAGTATTCAAACTTTCGTAAAATTTTCACGATTTTCATAACTCTATATAATAAAAGAAAAAGAAGAAGATGATATGCGATGAGTTTTTGGTCCATATCAAGAGCTTCTCTTTTCACATGAGGCCATTAAGAGTAAAATTGTGAAGCATCTTCAATTCTATTGGATTTTAATGACTAAAAACATCGATAAAATCACATTAATCCCTATGAACTTTATTAAGGACCTCTAAAGAAGAAAAATCTAAAAAATAACAAAGAGCAAGGTAAAGAAATCCTAATACGGTAACAAGCTTACTTTCTCTATTTAACTAAAAATCTTTTATTTTAATTAAAGAATATTACAGATATTATAAGGATGTGGTAAGCGTGGATTGAACACGCGACCTTAAGATCTTTAGTCCAACACTCTCCCAATTGAGCTATCACCGCTAATCCACGCATGCACCAGTTGGGGTTTGTACTGTGGTAGTGTACTATTCTATCACTAGACCACTGATGCTTGTTGGTTTTTGCTCCAATTTTAGACTTCAGTAACTTAAAGGGAATATAATTTTTAATATAAAAATATGAATGAGAAAACCCTAAAAAAATTGGGTTTGGAGGCTTACTTGCGAACTCTTTTGGTGTTTGGAAAGGGAGATTTTTCATATTTTGTTGGGGTTGCATGCTTAGATCTATGTAAATAAGGCTATCACATTTAATCTTTAGTTTGTTAGGGATACTAAGATGATATGTTTTATTTGATTCCTAGAGCTTACATGCTCATTCTTGGTTTGAATTGAGACAGACATCCTCTATGTACTACTGGTGATTGAAATTAGGATATAGACCGTTGGAGGATGGAATCGACTCATATTCTACCAAAATGGAATTAGGGTACAGATTTTATGGCCAAATTTGAGGCTAACAATTGGAATCTCGCTACTTTTTTTTTTGGGAGACTTCACCAAGTGGGATGGGCAACATTTTATTAGTGGATATTATGGATATAGTTTTACTAGACGTCAAGGCAGTGCCTGAGTGTCAAAGAATTTTTGCTCTAGTGCCTTTCAAGAGATTTAGTATTCAAACTTTCGTGAGATTTTCACGATTTTCATAATCTATAAATAATAAAAAAAGAAGAATATGATACGTGACAAGTTTTTGGTCCATATCAAGAGCTTCTCTTTTCATGTGAGGCCATTAACAATATGTTTGGATGGGGGTTTTGGTGGGAAATGGAGGGTTTCTAAATAATTTACTGATATTTGGCAAAACAATTAATTGGAAGGGAGAGAAAGTGAGGGTTTCTCCAAACCCAATTTTTCAATTCCACCAAATCGGTGGGTTTTGGAGGGAAGGGATTTCCTTTTAAAATTATAAATATTAAATTTACTTTTATATCTTCTTTTTTAAAACTCTAATAAAAGCAAAGAGGATAAAACAATAAATTTGTGCACTTTTTGATTATATTCGTTTCCTTTCCCTCGTCTAATCAAACATGATTTTTAACTTTACTTTCCTTTCCCTCCCTTTTCTATTACATATTTTGTTGCCAAACGTGGTTTTTAATTTTACTTTCCTTTCCCTCCCCTTCCCATTCTTTCCCTTCCTTTCCTTTACCTCTCTTTCCCAGGAGGTTGCCAAATACACTGTAAGAGTTAAATTGCAAAGCATCTTCAATTCTATTTGATTTTGATGACTAAAGACATCAATAAAATCACGTTAATCCCTATAAACTTTATCAAGGACCACTAAAGAAGAAAATCTAAAAAAAACAAAGGGCAAAAGGTAGAGAAACCCTAATAAGGTATCAAGTTTACTTTCTAGATTTAACTAAAAATCTTTTATTTTAATTAAATACTATTATAGATATTGTAAGGATGCGGAGAGCGTGGATCAAACACGCAACCTTTAGATCTTCAGTCTGAAGCTCTCCTAACTGAGCTATCCCCACTAATCCACAAATGCACGAGCTAGGAATCGAACTTGGGTCTATACCGTGGCAAGGTACTATTCCACCACTAGACCACTGGTGTTTGTTGGTTTTCTCTCCAATTTTAGACTTCAGTAAGCTAAAGGGAATATAATTTTTAATATAAAAATATGAATGAGAAAACCCTGAAAAAATTGGGTTTGGAGGCTTATTTGTGAACTCATTGGTGCTTGGAAAGGAAGATTTTTCTTGTTTTGTTGGGGTTGCATGCTATAGATCTATGGAAATAAGGGATATCATATTTAGTGTTCAGTTTGCATGGGACAATAAGATCAGATGTTTATTTGATTCCTGGTGCCTACATGCTCGTTCCTCATTTGAATTCAGACAGACATCCATTATATACTGTTGGTGATTGATATTAGGATGTGGACCGTTGGAGAATAGAATGACTCACATTTTACCAAAATGGAATTTGGGTAAAGATTTTATGGCCAAATTTGAGTCTAACAAAAGGAATCTCGCTATATTTTTTGGGGAGACTTCACCCATTGGGATGGACAACATTTTACTAGTGATATTATGGATTTAGTTCTTTAGACATTAAGCCTACGCCTGAATGATATAAAATTTTTGCTCAGTATCTTTCAAGAGATCTAGTATTCAAACTTTTATAAAATTTTCACGATTTTCAAAATCTCTATATAATAAAAAAAGAAGAAGATGATATGCGATGAGTTTTTGGTCCATATTGAGAGCTTCTCTTTTCACGTGAGACCATTAAGAGTTAAATTATGAAGCATTTTTAATTCTATTTGATTTTGATGAGTAAAGACATCAATAAAATCACAATAATCCCTATGAATTTCAATAAGGACATCAAAAGAAGAAAAATCTAAAAAATAATAAAGGACAAGGCAAAGAAACCATAAATAGGTATCAATCTTACTTTCTATATCTAACTAAAAATATTTTATTTTAATTAAAGAATATTACAGATATAAAAAAGATGCGGTGAGCGTGGATCAAACACTCGACTTTCAGATATTCAGTCTGACGCTCTCCCAACTGAGCTATCCCTGCTAATGCACAAATGCACCAATCGAGAATTGAACCCGGGTTTGTACAGTGGCAAGGAACTATTTAACCACTAGATCACTGGTGCTTGTTGGTTTTCTCTCCAATTTTTGACTTCGGTAAGTTAAAGGGAGTATAATTTTTAAAATAAAGATATAAATGAGAAAAACCTGAAAAAATTGGATTTGGAGGCTTACTTATGAAATCTATTGGTGTTTGGAAAGGGAGATTTTTCATGTTTTGCTGGGGTTGCATGCTATAGATATATGGAAATAAGGGATATCATATTTAGTTTTCAGTTTTCTTGGGACAACGATATCAGATGTTTTATTTGATTCTTAGAGCCCACATGCTCCTTCCTCGTTTGAATTCGGACAGACATCCTCTATGTACGACTGGTGATTGATATTAGGATCTGGATCATCGGAGGATGGAATGACTCACATTCTACTAGAATGGAATTGGTGTAGATGCTAACAATTGGAATCTCACTACTTTTTTTGGGGAGACTTCACCCAGTGGGATGAGCAACACTTTATTAGTGATATTATGGATTTAGTTCTTTAGACGTTAAGCCTACGCCTGAATGGTGAAGAATTTTTGCTCCAATGTCTTTCAAGAAATCTAGTAATCGAACTTTCGTGAAATTTTCACAATTTTCATAATCTCTATATAATAGAAAAAATAAGAAGATGATATTCGACGAGTTTTTTGTCCATATCGAGAGCTTCTCTTTTCACGTGAGGCTGTTACGAGTTAAATTCTGAAGCATCATCAATTCTATTTGATTTTGATGACTAAAGACATCAATAAAATCACAATAATCCCTATGAACTTGATTAAGGACACCTGAAAAAGAAAAATCTTAAAAACAATAAAGGGCAAGACAGAGAAACCCTAATAAGGTACCAAGCTTACTTTCTCTATTTAACTAAAAATCTTTTATTTTAATTAAATAATATTACGGATATAATAAAGATGCGGTGAGCGTGGATCGAACACGCGACCTTCAGATCTTCAGTCTGACGCTCTCCCAACTGAGCTATCCCCGCTAATGCACAAATGCACCAACCGAGAATTGAACCCGGGTCTGTACCGTGGCAAGGTACTATTCTACCACTAGACCACTGATGCTTGTTGGTTTTCTCTCCAATTTTAGACTTCGGTAAGTTAAAGGGAATATAATTTTTAATATAAAGGTATGAATGAGAAAACCCTAAAAAAATTGGGTTTGGAGGCTTACTTGTGTACTCTATTGGTGTTTGGAAAGGGAGATTTTTCATGTTTTGCTAGGGTTGCATGCTATAGATAGATGGAAATAAGGGATATCACATTTAGTCTTCAGTTTGCTTGGGACAACGATATCTGATGTTTTATTTGATTCTTAGAGAACACATGCTCGTTTCTGGTTTGAATTCGGACAGACATCCTCTACGTACGACTGGTGATTGATATTAGGATCTGTATCATTGGAGGATGAAATGACTCAAATTCTACTAGAATGGAATTATGGTGCAAATGCTAACAATTGCAATCTTGTTACTTTTTTTGGGGAGTTTTACGAGTGATATTATGGATTTAATTCTTTAGACGTTAAGCGTATGCCTGAATGGTAAAAATTTTTTGCTCCAGTGTCTTTCAAGAAATCTAGTATTCAAACTTTCGTGAAATTTTGACGATTTTCATAATCTCTATATAATAGAAAAAATAAGAAGATGATACGCGATGAGTTTTTTGTGCATATCGAGGGCTTCTCGTTTCACGTGAGGCCATTACGAGTTAAATTGTGAAGCGTCATCAATTCTATTTGATTTTGATGACTAAAGACATCAATAAAATCACAATAATTCCAATGAACTTTATTAAAGACATCTGAAGAAGAAAAATCTAAAAAACAACAAAGGGCAAGACAGAGAAACCCTTGTAAGGTATCAAGTTTACTTTCTCTATTTAACTAATTTTTTTTTTTATTTTAATTAAAGAATATTATAGATACAATAAAGATGCGGTGAGCGTGGATTGAACACACGACCTTTAGATCTTCAGTCTGACGCTCTCCCAACTGAGCTATCCACGCTAATGCACAAATGCACCAACCGAGAATTGAACCCGGGTCTGTACAATGGCAAGGAACTATTTAACCGCTAGACCACTGGTGCTTGTTGGTTTTCTCTCCAATTTTTGACTTCGGTAAGTTAAAGCGAGTATAATTTTTAAAATAAAGATATAAATGAGAAAACCCTGAAAAAATTGGATTTGGAGGCTTATTTGTGAAATCTATTGGTGTTTGGAAAGGGAGATTTTTCATGTTTTGCTGGGGTTGCATGCTATAGATATATGGAAATAAGGGATATCACATTTAGTCTTCAGTTTTCTTGGGACAACGATATCATATGTTTTATTTGATTCTTAGAGCCTACATGCTCGTTGCTGGTTTGAATTCGGACAGACATCCTCTATGTACGACTGGTGATTGATATTAGGATCTGGATCATTGGAGGATGGAATGACTCACATTTTACTAGAATAGAATTAAGGTACAGATGCTAACAATTGGAATCTCACAACTTTTTTTGAGGAGACTTCACCCAGTGGGATGGGCAACATTTTACTACTGATGTTAAGGATTTAGTTCTTTAGACTTTACGCCTACTCTTGATTGGTAAAGAATTTTGGCTCCAGTGTCTTTCAAGAACTCTAGTGTTCGAATTTTTGTGAAATTTTGACGATTTTGATCATCTCTATATAATAGAAAAAATAAGAAGATGATATGTGATGAGTTTTTGGTCCATATTGAGAGCTTCTCTTTTCACATGAGGCCATTATGAGTTAAATTGTGAAGCATCATCAATTCTAGTTGATT
Source organism: Dillenia turbinata (assembly GCA_037126225.1). Classification (NCBI taxonomy): domain Eukaryota; kingdom Viridiplantae; phylum Streptophyta; class Magnoliopsida; order Dilleniales; family Dilleniaceae; genus Dillenia; species Dillenia turbinata. Next base: position 4,133,268 of record JBAMMX010000024.1, read on the forward strand.
TTGATGACTAAAGACATCAATAAAATCACAATAATCCTTATGTACTTTATTAAGGACATTTGAAGAAGAAAAATCTAAAAAAGAACAAAGGGAAAGACAGAGAAACTCTAATAAGGTATCAAGCATACTTTCTCTATTTAACTAAAATTTTTTTATTTTAATTAAAGAATATTACAGATATAAAAAAGATGCGGTGAGCGTGGATCGAACACGCGACCTTCAGATCTTCAATCTGACGCTCTCGCAACTAAGCTATCCCCGCTAATGCACAAATGCACCAACCGAGAATTGAACCCGGGTCTATACCGTGGTAATGTACTATTCTACCACTAGACCATTGGTGCTTGTTAGTTTTCTTTTCAATTTTAGACTTCGGTAAGTTAAAGGGAATATAATTTTTAATATGAAGATATGAATGAGAAAACCCTAAAAAAATTAGGTTTGGAGGCTTACTTGTAAACTCTATTGGTGTTTGGAAAGGGAGATTTTACATATTTTGTTGGGGCTGGATGCTATAGATATATGGAAATAATAGATATCACATTTAGTCTTCAGTTTTCTTGGGACAATGATATCAAATGTTTTATTTGATTCCTAAAGCCTACATGCTCGTTCCTAGTTTGAATTCGGACGGACATCCTCTATGTACCACTGGTGATTAATATTAGGATCTGGATCCTTGAAGGATGGAATGACTCACATTCTACTAGAATGGAATTAAGGTACAGATGCTAATGATTGGAATCTTGCTACTTTTTTTGGGGAGACTTCACCCAGTGGGATGGGCAACACTTTATTAGTGATATTATGGATTTAGTTCTTTAGACGTTAAGCCTATGCCTGAATGGTGAAGAATTTTTGCTCCAATGTCTTTCAAGAAATCTAGTATTCGAACTTTCGTGAAATTTTCACGATTTTCATAATCTCTATATAATAGAAAAAATAAGAAGATGATATTCGACGAGTTTTTTGTCCATATCGAGAGCTTCTCTTTTCACGTGAGGCTGTTACGAGTTAAATTCTGAAGCATCATCAATTCTATTTGATTTTGATGACTAAAGACATCAATAAAATCACAATAATCCCTATGAACTTGATTAGGGACACCTGAAGAAGAAAAATCTAAAAAGCAATAAAGGGCAAGACAGAGAAACCCTAATAAGGTATCAAGTTTACTTTCTCTATTTAACTAAAAATCTTTTATTTTAATTAAATAATATTACAGATATAATAAAGATGCGGTGAGCGTGGATCGAACACGCGACCTTCAAATCTTCAGTCTGACGCTCTCCCAACTGAGCTATCCCCGCTAATGCACAAATGCACCAGCCGAGAATTGAACCCGGGTTTGTATAGTGGCAAGGAACTATTTAACGACTAGACCACTGGTGCTTGTTGGTTTTCTCTCCAATTTTTGACTTCGGTAAGTTAAAGCGAGTATAATTTTTAAAATAAAGATATAAATGAGAAAACCCTGAAAAAATTGGATTTGGAGGCTTACTTATGAAATCTATTGGTGTTTGGAAAGGGAGATTTTTCATGTTTTGCTGGGGTTGCATGCTATAGATATATGGAAATAAGGGATATCACATTTAGTCTTCAGTTTTCTTGGGACAACGATATCAGATGTTTTATTTGATTCTTAGAGCCTACATGCTCATTCCTGGTTTGAATTCGGACAGACATCCTCTATGTTCTACTGGTGATTGATATTAGGATCTGGATCATTGGAGGATGGAATGACTCACATTCTACTAGAATGGAATTAAGGTACAGATGCTAACAATTGGAATCTCACTACTTTTTTTGAGGAGACTTCACCCAATGGGATGGGCAACATTTTACTACTGATGTTAAGGATTTAGTTCTTTAGAATTTACGCCTACGCTTGATTGGTAAAGAATTTTGGCTCCGGTGTCTTTCAAGAACTCTAGTATTCGAATTTTTGTTAAATTTTGCCGATTTTGATTATCTCTATATAATAGAAAAAATAAGAAGATGATATGTGATGAGTTTTTGGTTCATATTGAGAGCTTCTCTTTTCACATGAGGCCATTATGAGTTAAATTGTGAAGCATCATCAATTCTATTTGATTTTGATGACTAAAGACATCAATAAAATCACAATAATCCATATGTACTTTATTAAGGACATTTGAAGAAGAAAAATCTAAAAAAGAACAAAGGGTAAGACAGAGAAACTCTAATAAGGTATCAAGCTTACTTTCTCTATTTAACTAAAATTTTTTTATTTTAATAAAAGAATATTACAGATATAAAAAAGATGCGGTGAGCGTGGATCGAACACACGACCTTCAGATCTTCAGTCTGACGCTCTCCCAACTGAGCTATCCCCGCTAATGCACAAATGCACCAATCGAAAATTGAACCCGGGTCTATACACTGGTAATGTACTATTCTACCACTAGACCATTGGTGCTTGTTAGTTTTCTTTCCAATTTTAGACTTCGGTAAGTTAAAGGGAATATAATTTTTAATATGAAGATATGAATGAGAAAACCCTAAAAAAATTGGGTTTGGAGGCTTACTTGTAAACTCTATTGGTATTTGGAAAGGGAGATTTTACATATTTTGTTGGGGCTGCATGCTATAGATATATGGAAATAAGGGATATCACATTTAGTCTTCAGTTTTCTTGGGACAATGATATCAGATGTTTTATTTGATTCCTAAAGCCTACATGCTCGTTCCTAGTTTGAATACGGACGGACATCCTCATTGTACCATTGGTGATTAATATTAGGATCTGGATCCTTGAAGGTGGAATGACTCACATTCTATCAGAATGGAATTAAGGTACATATGCTAATGATTGGAATCTTGCTACTTTTTTTGGGGAGACTTCACCCAGTGGGATGGGCAACACTTTATTAGTGATATTATGGATTTAGTTCTTTAGACGTTAAGCCTACGCCTGAATGGTGAAGAATTTTTGCTCCAATGCCTTTCAAGAAATCTAGTATTCGAACTTTCGTGAAATTTTCACGATTTTCATAATCTCTATATAATAGAAAAAATAAGAAGATGATATTCGACGAGTTTTTTATCCATATCGAGAGCTTCTCTTTTCACGTGAGGCTGTTACGAGTTAAATTCTGAAGCATCATCAATTCTATTTGATTTTGATGACTAAAGACATCAATAAAATCACAATAATCCCTATGAACTTGATTAAGGACACCTGAAGAAGAAAAATCTAAAAAACAAAAAAGGGCAAGACAGAGAAACCCTAATAAGGTATCAAGCTTACTTTCTCTATTTAACTAAAAATCTTTTATTTTAATTAAATAATATTACAGATATAATAAAGATGCGGTGAGCGTGGATCGAACACGCGACCTTCAGATCTTCAGTCTGACGCACTCCCAACTGAGCTATCCCTGCTAATGCACAAATGCACCAACCGAGAATTGAACCCGGATCTGTACCATGGCAAGGTACTATTCCACTACTAGACCACTAGTGCTTGTTGGTTTTCTCTCCAATTTTAGACATCGGTAAGTTAAAGGGAATATAATTTTTAATATAAAGATATGAATGAGAAAACCTTGAAAAAATTGGTTTGGAGGCTTACTTGTGAACTCTGTTGGTGTTTGGAAAGGGAGATTTTTCATGTTTTGCTGGGGTTGCATGCTATAGATATATGGAAATAAGGGATATCACATTTAGTCTTCGGTTTGCTTGGGACAACGATATCAGATGTTTTATTTGATTCTTAGAGCCTACATGCTCGTTCCTCGTTTGAATTTGGATTGATATCCTCTATGTATGACTGGTGATTAATATTAGGATCTGGATCATTGGAGGATGGAATGACTCACATTCTACTAGAATGGAATTAAGGAGCAGATGCTAACAATTGGAATCTCGCAACATTTTTTTTGGGGAGACTTCACCCAGTGGGATGGGCAACATTTTACTAGTGATATTATGGATTTAGTTCTTTAGACGTTAAGCCTACGCGTGAATTGTAAAGAATTTTTACTCCAGTGACTTTCAAGAAATCTAGTATTCGAACTTTCGTGAAATTTTCACGATTTTCATATTCTCTATATAATTGAAAAAATAAGCAGATGATATGTGACGAGTTTTTGGTCCATATTGAGAGCTTCTCTTTTCACATGAGGCCTTTACGAGTTAAATTGTGAAGGATCGTCAATTCTATTTGATTTTGATGACTAAAGACATCAATAAAATCACAATAATCCTTATGAACTTGATTAAGGACACCTGAAGAAGAAAAATCTAAAAAACAACAAAGGGCAAGACAGAGAAACCCTAATAAGGTATCATGCTTACTTTCTCTATTTAACTAAAAATCTTTTATTTTAATTAAAGAATATTACAGATATAATAAAGATGCGGTGAGAGTGGATCGAACACGCGACCTTCAGATCTTCAGTCTGACGCTCTCCCAACTGAGCTATCCCCGCTAATGCACAAATGCACCAACCGAGAATTGAACCCGGGTCTATACCGTGGTAATGTACTATTCTACCACTAGACCATTGGTGCTTGTTGGTTTTCTCTCCAATTTTAGACTTCGGTAAGTTAAAAGGAATATAATTTTTAATATGAAGATATGAATGAGAAAACCCTATAAAAATTGGGTTTGGAGGCTTACTTGTAAACTCTATTGGTGTTTGGAAAGGGAGATTTTACATATTTTGTTGGGGCTGCATGCTATAGATATATGGAAATAAGGGATATCACATTTAGTCTTCAGTTTTCATGGGACAATGATATCAGATGTTTTATTAGATTCCTAAAGCCTACATGCTCGTTCCTAGTTTGAATTTGGACGGACATCCTCATTGTACCACTGGTGATTAATATTAGGATCTGGATCCTTGAAGGATGGAATGACTCACATTCTACCAGAATGGAATTAAGGTACAGATGCTAATGATTGGAATCTTGCTACTTTTTTAGGGGAGACTTCACCCAGTGGGATGGGCAACACTTTATTAGTGATATTATGGATTTAGTTCTTTAGACGTTAAGCCTACGCCTGAATGGTGAAGAATTTTTGCTCCAATGTCTTTCAAGAAATCTAGTAATCGAACTTTCGTGAAATTTTCACAATTTTCATAATCTCTATATAATAGAAAAAATAAGAAGATGATATTCGACGAGTTTTTTGTCCATATCGAGAGCTTCTCTTTTCACGTGAGGCTGTTACGAGTTAAATTCTGAAGCATCATCAATTCTATTTGATTTTGATGACTAAAGACATCGATAAAATCACAATAATCCCTATGAACTTGATTAAGGACACCTGAAAAAGAAAAATCTTAAAAACAATAAAGGGCAAGACAGAGAAACCCTAATAAGGTACCAAGCTTACTTTCTCTATTTAACTAAAAATCTTTTATTTTAATTAAATAATATTACGGATATAATAAAGATGCGGTGAGCGTGGATCGAACACGCGACCTTTAGATCTTCAGTCTGACGCTCTCCCAACTGAGCTATCCCCGCTAATGCACAAATGCACCAACCGAGAATTGAACCCGGATCTGTACCATGGCAAGGTACTATTATACTACTAGACCACTAGTGCTTGTTGGTTTTCTCTCCAATTTTAGACATAGGTAAGTTAAAGGGAATATAATTTTTAATATAAAAATATGAATGAGAAAACCCTGAAAAAATTGGGTTTGGAGGCATACTTGTGAACTCTATTGGTGTTTGGAAAGGGAGATTTTTCATGTTTTGCTGTGGTTGCATGCTATAGATATATGGAAATAAGGGATATCACATTTAGTCTTCGGTTTGCTTGGGACAACGATATCAGATGTTTTATTTGATTCTTAGAGCCTACATACTCGTTCCTCGTTTGAATTCGGATTGATATCCTCTATGTATGACTTGTGATTGATATTAGGATCTGGATCATTGGAGGATGGAATGACTCACATTCTACTAGAATGGAATTAAGGTGCAGATGCTAACAATTGGAATATCGCTACTTTTTTTTTGGGGAGACTTCACCCAGTGGGATGGACAACATTTTACTAGTGATATTATGGATTTAGTTCTTTAGACGTTAAGCCTACGCGTGAATGGTAAAGAATTTTTAGTTTAGTGTCTTTCAAGAAATCTAGTATTCGAACTTTCGTGAAATTTTCACGATTTTCATAATCTCTATATAATTGAAAAAATAAGCAGATGATATGTGACGAGTTTTTGGTCCATATTGAGAGCTTCTCTTTTCACGTGAGGCCTTTACGAGTTAAATTTTGAAGTATCATCAATTCTATTTGATTTTGATGACTAAAGACATCAATAAAATCATAATAATCCTGATGAACTTGATTAAGGACACCTGAAGAAGAAAAATCTATAAAACAACAAAGGGCAAGACAGAGAAACCCTAATAAGGTATCATGCTTACTTTCTCTATTTAACTAAAAATCTTTTATTTTAATTAAAGAATATTACATATATAATAAAGATGCGGTGAGCGTGGATCGAACACGCGACCTTCAGATCTTCAGTCTGACGCTCTCCCAACTGAGCTATCCCCGCTAATGCACAAATGCACCAACCGAGAATTGAACCCGGGTCTATACCGTGGTAATGTACTATTCTACCACTTGACCATTGGTGCTTGTTGGTTTTCTCTCCAATTTTAGACTTCGGTAAGTTAAAGGGAATATAATTTTTAATATGAAGATATGAATGAGAAAACCCTAAAAAAATTGGGTTTGGAGGCTTACTTGTAAACTCTATTGGTGTTTGGAAATGGAGATTTTACATATTTTGTTGGGGCTGCATGCTATAGATATATGGAAATAAGGGATATCACATTTAGTCTTCAGTTTTCATGGGACAATGATATCAAATGTTTTATTTGATTCCTAAAGCCTACATGCTCGTTCCTAGTTTTAATTCGGACGGACATCCTCTATGTAGCACTGGTGATTAATATTAGGATCTGGATCCTTGAAGGATGGAATGACTCACATTCTACCAAAATGGAATTAAGGTACAGATGCTAATGATTGGAATCTTGCTACTTTTTTTGGGGAGACTTCACCCAGTGGGATGGGCAACACTTTATTAGTGATATTATGGATTGAGTTCTTTAGACGTTAAGCCTACGCCTGAATGGTGAAGAATTTTTGCTCCAATGTCCTTCAAGAAATCTAGTATTCAAACTTTCGTGAAATTTTCACGATTTTTATAATCTCAATATAATAGAAAAAATAAGAAGATGATATTCGACGAGTTTTTTGTCCATAACGAGAGCTTCTCTTTTCACGTGAGGCTGTTAGGAGTTAAATTCTGAAGCATCATCAATTTTATTTGATTTTGATGACTAAAGACATCAATAAAATCACAATAATCCCTATGAACTTGATTAAGGACACCTGAAGAAGAAAAATCTAAAAAACAATAAAGGACAAGACAGAGAAACCCTAATAAGGTATCAAGCTTACTCTCTCTATTTAACTAAAAATCTTTTATTTTAATTAAATAATATTACAGATATAATAAAGATGCGGTGAGCGTGGATCGAACACGCGACCTTCAGATCTTCAGTCTGACGCTCTCCCAACTGAGCTATCCCCGCTAATGCACAAATGCGCCAATCGAGAATTGAACCCGGATCTGTACCATGGCAAGGTACTATTCTACTACTAGACGACTAGTGCTTGTTGGTTTTCACTCCAATTTTAGACATCGATAAGTTAAAGGGAATATAATTTTTAATATAAAAATATGAATGAGAAAACCCTAAAAAAATTGGGTTTGGAGGCATACTTGTGAACTCTATTGGTGTTTGGAAAGGGAGATTTTTCATGTTTTGTTGGGGTTGCATGCTATAGATATATGGAAATAAGGGATATCACATTTAGTTTTCGGTTTGCTTGGGACAACGATATCAGATGTTTTATTTGATTCTTAGAGCCTACATGCTCATTCCTCGTTTGAATTCAGATTGATATCCTCCATGTATGACTGGTGATTGATATTAGGATCTGGATCATTTGAGGATGGAATGACTCACATTCTACTAGAATGGAATTAAGGTGCAGATGCTAACAATTGGAATATCGCTACTTTTTTTTTGGGGAGACTTCACCCAGTGGGATGGACAACATTTTACTAGTGATATTATGGATTTAGTTCTTTAGACGTTAAGCCTACGCGTGAATGGTAAAGAATTTTTAGTCCAGTGTCTTTCAAGAAATTTAGTATTCGAACTTTCGTGAAATTTTCACGATTTTCATAATCTCTATATAATTGAAAAAATAAGCAGATGATATGTGACGAGTTTTTGGTCCATATTGAGAGCTTCTATTTTTACGTGAGGCCTTTACGAGTTAAATTCTGAAGCATCATCAGTTCTATTTGATTTTGATGACTAAAGATTTCAATAAAATCACAATAATCCTTATGAACTTGATTAAGGACATCTGAAGAAGAAAAATCTATAAAACAACAAAGGGCAAGACAGAGAAACCCTAATAAGGTATCATGCTTACTTTCTCTATTTAACTAAAAATCTTTTATTTTAATTAAAGAATATTACATATATAATAAAGATGCGGTGAGCGTGGATTGAACACACGACCTTCAGATCTTCAGTCTGACGCTCTCCCAACTGAGCTATCCCCGCTAATGCACAAATGCACCAACCGAGAATTGAACCCGGGTCTATACCGTGGTAATGTACTATTCTACCACTAGACCATTGGTGCTTGTTGGTTTTCTCTCCAATTTTAGACTTCGGTAAGTTAAAGGGAATATAATTTTTAATATGAAGATATGAATGAGAAAACCCTAAAAAAATTGGGTTTGGAGGCTTACTTGTAAACTCTATTGGTGTTTGGAAATGGAGATTTTACATATTTTGTTGGGGCTGCATGCTATAGATATATGGAAATAAGGGATATCACATTTAGTCTTCAGTTTTCATGGGACAATGATATCAAATGTATTATTTGATTCGTAAAGCCTACATGCTCGTTCCTAGTTTGAATTCGGACGGACATCCTCTATGTACCACTGGTGATTAATATTAGGATCTGGATCCTTGAAGGATGGAATGACTCACATTCTACCAGAATGGAATTAAGGTACAGATGCTAATGATTGGAATCTTGCTACTTTTTTTGGGGAGACTTCACCCAGTGGGATGGGCAACACTTTATTAGTGATATTATGGATTGGGTTCTTTAGACGTTAAGCCTACGCCTGAATGGTGAAGAATTTTTGCTTCAATGTCCTTCAAGAAATCTAGTATTCAAACTTTCGTGAAATTTTCACGATTTTTATAATCTCTATATAATAGAAAAAATAAGAAGATGATATTCGACGAGTTTTTTGTCCATATCGAGAGCTTCTCGTTTCACGTAAGGCTGTTAGGAGTTAAATTCTGAAGCATCATCAATTTTATTTGATTTTGATGACTAAAGACATCAATAAAATCACAATAATCCCTATGAACTTGATTAAGGACACCTGAAGAAGAAAAATCTAAAAAACAATAAAGGACAAGACAGAGAAACGCTAATAAGGTATCAAGCTTACTCTCTCTATTTAACTAAAAATCTTTTATTTTAATTAAATAATATTACGGATATAATAAAGATGCGGTGAGCGTGGATCGAACACGCGACCTTCAGATCTTCAGTCTGACGCTCTCCCAACTGAGCTATCCCCGCTAATGCACAAATGCACCAACCGAGAATTGAACCCGGATCTGTACCTTGGCAAGGTACTATTCTACTACTAGACCACTAGTGCTTGTTGGTTTTCTCTCCAATTTTAGACATCGGTAAGTTAAAGGGAATATAATTTTTAATATAAAAATATGAATGAGAAAACCCTGAAAAAATTGGGTTTGGAGGCATACTTGTGAACTCTATTGGTGTTTGGAAAGGGAGATTTTTCATGTTTTGCTGGGGTTGCATGCTATAGATATATGGAAATAAGGGATATCACATTTAGTCTTCGGTTTGCTTGGGACAACGATATCAGATGTTTTATTTGATTCTTAGAGCCTACATGCTCTTTCCTCGTTTGAATTCGGATTGATATCCTCCATGTATGACTGGTGATTGATATTAGGATCTGGATCATTTGAGGATGGAATGACTCACATTCTACTAGAATGGAATTAAGGTGCAGATGCTAACAATTGGAATCTCGCTACTTTTTTTTTGGGGAGACTTCACTCAGTGGGATGGACAACATTTTACTATTGATATTATGGATTTAGTTCTTTAAACGTTAAGCCTATGTGTGAATGGTAAAGAATTTTTAGTCCAGAGTCTTTCAAGAAATCTAGTATTCGAACTTTCGTGAAATTTTCACGATTTTCATAATCTCTATATAATTGAAAAAATAAGCAGATGATATGTGACGAGTTTTTGGTCCATATTGAGAGCTTCTCTTTTCACGTGAGGCCTTTACGAGTTAAATTCTGAAGCATCATCAATTCTATTTGATTTTGATGACTAAAGATATCAATAAAATCACAATAATCCTTATGAACTTGATTAAGGACACCTGAAGAAGAAAAATCTATAAAACAACAAAGGGCAAGACAGAGAAACCCTAATAAGGTATCATGCTTACTTTCTCTATTTAACTAAAAATCTTTTATTTTAATTAAAGAATATTACATATATAATAAAGATGCGGTGAGCGTGGATCGAACACGCGACCTTCAGATCTTCAGTCTGACGCTCTCCCAACTGAGCTATCCCCGCTAATGCACAAATGCACCAACCGAGAATTGAACCCGGGTCTATACCGTGGTAATGTACTATTCTACCACTAGACCATTGGTGCATGTTGGTTTTCTCTCCAAATTTAGACTTCGGTAAGTTAAAGGGAATATAATTTTTAATATGAAGATATGAATGAGAAAACCCTAAAAAAATTGGGTTTAGAGGCTTACTTGTAAACTCTATTGGTGTTTGGAAATGGAGATTTTACATATTTTGTTGGGGTTGCATGCTATAGATATATGGAAATAAGGGATATCACATTTAGTCTTCAGTTTTCGTGGGACAACGATATCAGATGTTTTATTTGATTCCTAAAGCCTACATGCTCGTTCCTAGTTTGAATTCGGACGGACATCCTCTATGTACCATTGGTGATTAATATTAGGATCTGGATCCTTGAAGGACGGAATGACTCACATTCTACCAGAATGGAATTAAGGTACAGATGCTAATGATTGGAATCTTGCTACTTTTTTTGGGGAGACTTCACCCAGTGGGATGGGCAACACTTTATTAGTGATATTATGGATTGAGTTCTTTAGACGTTAAGCCTACGCCTGAATGGTGAAGAATTTTTGCTCCAATGTCTTTCAAGAAATCTAGTATTCGAACTTTCGTGAAATTTTCACGATTTTCATAATCTCTATATAATAGAAAAAATAAGAAGATGATATTCGACGAGTTTTTTGTCCATATCGGGAGCTTCTCTTTTCACGTGAGGCTGTTACGAGTTAAATTCTGAAGCATCATCAATTCTATTTGATTTTGATGACTAAAGACATCAATAAAATCACAATAATCCCTATGAACTTGATTAAGGACACCTGAAGAAGAAAAATCTAAAAAACAATAAAGGGCAAGACAGAGAAACCCTAATAAGGTATCAAGCTTACTTTCTCTATTTAACTAAAAATCTTTTATTTTAATTAAATAATATTACAGATATAATAAAGATGCGGTGAGCGTGGATCGAACACGCGACCTTTAGATCTTCAGTCTGACGCTCTCCCAACTGAGCTATCCCCGCTAAAGCACAAATGCACCAACCGAGAATTGAACCCGGATCTGTACCATGGCAAGGTACTATTCTACTACTAGACCACTAGTGCTTGTTGGTTTTCTCTCCAATTTTAGACATCGGTAAGTTAAAGGGAATATAATTTTTAATATAAAGATATGAATGAGAAAACCCTGAAAAAATTGGGTTTGGAGGCATACTTGTGAACTCTATTGGTGTTTGGAAAGGGAGATTTTTCATGTTTTGCTGGGGTTGCATGCTATAGATATATGAAAATAAGGGATATCACATTTAGTCTTCGGTTTGCTTGGGACAATGATATCATATGTTTTATTTGATTCTTAGAGCCTACATGCTCGTTCCTCGTTTGAATTCAGATTGATATCCTCTATGTATGACTGGTGATTGATATTAGGATCTGGATCATTGGAGGATGGAATGACTCACAATCTATTAGAATGGAATTAAGGTGCAGATGCTAACAATTGGTATCTCACTACTTTTTTTTTTGGGGAGACTTCACCCAGTGGGATGGACAACATTTTACTAGTGATATTATGGATTTAGTTCTTTAGACGTTAAGCCTACGCGTGAATGGTAAAGAATTTTTAGTCCAGTGTCTTTCAAGAAATCTAGTATTCGAACTTTCGTGAAATTTTCACGATTTTCATAATCTCTATATAATTGAAAAAATAAGCAGATGATATGTGACGAGTTTTTGGTCCATATTGAGAGCTTCTCTTTTCACGTGAGGCTATTACGAGTTAAATTCTGAAGCATCATCAATTCTATTTGATTTTGATGACTAAAGACATCAATAAAATCACAATAATCCCTATGAACTTGATTAAGGACACCTGAAGAAGAAAAATCTAAAAAAAATAAAGGGCAAGATAGAGAAACGCTAATAAGGTATCAAGATTACTTTCTCTATTTAACTAAAAATCTTTTATTTTAATTAAATAATATTACAGATATAATAAAGATGCGGTGAGCGTGGATCGAACATGCGACCTTCAGATCTTCAGTCTGACGCTCTCCCAACTGAGCTATCCCCGCTAATGTACAAATGCACCAACCGAGAATTAATCTCGGGTTGTACCGTGGCAAGGTACTGTTCTACCACTAGACCTCTGATGCTTGTTGGTTTTCTCTCCAATTTTAGACTTCGGTAAATTAAAGGGAATATAATTTTTAATATAAAAATATGAATGAGAAAACTCTAAAAAAAATTGGGTTTAGAGGCTTACTTGTGAACTCATTTGGTGTTTGGAAAGGGTCATTTTTCTTGTTTTGATGGGGTTGCATGTTATGAATCTATAGAAATAAGGGCTATTACATGTAGTCTTTTGTTTGCTTAGGACAATGAGATCAGATGTTTCATTGATTCCTAAAGTCTACATGCTCATTCTTGGTTTGAATTTTGATAGACATCCTCTCTGTACTGCTGGTGATTGATATTAGGATCTGGACCATTGGAGGATGGAATCGTCTTATTTTCTACCAGAATGGAATTATAGTACAATTTTTTTGGTTAAATTCAATTGAAATCTCGCTACTTTTTTTTGGGAGACTTCACCTAGTGGGATGGGCAACATTTTACTAGTGGATATTATGGATTTAGTTTTTTTAGACATTAAGGTTACGCTTGAGTGGTAAAGAATTTTTGCTACAATGTCTTTCAAGAGATCTAGTATTCGAACATTCGTGAAATTATTACGATTTTTATAATCTCTATACAACAAAAAGAAGAAGATGATATGCGACGAGTTTTTGGTCCATATTGAGAGCTTCTCTTTTCACGTGAGGACATTAAGAGTTAAATTGTGAAGCATCTTTAATTCAATTTGATTTTGATAACTCAAGACTTCAATAAAATCACATTAATCCCTATAAACTTTATTAAGGACCTCTAAAGAAGAAAATTCTAAAAAATAACAAAGGGCAAGGTAGAAAAACCTAAATAAGGTATCAAGTTTACTTTTTCTATTTAACTGAAAATCTTTTATTTTAATTAAAGAATATTACAGATATTATAAGGATGTCGTGAGTGTGGTCAAACACGTGACCTTTAAATCTTCAGTCTGACGCTCTCCCAACTGAGCTTTCCCTGCTAATCCACAAATGCCCCAGTCGGGAATCGAACCCGAGTCTGTACCGTGGCAGGGTACCATTCCACTACTAGACCACTGGTGCTTGTTGGTTTTCCCTCCAATTTTAGACTTCGGTAAGTTAAAAGGGAATATAATTTTTAATATAAAAATATGAATGAGAAAATTTTGAAAAAATTGGGTTTGGAGGCTTACTTGTGAACTCTTTTGGTGTTTGGAAAGGGAAATTTTTCAAGTTTTGTTTGGGTTGCATGCTATAGATCTATGGAAATAAGGGCTATCATATTTAGTCTTCAGTTTTCTTAGGACAATGAGATCAGATGTTTTATTTGATTCCTAGAGCCTAGATGCTCATTCTTGGTTTGAATTTAAACAAACATCCTTTATATACTGCTGGTGATTTATATTAGGATCTGCACTGTTGGAGGATGGAATCGACTCATATTCTACAAGAATGGAATTAGAGTACAGATTTTATGGCAAAATTTGAGGCTGACAATTGGAATCTCGCTACTTTTTTTGGGGGAGACTTCACCCAGTGGGATGGGCAACACTTTACTAGTGGATATTATGGATTTAGATTTTTAGACATTAAGCCTATGCCTGAGTGGTAAAGAATTTTTGCTCTAGTGTCTTTTAAGAGATCTAATATTCGAATTTTCATGAAATTTTCATGATTTTCATAATCTTTATATAATGAAAAAAGAAGAAGATGATATGCAACAAGTTTTTGATCCATATCGAGAGCTTCTCTTATCATGTGAGGCCTTTAAGAGTTAAATTGTGAAGCATTTTCAATTCTATTTGATTTTGATGACTAAAAACATCAATAAAATCATATTAATCTCTATGAACTTTATTAAGGACATCAAAAGAAGAAAAATCTAAAAAACAACCAAGGGCAAGATAGAGAACCCCTATTAAGGTATCAAGTTTACTTTCTCTATTTAACTAAAAATCTTTTATTTTAATCAAAGAATATTACAGATATTATATGGATGCAGTGAGTGTGGATCGAATAAGCGACCTTTAGATCTTCAATTTGACGCTCTCCCAACTGAGCTATCTTTGCCAATCCACCAATGCACTAGCCGAGAATCGAACCTGGGTCTGTACCGTGACAGGGTACTATTCTACCACTAGACCATTGGTGCTTGTTGGTTTTCCCTCCAATTTTAGACTTTGGCAAGTTAAAGGGAATATAATTTTTAATATAAAAATATGAATGAGAAAACCATGGAAAAATTGGGTTTGGAGGCTTATTTGTGAACTCTTTTAGTGTTTGGAAAGGGAGATTTTTCATTTTTTGTTGGGGTTGTATGCTATAGATCTATGAAAATAAGGGCTATTATATTTAGTCTTCAATTTGCTTGGGACAATGAGATCAGATGATTTATTTGATTCCTAGAGCCTACATGCTTATTCTTGGTTTGAATTCAGATAGACATCCTTTATGCACTTCTGGTGATTGATATTAGGATCTGGATCATTGGAGGATGGAATCGACCCATATTCTACCAAAATGGAATTAGGGTATAGATTTTATGGCCAAATTTGAGGCTAACAATTGGAATGTTGCTACTATTTTATTTTATTTTATTTTATTTTTAGGGAGACTTCACCCAGTGGGATGGGCAACATTTTATTGTGAATATTAGGGATTTTCTTTCTTTAGACATTAAGCCTACACCTGAATGGTAAAGAATTTTTGCTCTAGTGTCTTTCAAGAGATCTAGTATTTGAACTTTTGTAAAATTTTCATGATTTTCATAATCTCTATATAATACTAAAAAGAAGAAGAAGATGATATGCGACTAGTTTTTGATCCGTAGGAAGAGCATCGCTTTTCACATGAGGCCATTAAAAGTTAAATTGTAGAGTATTTTTCAATTCTATTTGATTTTGATGACAAATGACAACAATAAAATCACATTGATCCCTATGAACCTTATTAAGGACCTCTAAAGAAGAAAAATCTAAAAAACAACAAAGGGAAAGGCAAAGAAACCCTATTAAGGTATCAAGCTTATTTTCTCTATTTAACTAAAATCTTTTATTTTAATTAAAGAATATTATAGATATTATAACGATGCGGTGAGCGTGGATCGAACATGTGACCTTCAGATCTTTAGTCTGATACTCTCCCAACTAAACTATCCTTGCTAATCCACAAATGCACCACTGAGAATTGAACCCGGGTCTGTATCGTGGTAGGGTACTATTCTAACACTAGACCACTAGTGCTTGTTGGTTTTCCCTTTAATTTTAGACTTCAGTAAGCTAAAGAGAATATAATTTTTAATATAAAAATATGAATGATAAAACACTAAAAAAATTGGGTTTGGTGGCTTACTTATGAACTCTTTTGGTGTTTGGAAAGGGAGATTTTTTATGTTTTGTTGGGGTTGCATGTTATAGATTTATGGAAATAAGGGCTATTACATTTAGTCTTCAGTTTGCTTGGGACAACGAGATTAGATATTTATTTTATCCCTAGAGCCTACATGCTCATTCTTGGTTTGAATTCAAACAGACATCCTCTATGTACTACTGGTGATTGATATTAGGATCTGGACCGTTGGAGAATGGAATCGACTCATATTCTACCAGAATTGAATTAAGGTACTAATTTTATGGCCAAATTTGAGTCTAACAATTGGAATCTCACCACTTTTTTTTTTTGGGGAGACTTCACCCAGTGGGATGGGTAACATTTTACTAGTGAATATTATCGATTTAGTTTTTTTAGACATTAAGCCTATGCTTGAGTGGTAAAGAATTTTTCCTCCAATGTCTTTCAAAAGATCTAGTATTTGAACTTTCATCAAATTGTCATGATTTTCACAATCTCTATATAATAAAAGAAAGGAAGAAGATGATATGTGACAAGTTTTTGGTCCATATCAAGAGCTTCTCTTTTCATGTGAGGCCGAGAGTTTTAACCTTCATATCCTACCATGTAGCCATGTCCTTGTTTGTAACAAAAAATGGTATTATATCAATTACATTAAGAGTTAAATTGTGAAGCATCTTCAATTCTTGATGATTAAAGACATCAATAAAATCACATTAATCTTTATGAACTTTGTCAAGGACCTCTAAAGAAGAAAAATCTAAAAAACAACAAAGGGCAGGGCAGAGAAACCCTAATGAGGTATCAAGCTTACTTTCTCACGTTCATATGAGAGAGAGAGAGAGAAAGGGAGAGAAAGGGAGAGAGAAGGAGGGGGGAGAGAGAGTATTGAAAGAGTGACATCTGGAAGAAGAGGAGGAGGAAACAATAATGGTGTTGAAGAATCAAAACTTTTGAACCTCTAAAATATGAAAACCATCCAATCATGTGTTTAAACCTCTTGAGCCTACTGAGTACTTCAATCCACCCCCACCCTCATTTCTTAAATTTCTTGCTCATTTTTTCCTTGAGTACCATTGTTCTCCGCCTATAGCTGAGTGATCGATCAGGGACTAGTAGGATGAGGCTTTAGAGGGTCGAGCTGTGTTGTCAATGTACAAATGTGACAGGTTGCATAACCCTTATTTCTATTGTTCTTGACACCACCCCTCGCCTGAATCCATGCCTCCATGGTATCCGACAGACCTTAAAGACCACAACACCAGAACGGAGCTTACTGCATTCTTGTTCCTACATTGGAACCAAATAGTAAAAATCAACAAGAAATTGAGAATACAAAGTAGAGAAAACAAAGTAAATCTATCAAGGCATAATTGATTCAGTATATTTTCTGTGCTTGTATAGTTGTTTGTTCTACTAACGGCCAATCGATGTAATAGATAACAGTATTAGGTCCCAAATAGCTTTTTGTTCCAAATGGACTGCAATATTAGAACCTGCACCATCAAACGATGGAAAGTAACTTCGGCTTATGTTTTCGATCAATAGCATCAAAACCTTGCTCCTTAAATTTCAAAACCTTTACCTTCTCCACCCCTATCACAACCTGCATGTTGAACTCCTCCCAATATAAATTTACTCCTAAACAATTCAGACTAAAAATAAGGAAAAAATAGTCTTATTACAACTTGTATTAGGATTCTAAAAACCTAGAGACCCAAAAGGAAAAGAAATATGCAAAAAATAGAGAACTAAAAATAAAAATTCATTTAAAACATAATCTATATTACTATAGGAGTAATTTACCGCCATGATGGTCTCCCTAATTGTCCATCTTTTGCGAGTATTACGATGAGTATCCCGCCATGGCATTGCTAGTGACTATAATTTTTTTTTTATTTTGATATGAAGTGATTATAATTTCAACTTCCTTCATTTTGAACTTAACGCTGTGATGGTATACTTCAATCGCTTTTATTGCTTTGTTTGCTTATTTGACCTCCTTTTGACGTATAAATTCAGTATGTAAATCTCCCCCATAGAACTTGATTATGCAAATCTTGATTTTATTGCCTTCTTGTTCTACCTCATAAGGCCAAAGCAAAAAACGTAAGACAAGGATACAAGTGAAGTAGTTGACCATGTCCCTCAGGGACAGCTCAAACGGCAAAACCTCCCCAGTTCCATCATCTTTTTTTAGATTCGATTCCACTTTGTTACATTTTTTTATACCAAATAAAAAAGAAGTGGTTGACCATGGGGAAAATTTTGGTGAACAAGTAGGTCTTGTATGAAGATGCCTATCCCTTGGCCCTCCATCCTGGTCTCATACCATATCTTAATTTATATAATATGAATAATTGTAGCCCATTTAAATATTCAAATGGCCTTAATTTTTTTGTTAATATTTTATATATAATTTGTTAGGTTAAAAGACAATTAACCGACAACCAACAAGCCAATATTGTAAAGAAATTAAAGAGAAGAGAGAACACCAAATTTATGTGGAAAACTCTCCAGTGTAGAAGGAAAAACCACGGGGCAGAACCGAATAAAAATCCACTATGAGAGATAAAATAGTTGCAAAAGATTTGATATCCCAAACTTATGATCAAAGTCTGGAATTCACAACAAGTTGGAAGATTACAAATATATTGTATCTCTTTGAAAAACCCACTGGTTATCACCAAAGAAAAGAAAAAACTCAATTGTTATATAAGTTTTATCTTCCACCCTTGCTTTCTCTATGAAGCAAGAAATTTTCATTTCTCTTTTTCTTCTCCTTTGATCTTCAATAAAACCTCTCTTTCTTAAAAAAAACATTAGTCTCTCCTCCTTTTAATTTGGCTTAAACCCCCACACACACTTTTCTCTCTCTTCATAGTGGGACCTAAGCAAGACCAAACAACTCTTTTTTCACACACTTTAATTCACGTCTTGTTCTTTGAAATTATGCATTGGGTGGCTTCCTCAAGAAGCCACTATCCATTTGACATTTCACACATGCTAGCATTAAATACTCCCCATATTAGTATTTAATGCTAGCCATGCTTGACTACATTCTTTTTCAAGAGTATGAAGCCGATCAACCCAATTGATAGCCGAAGAGAGAGGCAAAGACCGATCAGCATCCATCGGGAAACACTGAAGGAATATACAATTGGGAGACTTAATACCGAACTGAGTTCACTGGGAAACTACTACCGAGAGACTCCAAATAGCATTTTCAATCAAATGTTGAGAGACCTAATTAACTACCAGCCAGTACCAAACGACTACTAATCATTATCGAACGGTTACCGAACACTGCCGATCGGCTACCGAATGGTATGAAAACAAAATGGACTGGATCGAATGCTTCAACCGAGAGCCTGACAAGAACAACAATCTCCCCCTCTAGTCCCATTAAGAGGAGATGAACTTCTTTGTTCTGTCACTTGAACATTACCTTGGCCATAGTACTTAACCCGATCAAATTACTGCAAAGTTCAAACTTTTCTTTGGGAATCACCTTCGTCAACATGTTTGTAGTGTTCTTATTCGTGTGGATTTTCTTTAACTCCAACATATGATCCTCGATCATAGACCGTAACCAATAGTACCGAACATCAATATGTTTGGTCTTTGTATGATACATGGTATTTTTACTCAAGTCCAAAGCATTTTAGCTATCATAAAACACCACATATTCTTTTTGATTCATCCTCAGTTAATGAAGAAACCTTCTTAACCAAAGCATCTCCTTACCGGTTTTGGTTGCTACAATATATTCAGCCTTTGTAGTCGATAGGGCAACACTTTTGCAACTTAGACTGCTAAGATACAGCTCCCCCAGCAAAAGTGAACAAGTACCCTGATGTAGATCTCCTACCATCAAGATCACTGACCATGTCTACATTAGCAAACCCTTCCAGAACTGGTTGCTTACAACCAAAGCTCAAGGACAACTTTGAGGTACCTTTTAAGTGTCTGAATATCCAATTCATTGGATCCCAGTGATCCACTCTTGGATTTGAAAGAAACATGCTCATTACACCAACTGCGTGAGCTATGTCAGGTCGAGTGCAAACCATGAGATACATTAATGAACCGACTGCTGATGAGTAAGGAACAGTTGATATGGCAAACCTTTTTTCCTCAGTTGCTGGACAAGATCTCTTACTCAACTTAAAATGATTAGCAAGAGGTGTGCTTACTGGTTTAACATGCTACATATTGAACCGGTGGAGCACACGTTTAACATACTTCTCCTGAGATAACTGCAACTTTCCAGCTCTCCCGTCTCGGATAATATCCATGGCCAAAATTTGTTTAGTTGGACCTAAATCCTTCATCTCAAAAGATTTAGACAAGCCATTTTTTAACTTGCATAACATTTCAGCGTCTTGTCTGACGATCAAGATGCCATCAACATACAACAAGAGAATAATGAAGTTATCATTAGAGAATGATCTCACATACACATAATATTCTGCATCCATTCTTTTATAGGAGTGTTTCACCATAAAAGAATCAAATTTCTTGTACCACTGCCTGGGAGCTTGTTTCAACCCATACAAACTCTTCTTTAATTTGCAAACTAAGTGTTCCTTCCCTTTCACTTCAAAACCCTCCAACTGGTTCATGTAAATCTCTTCTTGTAAATGCCCATTCAAAAATACAGTCTTGACAATAGTTGTTCAAACTCCAGATTCAAACTAGTTGTCAATCCCAGTACAACTCGAATGGAACTCATTTTCACAATCGGTGAAAATATCTCATCAAATTTTATGCCCTTCTTTTGAGAAAAACCTTTCACCACTAATCGAGTTTTATACCTAACTAGTTTTTCCCCATCTTTCTTTTGCTTGAACACCCACTCGTTCCTTAGTGGCCTTTTCCCTTTTGGAAGTTCAACTAACTCATAAGTGTCATTCTTCCACAAAGAGTTTATTTTCTCTTGCATAGCTTTCAACTACTGCTCCTTATCAGGAGTGAACTGTACTTCTTGTAGACTCTCCAACTCCCCCTCATTAGTGAGCAAAATATACTCAGAATTAGAATACCTTGTGGATGGCCGTTGGTCTCTTGTAGATCTTCTAAGTTGAGATTCTTCCCCCTCTTACAGAGGAGGTTGCTCCCCCTGCTCGGTATCGATTGCATCAGGCTGTGCAATGTCATCATTAGTATCCAGTCGATCACTAATTATGGCCAGCTCATCTATACCCCCAAGTTTTGCTCACTCTGTATCTCCACCATGCGTGGCATTACTAGGTAGAGCTGTCGTCGGTGACTCATCCTCATACTCACCAACTCTTTGTGCAGTTTTCATATTCTTTTCAAAATCAACTATAGTCTCTTGCTCATGAAAAACCATATCTCTGCTCCTAACAACCTTTCTCTGTTTTGGATCCCATAACTGATAACCAAACTCTTCATTACCATATCTAACAAATACACACGGATTGGCTTTGCTGTCTAGCTTTGACCTTTGCTCTTTCGACACATGCACAAAAGCTTTGTAACCAAAGACCTTCAAGTGAGAGTACGAAACATCTTTGCTTGTCCATGCCTTCTCTGAAATGTCAAAACCCAAAGGAACTAATGGTGATTCGTTGATTAGGTAGCAAGTTATGTTAACCACTTTACCCCAAAAGGATTTTGGCAATTTAGCCATCCTCAACATAGATCTAACTCTTTCTATAATGGTGTAATTCATTCTCTTGGCCACACCATTGTGGTGTGGTGTCCCAAGTTTTGTCTTCTTATACCTTATCCCAATCTTCGAGTAATAAGCTTTAAAACTCATTGGAGGTGTATTCACCCCCATTGTCAGTATGAAAACATTTCAAGGGTAATCCTGTCACCCTTTCCACCATAGTATGAAAACTTTTAAACCGTTTCACAACCAAACTTTTGTTTCTCAACAGATACACCCACACCTTTTGTGAAACATCATAAATAAAAGTGACAAAATATTTATTTCTACCAAGAGACTCAACCTCTATGCGATAACAAACATCAGAATAAACCAATTCAAGTTTATTTTCTTTCCTCTTAGAAGGAATACCGAAAGAAACTTTATGTTGCTTACCGAATAAACAATGATCACATGAGTTTGGAGAAATACTTTTGGCTGAAGGAATGATGGACTGTTTCGTCAAAAGCTGCAACCCTTTCTCACTCTTGTGTCCCAGTCTCTTATTCCACAAATTTGGTGAAACATCGTCCTCAACTGCATTGACCTGTCCACTGCATACTCTTAGCTAGGTCTTGTACATGCAGAAGCACAATTTTTCCTTTGCAACTAGCAAAGTACCTTTGAGAAGCTTCCACTGTGCATTCTTTTGTTGGCTCTCATATCTTTCCTTATCAAGGACATTAATTAACATCAAATTCTTCCTCATATCTGGGATGTGCCTAGCATCCCATAGAGTCAGTGGATAGCTGATGCTAGTCTCGACAATAATGTCACCAATTCCTATAATTTGCAACACAGTGTTATTTCCCATTTTGGCAATGCCAAAGTCACCTTCTTTGTACGTTGTAAATAACCCCTTTTAAGAATAAAATGATATGCCGTACCAGTGTCAACAATCTATTCAAACAATGGATCCCCCACATGATTGCAGTCACTTGGTATACACACTAGGGATTCAATCCCTTCATCAGAACCAACCATTGCAGCATTGCTGTCATCTGAGATACTCTTTCCCTCTTCATCCTTCTTTTATTTCAAGAGTCGACAATTCCTTTTAATGTAACCAGTCTTCTTGCAGTAGTAACACTTTACTGCCTCCTTGGACTTGGACCTTTTCTTGGACTTACTACGCCCTCTAGAATCTTGATCTCTGTTCTTAGTTCTGCTCCTGTTATCTGTGACAAGAGCTTGACTACTCCCAGATTTCATGTCCCTTTGTCGTGCTTCTTCATTGAGCATGCTGTCCTTTACCATTCCCAATGTTTGCTTGTGATTAGGAGCTGAGTTACTGACAGTCACAACTAGTGCTTCCCAACTGTTCGACAAAGAACTCAAAAGAAGAAAAGCCTATACTTCATCATCAAAATTGATTTCCAAGGTTGTCAATTGGTTCAACACATCTTGGAAGTCACTCAAGTGTTCAACAATAGGACGTTACTCCATATATTTCAGATTAGCAAGTTTTTTAATCAAAAAAGCTTTATTCAGGGCAGTCTTCCTTTCATACAATATAGCTAACTTATCCTAAGCAGTCTTTGCACTGGTTTTCATTGCTACATGATGAAATACACCAATGTCTACATATATTTTCTAATGGTACTCAAAGCCTTTCTGTTTAGCTTTTTCTAGTCTTCATCCATCATAATAGATAGTTTTGCTGACTCACCTAATATTGGGTCATGCAAATCTTTGCAATATAGATGGTCCTCCATTATTGGTTTCCAAATAGAATAATTTGAAGCTGTCAACTTCATTATGGAACCCATATCTTGGTTACTCTCCATGATATAAGGCATAATAATCTTAACTCTGATACTAGTTATTAGGTTAAAAGATAACTAACCAACAGCCAATAAGCCAATATTGCAAAGAAAATAAAGAGAAGAGAGAACACCAAATTTACGTGGAAAACCTTCCACTGTAGAGGGAAAAACCATGGGGTAGAACCAAATAAAAATCCACTATGAGAGATAAAAGTAGTTACAGAAGATTTGATATTTCAAACTTATGCCCAAAAATTGGGGTTCACAACAAACTGAAAGATTATAAATATATTGTATCTCTTTGAAAAACCCATTGGTTATCACCAAAGAAAAGAAAAAATCCAATTGCTGTACAAGTTTTATCTCCCACCTTTACTTTCTCTATGAAGCAAGAATTTTTTGTCTCTCCTTTTCTTCTCCTCCTTTGGTCTTCGTTAGAACCTCTCTTTCTTAAAAAAACATGAGTCTCTCCTCCTTTTAATTTAGCTCAAACCCACACACACACTTTTCTTTCTCTTCATGGTGGGAAGCAAGGCCAAACAACTCTTTTTCACACACTTTAGTTCATGTCATGCTCTTTGAAATTATGCATTGGGTGGCTTCCTAAGAAATCACTACCCATTTGACATTTCACACATGCTAATATTAAATGCTCCCCATGCTAGTATTTAATGTTAGTCATGCTTCACCTCATTCTTTTCCTAGAGTATGAAGCCGATCAACCCAATTGATAGCCGAAGAGACAGGCAAAGACTAATCAGCATCCATCGGGAAACACAGAAAGAAAATGCACCAGGAAACTACTACCGAGAGACTCTAAATAACATTTTCAATCAAGTACCAAGAGACCCAATTAACTACCGGCCAGTACCGAACGGCTACTAATCACTACCGAACAGTTACCTAACACTGTCGATCAGCTGTCGAACTGTATGAAAACAAAATGGGACTGGACTGAAGGCTTCAACCGAGAGCCTAACAACAACAACATAATTTTTAAGCAATTAACCATAAACAAATAAAAATGGTGAAAAGAAGTCACTTAAAAGCAATCAAATAGGTCATGCATATAACGTATATATAATACAAGGGGCATTGCATTGCATTGCACAGCCCCATACAACTTTCATTCATTTCTTCCTATGGGCACCTCCAAAACAAGCTACCTCCATAAAGTTATTTGTGCAAGTGCAGCCAATGCCGTGAGCTATGCCTAAAACCTATGTAAAATTTCTAAAAATCAAAATGAAAAAAGGATTAAAATTTTCATATCCAAGATTAGCTATAACCAAATCAACCCAGCCACCACAAAAAAGGGGGTTAAAAAAAATAAAGGTTTTCTCTATGCTTTCTTTGTTTTTTGTGAGTCTAAACCAAAAGATCGATTGAGAGCTTAGGGCAACTTTTCTCCTTTTGAACTGTGTCTGAGCATTGCTGGTTGAGAGAAGAAGAAGGAGATTCGTGTGATGAAGAAGAGTCGCGGGGAAACTCTGAAAGCATTTGAACTAATTCTCTCATTGTTGGCCTTTCAACACTATTGTCTTGGACGCATAGCATGGCGACAAAGAACATGTGCATGGCTTCCCCTCTAGGTACAGCCATTAACCTTGGATCAATGATTAGATCGACATTCTCTTTTCGACAATTTGTAGTTTTCTTGCTCCATCGGACAATATCAATGTCTTCTCCAAAATCTCCCACCGGTTTTCTCCCTGCCAGAAGCTCTAAAAGGACGACTCCAAAGCTATAAACATCACTCTTCTCGTTTACTCGCAAAGTATATGCATATTCTACATCAAAAAAGGGAGAAAGAAACGTTAGCAATCAATTATTATTGAATAAAACTCACAAAATTCAACAAACTCAGCAACTCTGTCATGCCCTTTTTTCCAACACTCTCAGTGGTTGCTTTTGAGAATGAAAATCCAAACTCAAATAGTTACCATCAACTTTAGTAGAAAGATAAGAAAATAGAAATGAACCTTTTCATTTTTCTTGCCTCTCTTCTTGGTTTCATGTGAAATACAGAACAAGGACCCAAATTTTAAACGGGAAGTGGGCCTGAGTTCTTGAGTGCATCTTGTAAGGCAATCTAAGCACACCCAAACACTTTGTGGATCTGACCCAAATTAAATATTATTGGGTTTGTGTTAAACTGGGTCTAACCAAAACCTTCATGAACTATTCTTCTGATCATACCCAGATGAAAGCAACCAAGTTGATTATTCCGCTTTTGGGTCAACTAATAAAGGAAAAACGAGATTTGGCAAAGATAATAATAAAAATTTCAAAAAGAAAAATAATAAAAATGGATTATGGAGAAAGAGCGGGCCCTACTCATCAACCTAGAAAATCCTACGTGGGACAGACATTGTTTGCAGACTGCGTTCAAGCTCCATTGGGGGGTGGGAGAGAGAGAGAGAGAGAGAGTGGCCTTTTATTTATAATCTTAGAACCCAGACGTAACACCACAGTCCCCCAGAGGGACTGTCATGTCAGATTCCGTGGGGTTCACTTTGAGAGTTGACTGAGTCCACTTGATTTGTTTCATGTTTTTTTCGTTTAATGGCACGGAATTTTATTTTATTTTTATTTTTTTAAGAGAAAGTAGAGAATCGGGAGGCAGTGATCTTGTGTACGCGGTCGTAGATGGAATTCTCTGTTCCCCAAAAGATTCCTTCTTTTCCACCATAAATCACGGGCTGATCTGTCACCGTAGCAAGTCTTCTGTTGTGTGGTCCCCCCTTGTAGCCTTTGATTGAAGAATAAAACACCAATTGACTCTCGCTTTCTAGTGCCCCATTTTTTTCTTTAAATTTATTATTATTTAAAAGAATTTGTGCTCTTCATCTTTCCTACTATTAATTCATTTTAACAATTTGTTTTTCAATACGTAAAAGTTATTAAAATTTCAATTAATTAGAAATTTCTGCATTTCACCCGCTATGAAATTATATCAAAATACTATATATATATATATTTTAATCTGTAGGATATATAGAGCAAGATATAGGCATAGATCCTGTTGGGAGTAGCAAAAAGAATTAATTTGGCCAAATAATGTGAAATAATTGTCTATTGCTCTTATCATTCACTGGGAATTATAGTTGGGATCCCTTCATTTTACTCCCTCTCTTTCTCTCATACATATCTGTATTAGGAGTGTTATGACACTCAAGTCAAGTTAGATAGTGTTGATACTCGAACTCGTTGAGCTTACATTTCTCGAACTCGAATTGAAAGTGTTATCGGATAGTATCTCTTAATTAATTGATTTCAGATAGTATATTCAAAAGAGTATACCTATAAATATAATTTAACATATAAAAATTATTTAAAAAATATAATTAATTAGGTTCATTGAACCTTCAAACTCGACACAGTTGGATTCAAGCTCGAACTCAATATCGAACTACCTAAACCCGAACTCGAACTAATTTTGACTGAGTTTGAGATGAGTTTTTACTGGGTAGTGTCACGAGTATCTATAACACTACCTGAGTCTCACAACAGCCCTAATATGTATATATAAAATCTAATCAAATCAAATTTTAGTAAGGCTTGTTATTGCTAAACATCAAGTAATGAGGCGGTTGTTGAGTAAAAAGTGATGGTCTAATTCATTATGATGGAGAATTTCAAATCTTAACCCTGATTTGAAACGGAAATGAGAAGTTCAAAAAGATAGAATTATTCTCAACCAAATATCGGGACAACATTTTTCTTTCAAGAGTAGGTGTTAAGGTGGTACATAGATTTCTCCAAATAATCTTGCTCTGTAATCCAACGAACTTCTTTAGTTTACTTCAACTTTTCCTCTCTCTCTCTCTCTCTCTCGTCAAATTGACTATATAAAAGAAAATGCAAAGAAAATAGCAAGTAATAAAATTGGAGAAAGGGAGCGTGGAATACCTGGAGCAATGTAGCCATAAGATCCAGCAATAGCAGACATGCACTCAGAAGCACCGCCATCAACCAAGAACTTGGCTAGCCCAAAATCAGCAACATGAGCTTCAAAGTTAGAATTCAACAAAATATTGTTGGACTTGACATCTCTATGAACAATCAATGGTGAGCAATCATGGTGAAGATAGCACAGTCCTTTAGCAGCTTCAATTCCAATCTTGTACCTCAAATTCCATCCCAAAATCCCACCTTTTTTGTTCCCATGCAATGCCTCTCCCAAGCTCCCATTCCTCATGTACTCATACACCAGCAAATTAGTCTGTGAATTTGAGCAGAATGCTAGTAATCTCACAATGTTTCGATGTCGAATATTGCCTAAGGTCTTGATTTCAGCTCTAAATCCATGATCATGGCTATGGCTTCCGAATCCAAGCAATTTCTTCACTGCAATTTCAACCCCATCTGGCATTTTCCCACAGAACACAATTCCTGCACCCCCTCTTCCAATTATGTTCCCATCTTTCATGCATTCAAGTATATCCAAGACTGTGAAATCCACTTTTTGAAATGCAGTCATTTTCCAAGAATCAGACCCACTTCTCTTCACTGATTTGGCCTTGACTATTGCAGCTCCAACAAACACTAGCGAGCATGTTAGCAATCCAAGCATGAAAATCAGCTTGAATTCACTAGTATTTTTTCTGGGTGTGGTTGTGATTGTGGTGAAGTTGCAAGGGTTGTTCAAGAGAGATCGACAAAGTTGAGGATTGCCAGCGAAAGATGAGGCATTGAAAAATGAGAATTGCCCTGATTCTGGTAGCTTTCCGGAGAAATCATTGAATGAGAAATCAGCAACCGTGAGGGATTTCATGGAGCCAATGGATTTGGGAATGCTTGAATTCAAGTGATTTCTTGAGACATTCATGTAATCCATAATATGGATATTTGAGATCTCTGGCGGAATTTGACCAGACAGATGGTTTTGGCTGAGGTCCAAATAAGAAAGGCGAGAGCAATTCCCAATCTCTGGTGGGATTTCACCAGAAAGCAAATTCCGACTCAAATCTAGCTTGAGCACTTGCTTGAGCTCTCCTATTGAAGGTGGGATTTGACCAGAGAATCGATTTTCATTTAGGAGAAGAATTTGGAGGGAAGATAAATTTGAAAGAGAATGTGGTAGTGGGCCTGATAGAAGATTGTTTGAGAGGTTCATTTGGAGTAATTTCTCTGGCTTGGAATTGGAATTGAAATTCTCAGACAGAGTTTCAGACAAATAATTGTTCTGTACTTCGACCAAAGCCAATACAGGCAAGTAAATGAATCCATCAGGAATGCTTCCATTCAAATAATTTTGACCAAGTCTGACTCTGATGAGGCTTGAACAAGTCCCTAACCCTTCTGGAATTGGACCAAAAAGAAAATTCCTGAGCAGAATCAGGACTTGGAGGTGATTTGAAGAGCACAATCCTTGTGGGATAATTCCGGTAAGCTTATTCGATGACAAATCAAGGTATTGTAGCTTCCCACTTTGACCAAGCTTGTCAGGAATCACACCAGTGAAGTTGTTCATCCAAAGAGCAAGAGTTTCCAAATTTGGGAAATCCACCATGTAGTCTGGAATTGAACCATGTAACTGGTTCATGAAGAGATTCAAGAGCTTGAGCTCTTTCAAATTGATGAATTCAGATGGGATTTCACCAGTCAAGGCATTGTCTGACAGATCAAGATTCACTAGACCTGTTAAGTTGCCTAGTTGCTTGGGAATAGGACCCGAGAGCGAATTTATGTGCAAGAAGAGTGTATCAAGCAACTTCAAATTCCCCAACTCGTGTGGGATTTTGCCATCCAAGTCACAACTTGATATATCCAAGTGAGCAAGATTGAGCAAATTTCCAAATTCCAATGGAATCCCACCTTCAAAACTATTGTAGTATCCCAAATAAAGTTGCTTCAAGTTGGTGAGATTCCCTAACTCACTTGGAATGCTTCCATGAAGATCATTTCCGGCAAGTGATAAGTACTCCAAACCAACAAGATTTCCATAGCTTTGTGGAATTTTTCCATAGAAGAAATTCCCACCAAATTCCAAGTGCTTCAACTTCTTCAAGCTCAACACACCCATTGGAAGAAATGAAGTGAAATTGTTGTCATAAGCATCAAACACCTCCAAATTTGCAAGGCTTGTGTAGTTCCAATCCAACCCACCATTAAACATGTTGTTGGAAATGTCTAGTGATTGAAGGCTGCTCAAATTTGAAATCTCGATGGATCTGGAGAAATTGTTGCCAGATAGAGAAAGATAGACTAGAGAGTCAAGAGAATTGATTGAAGACGAGACAAAGCAACAAAGTCCCATATCTGATAAATCTAGTGAAATTACTCTTCCATGAAGGCATTTGACTCCTACCCATGAACAAATTGAGCTAGAATTGGATGAATCCCAACTCGACAACACCGGATTTGAGAATTCAAAGCCTTGTTTGAGTGAGAGAAGAGCATGGAAGTCACTAATGAGTGAGGTTGAAGCAGAGGTCCCAAGAAGAAAAAATAGAGTGGCAACAATGACAAGAACCATCTTTTTTTTTTTTTTTGGAGGTGAGATGACTTAAGAAAATTGAATTTTGAAGGGTTTGAAGACAAGAGGAAATGATTTAAGCAACTGGGTGTTGAAGAATTTTATAGAAAAGGAAGCAGAAGTGTTGGGGATCTGAAGGACTTGTTCTAGCGTGTGTAAGCTTAAGGAATCAAACATCATCAAAGGAAAGGGAAACAATAAAGGAAAGTCTTCAAGTTCAAAGAAGCTAAGCCTTTCCTTTTTTCTCTCCTTTCTCCTCTCTCTCTCTAGTGTTGATTTTCATTAAGAAGAAAAGAAGATTGATACCGATCCTAAACTTATATAGTGTTTTGGCCCTACTTAGTTTCTTAAAGCAAGAGAGATAAAGAAAATGGAGATGGGGTTTTTGTTATGAGAAAATTCCATGTCTAAAATTTTGTAAGTTCAAATGCATTGAAAAAAAACAAGATGGGATTTTAGAGATGTCAAATTATAAAAAGTCGGTAATATTTGCGAAATAACTTGTGAAAATTACAATTTGAAAATTTTAATTATAATTAGAATTTTTTTAATTAACAAATAGTATGTTTTTCTTGAAGACTGATAGATTTGACTATTCATATGATTCAAAATTTTGGATTCAAGTGTTGTTTTTCTTTGAAAAGAAAAAAGTAGGAGACAAGGAAAAGAAGAAAGAAGGTTCAGAAAATTAGGAAAAAGGTGCCGTTGGGTAACAGAAATTTAAAGTTCAATTAAGAAAGAGAAGAGGGAGGGAGAGAGAGACAAAAATAAAGTCGATTGGGATTCTTTCATGTGTTACTTTAATCATATGACAAAATTGCCCTTTAGCTTTAACCAAAGGTAACACTTTGGAGCCGAGAGCGAGAGGCGATGGAATTGCACTTTAATGAATAATTGTTCGAAATGGCTATATGATCCTCTTTCTTTTTATCAAATGACAACTGAACCACCCCATTATGTTTTTTTTTTTTTTTTTTGTTTTTTTAATTCTTTTAATTCTTTTATATTTTTATTCTTTTATATTTTTATTTTTTTTGTTTCTTTTTTTATTCTTTTATATTTTTACCACTACCATTATATTACTACTAATTAGTCTAAACTTACCACAATTTAAATTACTCTTATATTACTACTATATTACTACTAATTAACTTATACTTACTACTATTTTGGTTACCACTATTTTATTTTATATCGTAATCTTATCACAATTTTTATAAAATTACGACATGTTATTGTTACCTATTATATAGTAATAGTATCACATTTACTATGACAATTAATAACTGTTCTAATTAAATATTTTTTTTACAAACGGTGCAATATATATGTTAATATAAGTATAGAGTTATGAATATGGTATGATTAAGAAAATCCAAATCTTTTATAAATGGTGCAATATATATGTTAACATATGTATAAACTTATGAATATGATATGGTTAAGAGGGTCCAATCCAAATCGTGACTAAAGTTGTCACGTGATAACCGTTCAAATGATAGATATCATTTACAGAAGGTAAAATATATTTGTTAACATAGATAAAGAACTTATATAAAATGTATTATTAAGTAGACAATAAAGAAGAGTTATATAGAGATTATTTCAAAACCGTTTTTAAACACTACTATATTTATTGATCACAAGTGATGACCGTCAAATCTGAATATTGATTTTTACATATGATTTTGCTAAGTTTGCTGACGGTTTGTAAACTTCTCCCGATGGATAATTTTATACTGTGAGAAAATATATATATTTTCTAACGGTATTATAAAATACCATTAGTAAAACTCACCCACAATAAAAATTACCAGATAATACTTTAATTTTATAGTGATTATTCATTATCTAAAATTATCAATTTGGTGAAAATTATAATATTCATTATGTCTTTTAATTCAATTCCATCATTCAGAAAGGGTCCAAAAAAGAGATACGATTGAAAATATTTTATAATAGAGGAGAAATGGAATTTAATCATGAGATGAATCATGAATTTTTAATTAGTGGTACAAATTAGCGATAAATTTAGTTACGAATAATTTTTTCATAGCTAAATAGTGACAACTTTAGCCACAAAAGAATAGATTCGTGACAAAATTTAGCCAAGAAAAATTATTCGTCGCTAATTAACGATAACTTTAGTGATAGAAATATTTCATGACTAAATTTAGTCATAAATTTCGATGAAAATGCTTTCATGACCAAATTAGCGAGAAATATTACTACGAAATATTTATAGTCGCTAAATTTATGACGAAAACGAAATCTGTCGCTAAATTTAGCAATGAATATTTGATTCGTGGTAAAATTTAGTTAAGAAATTCCTTTCGTCGCTAATTTGCGACGACTTTGGCATCGAATTTTTTTTTTCGTGGCTAATAGTGACGAATTTTGTTACAAATATTTTATTCGTTGCTAATTTGACTACGAATACTTTTTATCACAAAATTCGTTGTAAATTAGCGACAAAAGCGTTATTTGTCGCAAATTAACAATGAAATTTTTTTGTACCTAAATTCCGTTGCAAAAACTGCCTTTTTTTGTAGTGTTCTTTTTCTTCTTTTTGGGGACAAATGCATGCATGCATGTATGCGTGCTTTTGTAATATTGTTTTGTTGGAAAATAGAGGTGTGGATCCGCCCATGAGGGTAGACCCTACCCAAACCCACTCTATTCAAATTTGAATTTGAGAGATGAGATGAGGGGAAGGGATTGCATTCTTTTTAGTATGCAGAAAAGGAGAGATCCTTAACAAAAAAGTTAAAGAGAGAAAGGGTTTTTGAAGAATGGTTAATCATTCTCCACGAAAGACATTTGAATTGTGAATAAAAAAAAAGATCCAATTTTGTAACATTTTTTAGACTTAAAATACCAAATTATTGAAAAGAAATAAGTGATTCTAACTTGTTTTAAGATGCTCAAATTTTTTCATGAGGAAATTTTATTTTTCGGTATGTTTTAAAACCTACATTTGTATCAAAGCAGTTTTTGAGTTGTTTCCAATCTTTTTAGGCTGTTTAAAAAAAATGAAAAATGAAAAAAATTGCCATAAAAATATTTGAGATTCGTTAATGGCATCTTCAAATAGGTTTGATGAAATTCTTTCAATTTTACACAATAGTATGTTTATAACATGAGAATCAAATTTGCAAAATTTGATATGCATGCATAGAGTATATTATGAGATATTTTAAACGCTAGCCAAAAATTAAAATACTTATATCTTTTAGAATACTATATTTCGTGATTTGATACTTATATGATTAGAATTCTCTTGAAAAATGGTTTTCAACCATATAAAAAATGTAAAAAATGGTTAAGAATTAGGAGAGACATGACCATTCGAAGTTGGGGTTGAATTGTAGAAAAAATCCTAAGTGTAAATTGTTTACACTCTTTTAATTTTATACTCCTTTTTATGTGTGAAATTTTTTTTTCAATATAAAATTAATTAAAAATTGAGCATATTATTTGAAATTGGTATTTCTGAATTTTATGTATAATATTATGATTGGTTATATGTCCGACCTAATATAGTTCCTATTGTTAAGGAAATGGTGATAATCGGACACATTTTTGGAACTCTTTTGGGCCTCTGGGGGAGGGATAGAGATTTGAGAAGTTCAAAGCGTATGATAAAGTTGGACCAAATATTGACTTATAAGATGGACCTATCTCATAGTTTGCCAGATTATTTAGAGATCATGGAAGAAAAACATTTGGAACTTCTTCATTTGGGTCATGTTTTTTTAGGGAATGACATATACATTTTGAGAAATTCTTTGACTTCTTATTGGGTTATCGTGGTTGATGAGATGATTGCCGAGAGAGAGAGAGTGTATAATTCTTGATAATATGAGGACAATATTAGTAAAAATGTGGAGAGTCAAGAATCTAGAGATCCAAATGAAGAAAAGATTATCACAAAATATAAATAGCTTCAGTTGCACTATAAGGAGATTTTCTTCTAGGGATAGACTATCGAAGGGAATGGTGAATATGATTACTCAAATGAACATGTCTTGAATTGAAATAATGAATTTGCATGTTCTTTATTTTTATTTTTTTTACGCACTATGGTTGTTTGTTTGAACCATGATCATGACTTGTAAAACTTTTAAGTTTTTAATATAAAATTTCCATTGAAAATATGATTAACAATATTTATTGTTTTTCATATGATTATGAATGTAAAAGAAAACTAGTGTCTCTTGAATGAAAATTTTATATTGGTAGAATTTGAATAATTCTTATTCAAAATTGAAATATTATTTAAATACTTTATGTATTTAAATAAAAATTTTGAATTAGT
Source organism: Dillenia turbinata (assembly GCA_037126225.1). Lineage (NCBI taxonomy): Eukaryota > Viridiplantae > Streptophyta > Magnoliopsida > Dilleniales > Dilleniaceae > Dillenia > Dillenia turbinata. The sequence goes on from JBAMMX010000024.1 coordinate 4,167,761, forward strand.
AAAATCTGATTAATTTTCATCTAGAATTGTAATATTATTTAAATATTTTATGTATTTAAGGGGAAGATTTTATGGTTGGAAGAATTTGAGTAATTTTAACCTAAAAACTAATTAAATTTTGTAATTTTAAATTAAATTTGTGATAGTGGTATATTAGGACCATAGATGATTGAGAATCTAGTGAAATTTCGATTCTATACCCAATGTTGATCTGTTCTAAATGTTAAATTTGAAATACAAAATTATATGTAACATATAAACATGAATACTTGTATCCACCCTCTTAAAAATTCATACCATGGTATCAAAGTTTATTATTACGGACTTAAATAGAGGTGACAAATTAAATGATGACAATTATGAGATATAACATCATAAAATATGATATGTGCTGAAAGAATAAGATGTGTTGGAAGGTATCAAGCATGTCATGTAGGACTCTGGTGTGGGTAAAGCTGTCTCGCAAAGGAGATAACAAGATACTTATCAAGCACGAAAAATGATGGATTTCACTACTCAAGCAATCCTGATTAGCTCTGTTATTGATGACATGATTTCCGAGTATGAGTAATATTTGATTGCTTATTTAATTTGGGTGTACCTTGGAGAGAAATATTGAGGAACCAGTGACTCATTTTAGACAAATGACCATAAAGTTTGATACTTATAAAAAACGAGGTGGCCATAGCATTAAACAGTATTTAAGAGTCATGTCTAATATGATCTGAGAGTAGTAGTCAGCTGGTCATATTCTCTCCGATGAATAGTAAGTTCAAATTTTGATACGTTGTCTTTCTAACAAGTGAGAGTACCTGAAAGCCAATTTGATTCACAATGTCAGTGTGAAAATTTTCTCAGATGTTGTTCGTCACATTAAGTTTGAGGATAAATAGTTTTATATTGCAAGATTCACAACTGATACTTTTGTTGTAGAGTCCAGTTCCAAGAAAGTCTCAGGTTTTAAGTGTAAGGGAAATCAAAACAAAAACAAAAAAGGAAAGAAGGCTGAAAACGGATCACAAAATAACAGACATAGACATTTTAGTATGGCATACATCTCTACTACTGTTTTATTGATTATTTCTTATCCCATGTGGATAATAGATTCGGGAGTCATAGACCATATAACTAGAGACTATAAGGCGCTTGTGGATTTTCATCGAAAGTTTTTTTGGTGTAAGATAGATTAATGTTGGGAATAATACAAGAGTTAAGGTTAGAGACATTAGCACTTGTAAACCGCAGTTACATAGTTGCTAAACTCTCATTCTGCATAATGTTCTCAATGTGTCAGGAATTCAATAGAGTTTAATATGTGTTCTTGTTATTTTGAAGTTTGGCTATGCTTTTGAACTTTTAAAAAGAAATGGTTAATACGTATTTGAGTGACATATATTTTGGTTTTGGACAACTTATAAATAGTTTTATGACTTTGCAATGTGATGGACGAATGTTTAACTATTGTGTTGAATATTGTCTTATTAGCAAATTGACGAGATAACCATTTGAAAAGGCCAGACGAGATGAATTTTTATTGTTATTAGTCCATTCAGACATTTGTAATCCAATAAATTTGAAGGCTAAATATGAAATTTTGTATTTCATTACGTTTATAGACGATTTCATGCATTTTGACTATATCTATTTGATTTCTTACAAGTGTAAAGAACTTGAATGTTTTAAACGTTATATGAATGAGGTAAAGAATCAAACGGATAGAGAGTGTGAATATATATCAAATCAATTTAAGAATCTAAGTAATGAAAGAGGCATAATCCAATATTTGACCATTTTTTATATATCTCAGCAGAGTGGTATCATAGTGAGAAGAAATATGATATTGTTGGATATGATAAAATCCATGATGACACAAGTTAACTTGTTGATTTCTTTTTGGGGAGATATCTTGTTAAATACGGCCTATATTTTAAAAGAGTGTCTTCAAAATCAGTATCAATAATACCATATGAACTTTGCACTAGTAGAAAACCGTGTTTAAATGATCTCAGATCTTGGGGATCGACAACATATATTCAAAGTTTTTTATAATAAGTTTGGAAAATTGGGTTCCCGTGGAAGAAAGTGTATCTTCATAAAATACTTTGACCATTTTAAAGATTATGTATTTATCGGTAAAAGAGGAGATGATACTGTAGCAAAAATTAAATCATGGAATGTCACATTTTCTGGAAAATACATTTTCTAACAGAGGTGATGTGAAGGACATATAACTTTTATTTGAATTAGCTATTTCAGAGGATGGTTTGTCCATACTGAATCAAAGGAATTACGAGAAAATGAGTTAGTATTGATTTTAGTGGGAGGGATTTGAATTCTAGTGATTCAACTGAATTATAAACTCAGAAAAATGTTAGGAAAGCAGTACCCAATTGTCGTTTTGAGAATGAATAGTATGTATTTATTGTTTTTCCAGAAGATAAAGAAGAGTCTTAAAATGTAGATAAGACTCAATCTAGTTCTGCCAAAGGATGAATGAAAAAGGCAATAGAAGAAGAATTGAAGTCAATAAGATTCAACCATACTTTAGGGATGGAGTCAATGAGATTCAACCATACTTTAGGAATTGGTTGAACTTCTATTAGGGTGTAAGGTTATTGAGAACAAGTGGATTCTCAAAATCAAGCATAGGATATATGAAACTATTAAAAGGTATAAAACTCGACTGGTAGTAAAAGTTTACACTTACCAAAAGAGTGTGATTATGAGGAAATCTTTTCCCGGTAGTGAGATTTATCTCCATTTATCTGTTATTAGCAATAGTAGGCAATTTGGATTTAGATTTACGTTAGATGGATGTGAAGACTACATTCCTCAATAGTGAACTTGAGAAAGAAGTCTATATGACACAACCAGAGGGTTTTGTCATTAAAGACTAAGAAGATAGATTATGTAAATTAAATAAATCAATTTATGACTTTAAACAGTTTTCGAGACAATGATATTTGAGATTTCACAGAGTCGTGATCTCTTATGATTTTGTCATGATAGACGAAAACTATTGTGTCTATATTGAGAAGTTCGATGACAAATTTGTAATTTTATTTCTATATATCGAGAATATATTATTAGCCATGAATGAGAAGGAGTATGTGCTTTAGATTTTGAAATAGTTGTCTTGCAATTTTTGAGATGAAAGATATGAGTGAGACAGATTGAGAATTAAAACCCATAAAGATCGTTCTTAAAGATTATTGGAACTATTTCAAGAGTCTTATATTATAAAGATTCTGAAATGAAGCAAAGTTGAAAACTACAAATCTATTGATACTTCTGTGACTGAAGGCGATAGTTCAAACGATCACATATAGCCTAAAACTCCTGATGAATAGATGAAATATCTAGAGTACCATATTCTAGTATAGTTGGGAGCTTAAAGTAGGCTATGATGTGTACTTGTCCCGACATTTATCATGTTGTGCGTTTGGTCAGTAGGTATCAATTTAATCCATGGAAGAGTTATTGAATTGTTGTAAAAAGGATGTTGTGATATTTGAATGGAATTGAAAATTATTTCGCTTGTTATCAAGAAAATGATCTAGTATTAAAAAAATATATATAGATGGTGATATAGATGAGAGAAAATTTACCTTTTATTATATTTTCTTGCTCAATGATAATGCCATCTAATAGAGTAGTAAGAAACAAATTTATATATCTCTTTTTACAATGGAAGCAGAATTTATAGTATGTGTTTTTGTAGTTCACGAAGAAGTTTGATTGAGTTGATTTTGCAATATTTGAGAGTAATAAACAATTTAGTGGGAGCTGTGACTATTTATTATAATAATCAGTTAGCCATTGTTTACGCTAGAAACTCTAAATATGATAGTAAAACCAAATATATAAACATAAAATTCAATTTTGTCAAAGACATGATTGAAAAGAGGGAATTGACATTGAAATATATACCTATGCATTTGATAATGGCTGATTCTTTACGAAACCAATACCTAGAGACATGTTAAATCTCTTGATTTGCGTAAGTCGTGACAGTATTTGTGACCTTGATTGAAATTGTATTATATACAGAGTATATATGATGTAATATTCATATTTATTGATATTTTATTTTTATTTTTATATCCAAAATTCTTGTGTTTACATTTGAAAGTATATTGAATAAGTTTTTGAAATTGGATCTCTCACACGAGTAATTATCACTAATGTCTGTGTAATATGTAGAGATGAGGTAGTGTTAATTTGTGATGGATTAACATACAAACTGTCTTAGTAGAATACTAATATGAGATTACTAGTTGCATATACTTCATATATGGTAATCGGTATGAATTCACTGCAATCCATTAGACTTATTTAATAGTCAGGTGTGACTTTTTTCTTATATTGTGAGATTTTTGAGAACTTATAAGAAGAAAAGCTCAGGTTAAGTTTGTATATAGTTGAATTAAGACCTGTACGATGCATTAATTTAAAAAAAAAAGATATACGCTTCCAGATGGGAAGAAAAAGTATTGTAACACATGTTTCATACTACGTGTGTTTATATGACCATATGGATAATGAGATGACCTCATTGTGTGAGACATGAAGATTCATATTTAATCTCAATTTATATTCTTAAGACTTTTGACCATCTCTTAAAATTTTATTTTACTATTGTTACTTTATTATGTCACAAAAAAACTATGGTTGATTTGATTTGGCAGTTCATATTTTGGAAAGAAATTAAGATAAGTTAGACAGTTAGTAATATGAAAGAAAAATTATCTTTGATCGAATATTACTTTGTATTCATAGATCGGTAAATTATGTTTATGACTTAGATTTAGAGACGTGATTGTAAAAACATGAATGGATTTGAGATAAATATGCTCTTATGTTATTTTGAGAGATGAGAGATACGTTGATTGTGTCTAGTAAAAAAGGTTTGAGGTATAGCGAGATACAACGTCCTTATCATTATATTGAAAGTGAATTGTTATATATTCTTAATCAGTGTATAGCTCTAGAGCTCTTGGCATTCTCACGGGTCACACGATCTATTCGCTTGAATGAAATTGGTGATATTCGATTGTAAGGATCATACTATGTGTAAGATTAACCTTGATATACGAGTAGGAGATACAGGTCTACCCATGAGGGTAGATCCGACCAAAACCCACTTTGTTCAAATTTAAATTTGAGAGAAGAGATGAGAGTGGTTTTATTTTGGAAACACCCCAACTTCCCACATCCCTTACATTCTCTCTCTCTCTCTCTCTCCGTAACCTTCCAACTCCCCACGTATTGAATATACGTAAAATAAAAAAATTAATAGGGGAAGGTAGTGCATTCTTTGTAATATGCAGAAACAGAGAGATCCTTAACACATAAAGTTAGAGAGAAAAAGGGTTTTTGAAGAAAAGTTGATCATTCTCCATCAAAGGTATTTGGATTGTGAATAAAAGAAGGTGATCCGATTTTATGACATCTTCTAAATGTAGAGTATCCAATCGTCGGAAAAAAGATAAGTAATTGTAATCTGTTTTAAGATTTTGGAATTTTTGCATGAGGATATTTTATTTGTTGGTATGTTTTAAAACCAACATGTTTAAATAATTTATTTCCACCAACTTTGATTTCTAAAACATTGGTGGTTATTTAATATTAATGCTTAAGATTACTTCTTTTATGTTTGGTTTATATATATACATCCAAAAGTTAAAAAAAAAAAAATTATGAAAAGAAAAAAGCTTGATCATAAGCAATTGCCCTTTACTTCAATTAGTTTCCTTAAATCTAGAACTAAGTTATAATCTTATTCTCTTTCCATTTATTCAAAGTTATTAATTAATCCCTAAGAAATGAGAAAAAAACTCAATTTTAATTTAGTCTTTCAACACTTGTATTTCAATTTTCAATATCTTATTTATGGCATAAAACCAGCAAATGCAGTCGTCAGGTATTATCTCTCATCACATGATAAATTAATTTAATGGGAGTTCCTTGTCCTTGGGTTGGAGACATGTGACTGCACCAAGGCTGTGGAATTGTAAGAGAGGAGAAAAGCTGATGATTATTCATATATCATTATAATGTTTTTGTCTTTTGAAATGATCATTATATAATTGTGTAGGAAGAACAGGTAGCATGGAAGAAAGGAACCAGTAGAGAGAAAAGAGAAAGAGATGCTTTATTCCATTCTTTGATTTGCTTTGTTTTGATTTGCTTTGCCCTAGACAGATGGGACCAAATTTAAATGGGTGAGAGAGCTTTAATGGAAGATGGCATAGTCTTAAAAAGAGAGGGAGAAGGGAATAGTCTTAAAGGGAGCGCTGAAAAGTAAAAGCAGATTTATATTTCTTGCCTTTTGATCTTCCACTTCTCAAAAAAAAAAAAAAAAAAAAAAAAGCCCAAAGCGAAAAAGAAAAAAACCCATGAATCCCCCACCAGCCTTCTCTTCACACATGGAAAACAGTTCTATTGTATTCTTCGCTTGAACAAAAATCACACAAAATCTCTCCCTCCCTCTCTCTCTTTCACACACACACAGACACAAAAAGAAAAGATCCGTGACCCCTTATACATGGGAAAAAGTGCTCTTGTATTAACATGGGCTTCATTCATTTCTCTTTCTTCTCTCTCTCTCTCTCCCCAAGTGGGCTTTCCTTTTGTCATAAAATAATGGCTTGGCTCCACAGCCATGCTTGGTACTCAAATGGCTTAGGCAAGGGAAGACTGTTTATATTTTTCATGGGCAGGGGTTGTGCCTTTTGAGGTGTCCCTGTCTAATAAATTGAACACAGGGCCACTCCAACCCTTTTGAAGGGTCACCATCTTTCTTTGGCCTGGCTCGCACCTCATATAGGTTTCTTCAAAAAACCCTGTTGTTTGTGCACTCACTAGGGGGGTGTTATCTTATGATACGTACGATTAAAAACCTAAGACCATCCTAACCTTTGAGCTTCGTCAAAAGGTTTCACTCTCACTTCAGGAGAAATTGTTATGATAACCTATGTAATTTTATCAAACATGTGTTACTCATTAATGCAATTTTCTTTTTCTTTTGTATAGGACATTGAAAAACTTATTATCATATTTGAATGTTTAATAGCCAATTATGGTCATAGCTTTTGTTTGAAATTCAACACAGATCGTTTGCCCTTCCTTCTTTTCCAATTTCATCGTTTTAAATCTCATTTTAATTACCTTATTTTCCAAAATGCATTATATAATTTTTAAAACTTTCGACTTTAATAACTAATTTTTATATCAGAATTCAAATTTCGTCTCAATTAATGTCCACCATGGTACTATATGCACCAGCTTACAATATTGTTATATAATAAGAACAAGCAATTTAAAGCTGCACAAATAGTTGTGATCTTACTTCAAATTCTCACATGATCGGTGCTATTTAGTATGGTTAAATAATGTCGATTTTTCTTTAAAACTATTGGAGTGATCCCTCATGATCGAACTAAAACATATATAATAACATGAAAGGCTATATTTTTAATCAATAATATGACATTATGTCATAATCTGATAAATAATATTCTTTTACTTAATGTAATTTCCGAGTGATAAGTGTCTCCCATTTACTTGCCTTAGTCTTCTTCATTTTTCCCTACCAATATATTAAAATCTACATGTGGATTGAGAAAGAATGCATTATGTTGATGTCGGTGTGCCCTTCTGCCTAGGCTTCCCACGAACCATAAAATCATGATAAGGATCATTGCCTTTAATTAGTGATGGACCCTGTTCGAAAAGACCTCACCGTACAGAATGACCCCATCTAACGGTATAGAGTCCACCGTTCAATAAACTCATACTACTTGGATATAAATGGGCCTATGACACCCCAACTTATTAATGGGACTCGTCTCCCCGAATGGGTCTCAGTCGTCTCGACTTACTACCCTCTAATCGCCTGGTTCCCGTCGACGCTTATCCGGATTAGCTTACAACAGTATTCGGTGGAACCAAATGCTTCGCTCACTCAACCGATGGCTACCAACGAAACCAAACGTTCTTACTTCCCTAGATCGGTAATGTTTAACTAATTTGATTAAACTTCCTCTTTCAGCACGAAATATATTTCCCGCATAAAAAAAGAAATCTATAGAATCTGATCGATAAGGGAAAGGAATCTCCCTGCACAATTCAATTTCCTAAATAACAACAACATCGAATTTTTGACATTCATAGATCCGGAATCCCCGGATCACTCCATAAGGAAACTAGGATTTGTAACGTCCCGCTACGGCACATATCTAAGAAGAATATTATAAAAGCTCTCAAGATATCAAGCCACGTAAGTCTTCTAACTCGACACAAAAGACACACACGAATCACAGGGAGATCCGTTCTCCCTCTTCTCTCAGTCTGTTTATTCTTTTGAAAATCGCTCTTTCTGATTTGAGTGTTGGAGCTTCCCTACCAGAGTACCCTCTGGTGATATTTTGCAGGTTTCAAGCCCCAGCTCCAGCCATCTGTTCGAGTCTAAAAGAGTCGGATTTGTAGAGTTGAAATCCACTTCCAACAAAATGGCGCCGTTTGTGGGAAGAATAGGCTTGAGAATCTTCGTTGAACATTCAGAATTGTCGAATAGATATGCCTTCGAAATGAAAAACTAGAGCAACGTCAAGGGTCGTGTCTGCTGTAGATAGACTTGCCGCTACCCCCGCTAACATGGCCCCATCAGCGGCACCCACTCGATCGGCCGATAACACTCCTACTCATGCCTAAGCCCCTTGCTCGGAATAGGTTCCATAGCCCGGGTTCCAGGAACGCCCAGCCACAGTTCCTACACCAATACCTCCAGAACTGGTAATTCAGCCTCAGATGGACACGTTAGAATCCAAAATTCAAGACATGAGCAAGCAGCTAGAGGATCTAAGTCGCACTGTGAGGCCCAAAAGCCATTCCTCTTAGGGGGGATCAAGACGCGATTGTCCCAGTCAACGAACGCCCTTGCTCAACTATGAGCCCTCGGTCACTTCCCACCATAATCTTGATGACCTGAGAAGATAGGTTGAACAACTCGTTGCTGACAAACCTAAGCGGGTTAACACCTGAGAAAATCAGACCCCCTCTACTTTAACACTTCACCCTTCGACCCGAACGTCTCTTCAGAACTGATACCTCGTGACGTACTTTTGGCTCTGATGAAAAGATATGATGGGACAATTGATCCTCGTGACCACATGGCACACTTCGTGATGATAATGATCTCAAGGGACATGACTGATGCAGTCATGTGCAAGCACTTCCCTACCACTCTTAAGGGGAACACGTTGACATGGTTCAATTCATTTCCACCATTGAGCATAAAAACTTTCTCCCAGTTTCGACAGCAATTCGAAATCCACTTTATGATAAGTAGAGGAGTCAAGAAAAATTCCACCTCTTTGCTATCGTTACATCAAAAGGTGGACAAGCCCTTGAGAGACTTATTGGAGAGGTTCAAAATTGAGATGATGAAGGTCCCATCCTTGAACCATTCTATTGCATTAGTGGCACTGCTTACTGGGTTGCGCCCTTCCGGTATGAAAATCTCGATTACAAAGAAGCCTCCCTTTACTATTCAGGAGTTCTACTCTCATGCCGAAAAATACATTGCCACTGAAGATATCGAGGCCTATGACCGAAGGAAGAACCGATCACCTTAGAGAGAACGCAGTCGATCACCTCAGTGCCCGACGCCCAAAGAAAACCTTCCGGGCCCCCCACGTCAGCGAAAATTTAACATCTACACCCCTTTGAACGAGACCCCTAGCCAGGACTTGTTTCAAATCAGAAACAAATCATATGTAAGGTGACCACCCCGCCTTACCGAAGACAATCCCAAGAAAGACAAATTGAAATATTGTCATTACCACCGGGACTATAGACATACGACCGACGATTGCAAAAAGCTCAAAGATGAATTGAAATTCTTGATTTGGAGCAGAAAATTGCGAAGATTTATCAGCATGGAAAGGAGAACTAGGCCTTCTCTTGATTGACAAGATTTACCGCGAAGAAATGATCCGAATGACTCAACAATGGATAGACCATCACGAGATGGACAAAATAGGGTAATCCTCCAGGTTCATGATCCCCGACTCCTACATAAGCCCTATGTTCCCACATTTGACTTCCTAGCTTATGACCCAGTGTTCTCCGTATCCTCTCTTGAGTAAACCCTGATATCTTTTCCTTTGACGGACGCCTTTTTTACTCAGTGGACAGTTATCCTTATGTCTACATCCAAGCTTATTTAATTTCTTTTCATAAGGACTCATGATTACCTATTGATATCTCCCCAAAGGGCCTCAGTCGCCCCGACCTATCGAAGGGATATATCTCCCCGAAAGGCCTCCATTATCCCGACATATCGAAGGGATCTATCTCCCCAAAGGGCCTTCGTCGCCCTGATTTATCGAAGGGATCTATCTCCCCGAAGGGCCTCATTCGTCCCAACCTATCGAAGGGATCTATTTTCCCTAAGGGCCTCCGTCGTCCTGACCTATCGAAGGGATCTATCTCTCTGAAGGGTCTCTGTTGGCCCGACTTATCGTAGGGATTTATCTCCCCAAAGGGTCTCAGTCGCCCCGACCTATCGAAGGGATTTATCTCCTTGAAGGGCCTCCATCACTCCAACCTATCGAAGGGATCTATCTCCCCGAATGGCCTCTGTTGCCCCGACCTACCGAAGGGATCTATCTCTCCGAAGGGCTTCCATTGCCCCGACCTATCAAAGGGATTTATCTCCCCGAAGGGTCTCAGTTGCCCTGACCTATTGAAGGGATCTATCTCCCCGAAGGGTCTCAATCGCCCCAAACTATCGAAGGGATCCATCTCCCCGAAGAACCTTAGTTGCCCCGTCCTGTCAAGCGTTAGGAGTCATTATAGCTCTAACTTCCTCAATTCTCAGGAAAGGGCCATATCGTTCTAATTTGCCAACAGGAATCCTAAACGAATGAATGCCGTGTAACCGGCTTCCCCCTGTGAAAGCATTGTCCGAGCTCCCAAAACCCCGAACGAGACCTGGTATCCGGAATGACCCTAGTTCAACCGAACTGCCACCCTCCTAACGAGGGTGATACATCCATACGTTTTAGACTTTGTCTCCACGAAACCACATTCCAATCGAATGCAAATGTCTAAGAATGGACGACGATGCCTTCATTAAAAGTTTTTCCTCTTTGTTTTTTAAATTTTCACTAATTTTCATTGTAAAATTAAAACTTTTTATTATATTGAAATAATTATATTCTTATTTTGTCAATTAAGAATCAATTACCCCCAATCGTAGGGCGGCAGCTTAGACAAATTTAATTATTTATTCTTGTTATAAATTAATATATTATATATGATGTATGTTATTAATAGTATATATATGTGATACTAATACAAATTAATATATTATAAGCAACGTAACTTCTTTTTTTTTTTATGCAAATCAAGTACCTTTTGTTAGTAGTACTTTTTATTAATATTTTATAAATCTTAAATTTGTACGCAGAGAAAATGCAGAATGATAGGGGTTGGATGTATAGAAGAACTTACCTGAACGTCAAGATTTAATTGATGATTTTATTATTGAATTGGAATAATTTTTGGATTTTTCTAGTAGTAAAATTGAGTTTATGAATGGAAATAAGTTAAGGTGTCAATGTAGAAAGTGTCCTAATGCTAAATTTCATGTTTGATAAAATTAGAGAACATCTTTGTAGATTTGGTTTTACCCCAAATTAGTATAATTGAACTTGTCATGGTGAACCGTTTATATCTGTTGAAGAATATCAATGAAACATGCATCTTTCAGTTAGAGGGGATCAAAGTTGTTATGATTAATTGAACCCATATCAGAGGATGGTAATTGATGCGGGGGGTTAGAATTTTGTTCCAGAATCGAACCATACAAGTATTAGTTTTGTTATGACATTTGAACAATCGTAGATTAGTTGTGCATCACCATTGGAGAAGGTAAAGGTAAGAGGATTTGATGAGAATCCAAATAATGAAAGTTATTTCTCGCATCAATTTCAGAAAGTGTTGAAAGCTGCAAATGAACCTTTGTGGTCTGGTTATAATAGCCACACTAAATTATCACTAATGGCAACACTGTTAAATGTCAAGGTAGAGCATAATTTGTCTGAGAATTGTTTTAATGATATTATTCAAGTAATTAGAGAAGTATTGTCTCGTGATAACATCATACAAAATGATTTCTACAGTATGAAAAAGCTGGTGAAAGACTTGGGTTTTTCAGTGGAAAGGATTGATATTTGCAGAGATGGTTATATGTTATATTGGGGAGATAATGAAAATGTAGAATTTTGTAAATTCTGTAACCAATATAGGTACAAGAGTACTAGGAGGTCAGGTCGTAATCAGTGACGCAAACCATACAGATAAATGTTTTATTTTCCCTTAAGTCCTAGATTGCAAAGGCTTTATACTTTTAAACCCACTGCTGAACACATGACTTGGTATGCAAATCATGAAACAGAAGAGGGGCTAATATGTTATCCTTCAGATGTATAGGTGTGGCAACATTTTGACAGGACATATCCTAAATTTACAAAAGAGACTAGGTCTATCAGCTGTTTGGTTTGCTCCATTTGGTAAATCAGGAAGAACTTATTCATATTGGTCAGTTATCTTAACTCCATATAATCTTTCACCTGGTATGTATATAAAGACACCCTATATATTTTTGACATCGCTCGTACCTAGCCTGCAAAATCCGAAGAAGTTAATAGATGTTTACATGCAACCATTGATTGTGGAGTTAAAACAACTATGGGATGAAAGTGTTTCCATATTTGATATTCATACTGATCAGATGTTTGTAATGAAGGCTACTCTTCTCTGGACTATAAATGACTTTCCAACTTATGGCATGTTATCGGGATGGAGTACCATTGGGATTTTAAGATGTCCGATATGTATGGAGAGATCAAAGTCAATCAGATTGAAACAAGGTAAGAAGACAAGTTATTTTGATTGCCATAAATAATTTTTATCGCTAAATCATAAATTCAGAAGGAATAAAGAAGAGTACACTAAGAATAGAATTGAAAGAACATCTCCTCCGTTGAGTTTAACTGGTAAACAAATTTGGTATAGAGTGCTTAACTTTCCATCAGTTATTGAAGACCCACATTGTACAACACATGGCTATGGAAGTATGTATAAATGGACTAATCAGAGTATATTTTGGGATCTACCATATTAGAAGACCCATTTGATTCATCATAATCTAGATGTGATGCATATCGAGAAGAATGTTTTTGATTTGTGATAAATATAATGATGATTGTCATTGGAAAAATGAAAAATAACTTGAATGCAAGAAAAGATATGCGACTTCTTTGTAAAAGACCCACACTTGATGTCGATGAAAGTAGTAGGGGACCAAAACCAAAGACAGTTTATACATTAAATAAGGATCAGTGACAGATTGTTTGTGAATGGTTGAAATTATTGAGGTTTCCTGATGGTTATCTCAAATCTTGGGAGATGTGTCGATTTGAAGGAATGCATATTGATTGGTTTGAAGAGTCATGATTGTCATATATTTATGGAAAGACAAATTCCTATTGTTTTCAAGGAAATCTTATCAAATTTTGTATGGGGCGCCATTACGGAGTTAAACATTTTCCTTCATAATTTGCTCGACAGTGTTGAGACAATCACACATGGAGAAGTTAGAGAGAGATATTCCTATCATTTTGTGTAACTTAAAAAAGATATTTCCCCCTTCATTTTTTGATTTTATGGAACATCTTTTGGTTTACTTGCCATATGAGGCCAAAGTTGCAAGTCCCGTCCAATTTTTATGGATGTATCCATTTAAAAGGTGAATTTTTTATCTTTTATACTTTATTTTCAATGCATGTCAAATGACTAATTTCATTATATATTATTTTTTGATACACTTTGTTTCATTACAATTAGATTCCTATATCATTTGAAGAAACTAGTGAAAAATAAGATATGTGTTGAAGTCTCTATTGTTAACACATACCTTGTGGAGGAAGTGACAACATTTACCTCATATTGTTTTAAGCCTCACATACATGCAAGAGGCGGAGAGTGAGAAAAATGATGAGGGTCCTGTTGATACCAATTTGAAGTCATTCTTAATTTTTAACTACCTTGGTCGACCAAGTGACGCATGTAAGCTTAGATACTTAACTGGTAATGAATGGTGGGCAGCCCATATATATATTTTACTGAACTATCCAGAACTGACACCATATTTCGAGCTATTATACATTTATTAATAAATTTATTTCTTGTGTTGTAAACTTTTTGTGACAAAAATCATTTTCTTTGATGGTAGGATTTTTCAAAACTCATACTCTAAACTATTAACAAATGAGTTTGATCATTTCTACGATGAAGAATTTGCACGATGGTTTAAAAAATATGTAAGTTGACTAGAAATTTTATACATCGTTACTTTAAAACATATTAACACATTTACTTTACTTCAGGTTCATGGTAATCAAGTTCAAGCTGAGTAAGAATTGCTAATCCATCTGTCATGGGGTCCAAAATCAAGAGTACAAACTTGACTAGCATATTTCATAAATGGGTATAATTTTCATACTTAAAAATATGGAATTAGGAAAACTACAATGAATACTAGGGTTTGTGTTCAGCTATCCAATGATGGAGGTGCAAAAGATGATTTTTATGGTTTGTTGGATGAAATCCTAGAGGTAGAGTACCCTGGAGTAAAACTACGGGTCGTTTTATTTATGTGTCAATGGTTTAACCCCGTTAAAGGGATAAAGGTACATTCACAGTTGAATTTGATTGAAATAAATCATAATAAATTGTATAAGAGATATGAACTATTTGTGTTGGCACAACAAGCGATTTAAGTATTTTATGCATCATATCCTAGTTTGAAACATGACAAAATTAATTGGTGGGCTGTTTGTAAAACAAAAGTATGGAAAAGGATTGAGGAACGTTGGGAAGACATAGCATATCAATAAGAAGAAGTTGCATATCAATAAGAGGAAGTTGCATATCAATAAGAGGAAGTTGCCAACACATTTCAGACCAAGGAATATAACATTCCAATGTTGTGAGATCTCTGTGGAGTAGTGATAGATGTAGATCCAAATAAAATTCATGAGAAAGATAATGAAGAATCTAATTTTGAGACGGATGATGAGGATGAGAACGACAATGAGGATTTTGATTTTTGATGACGGGTAAGTTTTGTTCTCTTAATAGAATAAAAATCTAATATTTATTTTCATATATGGTAATCTAGTCTTTATTATATAACATTTCATACTGTAGTTTTTATTATATATTGTCTTTCATTCGCTGATATACTATCTTCCTTAAAGCAGTTGAAGGTAAAACTCATAATGAAAATCTGAGTCAAATCTCTCACCCCATCACAAGGTCTCTCTGTCTCACTTTCTTTTAGTTAACTCTAGATTTGTTTGTCAACTTTCTTTTATATTTGTTATCTCAATTTTCATTTTGCTACTTTGACAATATTATTAGGAAGTTAGTTTAGTGTTAATTTGTAATTTACGTTACTCAATTTGTTGCCTATTTAGTGCCTCATGTTTCATTTTTTATATTTCATTCGTTAATACACTATCTTCTTTTTTATAGATCATTATAGACAATTTTTTGAAGTATTGGCGACTTGTTTCTCGCAATTAGCATGTCAGTTAAAATATGGTAAGCTTTTTCATGTACTCCATTATGTTTCTGATGAACATACAATTTTTATTTTCTTTATCGTTCTAACATTTATAATTGATAGTTTCGATGTGGCGGCAATGGACGAGTTAATGATGGAAGACCACGCTCTTCATCATTGCAATTCTCTTTAGCACATTCCCATTCCCATTCCCCTGCTACTAATGTACTTTCGTCGTCCCCTTCGGTTGTAGCACCTTCGTATTACCATTCCCCTACTAGTAATGTACCTTCACCGTCCCTTTCGGTTGCACCTTTAGTGCAACATTCATATGTTGAGAGGGAAGACAGTCGAGAGATAATAGCTTGCAGAGATTCATAAGTACTAAATTTTAAAATTTCATCAGTATTGTTTTTTATAAAATTTATAAAGTATATGATTATTTTAACTATCTAATTTATTTACCATTGTTTGTTTGTAACTTTATAACAGAATTATAAATTTTGTATATATTGTTCACAAGATCAATAAAATAGTGAATAACAATTAGGGAACGGTTTCGATGACTTTCACAAGTATCCCAGAAGAAACAAAAAAGTTATGGTGGAGTGAGATCAAGGTAAGTTATGCCATTTAGTTTATATATGAAACTAAGTTTATAATTTTGATATAACTAATTGTTTTTTTTTCTATTGCAGTGAAAATTCACTTGGGATGAGATTGAAGAGTTTGAAATAAGAAGATTTTTTTTTAAAAAAAATGTCACAATCACATTCGAGATATATTAAATCATGCAAAGACTAGCAGAAGAAAGCCAAACTGCATCACTGAGAAGAATTGGGATAGAATTGTGAATTTTTGAGAATCCGATTAGAGCAGACGAAGGAATGAACAGAATAAGAAAAATCGAGTTTATAATTCTAGGGAATCATCTGTGATATATGCGGGAGGCTTAATCAATACAGATGAACATAGAAATAGATTGACAATTTTATTCAAACACTAATTTTTTTAATGTAATTCAATTATTTTTAAACTATTTCATTTTTCTAATAGTGTTTTTTAGACCAATGAAATGGGAACTGAGTCATTATTCATAGACACTTTCATGTGAACATTTCAAAAAAAAAGACAAGACGTGGAGCGGGGAGAGAGCTAGAGCGGTCAAGGTATGTAATTTCAAAAT
Organism: Dillenia turbinata; assembly: GCA_037126225.1. Lineage (NCBI taxonomy): Eukaryota > Viridiplantae > Streptophyta > Magnoliopsida > Dilleniales > Dilleniaceae > Dillenia > Dillenia turbinata. The sequence continues at coordinate 4,184,587 of JBAMMX010000024.1, forward strand.
TTTCAATTGTTTTATAGACATTTTCAATGTTGATTTGAATATATTGTGTTGAACCTACTATAACAATGTAAGAAAATGAATTTATTAGGTTAGTCTCTCCCAAGTTTCTTTTTACTGCTTACATTGATTCAACATGTGCACTTTGCATGATTTCACTTATATCTCTTGAAATGTTGGTTTCTCATTTATACATAATCTTTGTATAATGAATCACTTGATGGTAACTACATCAACTTTGATAGAGATTTTCTTATTTTTTTTCATAACTTTTAATTTATTCAATGTTAATACGAAGCTTATAATTTAGATCCCATAGAGTAACAATTGCAGAAATATTGCCCTTTCTTTAAACAAGTTATATAGTCTCATGATTCGTATTACTTGACAATTAGAACAACTAAGAAAACAATGTAATGGATTGAATGCAATATCATAATAATGAAAACATTTACATGCACTTCTCTTTATCAAATTCATCTACAGTTCATAATTTTTTTTCTTTTAATATTCGTAGTGTAACGAAGACTAGGTTTTCTATTTGCCTTTATATATATATATATATATCTAATCCAGATTATATGACTTTCTATTATATTGTTATTTTTATTTTCTTTTAATTTTTCTCATGATAATGCAGAAGAGATATGATGAGTTTCTAGTGAGAAGTTCAAGTGCTAGTACTGGTTCATCTAAGCCACATCTAAGCCATTTATTGATAGTATGACTCTATGGCTCGAGGCAACTGGTGGAGCAAAAAGGGGTAGAGTAATTGGGATTGGTTCTTTGATAAGAACTTACAAAATCGCTCGTCCATCTTCTTCCACCCCACAGTAGTAAGGATAGAAATAATACAATTGAATCAAGAGGTGGGCCACTTAAAAGACCTACAAGTGCAAAGAGACAATGAACTTTAAGAGGTATGAGCACAACAGAGGTAAAGAGATCAAGAATTGAATGAGCTTCACGCATAACAGATCAAAATGATCACGAAGTTAATGAGTTCCACGCACAACAAATGTTCATCATGCAATATCTATAGCTAGCTCCTGCTTCAAGTTAGATTCCCCCTTCTCTATCTCCTCATGATAATTCTTGTGATGGTGATGATGGTGATAATATATTCGATGATGATGATGATGATGGTGATGGTGATTGAGATTGCCTATTGTTATTTGATGGTTACATTTGAACATGGTTACTTTGATTTCTGTGGTTGTTGACACTATGGTTTTTGTTGATGTTTGAATATTTGAATGTTAGGACTTGATGTTGTACCTGTTTTGATACTGCTGTTGTTGTGACTCTTGGCAGTATTAAAATGATTAGTTGTCGTTGAATTCTTAGTCGATTGATCTTGTTGGGATGAGTAGAGACAACAAAAATTTGATGATGATGATTGTTGACGACTGTTGGATGATTAGTTAAGATATTGTTAGATGAGCAAGTATAGAAACAGGTTATACAGGAAAAAATGGTGAAAATATACCAATAAAATTTATTTTTATCATAAAAATTTCAGATTTGTCGCAAAATTCGTCGCTGATTCTCATGTTCATCACAAAATTCATCGTTAAATATTACAAATTCATCGCTAAATTGGTTAGTGACTAATTTAGTGACGAAAACAATTCGTTGCTAATTTTGCGATAAAAAGCCTTTCGTCGCTGATTTTGCGACAAAGTTTACTTTGTTGCCAAATTTGCGACAACAATAATTCATCTTAGAATTCGTTGCTACTTTGGGATGAAAAGAATATTTGTGGCAAAATATTTGTGGCAAAATATTTGTGATGAATTTTGTGAGAAATTATTTTGGGTCGTAAATTTTGCAAAAAATTATTGTTTTACCGCGAATTTTGCAACGAAAACTTTGCGACAAAATATATTTTTGTCGCAAAATTTGCGACAAAATTATGTTCATTGCAAAATTAGCTATAAAATTGTTTTTGTCGGAAACTTTGCAACGACAAAATATTTGTAGCTAAATTTGCGTGGAACACATTTTGCCACAAATTTTGTTGCTAATTTGCACAAAAAATTATTTGTGTGTAATATTTACTACGAATTTTATGACGAAATATTTTTTGTTGAAAAATTTGCGACGAATAATAAAATTTTGGTCGCTAATGTTTGCAACAAACTGTTAGTGATGAATTTTTTTTCATCGCTAAATTTGTCACAAATTTATTTTGTGATGAACTTTTCACATAAAATTATCGCTAAATTCGTTATAAAATGCTGTTTTTTTATAGTGATATTTGAATGCATATGTGTATGTATAATATTTTACACTTTTCTGCCATCACTATCCTAATCAACCCATTTGGTCTTGATGAGAAAGGACGCACCATTGCTATTCTTAGATTTTAGTTCTATGCCTATTTCTCCATTTGTTTTTATTTCATACCTTGCTATGATATCACTAACTAACGTAGAGTAAGAAAGGTTTTTACTTTCGGATTTTGACACACCAATTATTTGGAGAGGGATAAGAAAATGAAGGCAAGGATTCTTGCCTCACATAAGGCAAAGACATGATCCAAAAATATTCTTGTGTAATGGCAGTATGACTCTTTGCTCTAGGTCTCAGCACATGTGTCACAATCAAGTGGAGAGTCTACATTTAAAATCAGAAATCTTTACTTAGAGAGTCCACTTGTTTCATTGAGGGGTCGACTTGTGGAGTTTTATAACTAGATTAGCTACCTTTAAACATTCTCAATCGTATTCTAATTTTTTCTAAATTAGTCTTTCATCAATCTAACCTATTTTACTTATAATTTATGCTCGAGTTGCACATTTTTACTACATTGCTATCGAAGAATAATTTAACACAAGCACAATATTGGAAATGATTCATATTTAAAATTTTATCCCAAATTTACGTAACTCAACATTTAAGCTTGATTTATGCATTTTTACTATGTTGCCATTGGAGAATAATTTAACATGAGCAAAATATTAAAAAGGATTCGTAGATAAAATTTTATCTTAAATTTACGCCATGACGAAGTCAAAATTAAGAAGATGTATAAGCCCAAGCTCGATCCAGGGACATCAAGTATGTAGTGCTAGCGTGATAACCAGATACACCAACTAGACTGTGTGCTACTTAGTTGGAGGTAGAGACAAATTTATAGAAGTGAAAGGTTACCCAAAACTAATATTGGTGAAGTTTATTTAAGAGTAGTGATTAAAATTCTTGTGAAATTGTATAACAAAAAATGGGCCAAAGAATTTAATTGAATCCTTTAATTTCCTTTTTATTTGTACATATGGGCACACACGCACACACATACATAAATTATATAGTACTCATAAAACAAATTTTAATATAATTAATAAGAGATGCACTATTTTCAAAACATTAAAATATACAAACATACATTTTTATATGTATGTATATGTGTATGATTAATATTTTACACTTTTCTACCCTCACCATTCTTGTCAAACCATTAGGTCTTGATAAAAAAGGTGGCATCAATTCTGTTCTTAGATTTTAGTCCTGCGCCCGTTTCTCCATTTGTGTTTATCTCATACCTTGCTAGGATATCACTAACTAATGTAGAGTAAGAAAGATTTTCAGTTTCGGATTTTGACACATTAATTATGTGGAGAGGGACATGAAAAATGAAGGCCAGGGTTCTCGCCTTGCTTAAGGCTAGACATGATCCAAAAATCTCTCGTGTTATGGAAGTATGACTCTCTGTTCTCGGTCTAAGCACCTGTGTCACAATCAAGTGGAGACTCCACCTTTAAAATAAATAATCTTTACTTAGCAAGTCCATTTGATTCATGGATGGGTCAACTTGTTAAGTTCTGTAACTAGATTATCTACCTTTAAACATATTCAAATTTTTTATAAATTGGTCTTTTATCAATCTAACCTATTCTACTTATAATTTAATCTCAATTTGCACATTTTTGCCACGTTGCCATTGAAGAATAATTTAACAATAGCACAATATTTTAAAGGATTCATACATAAAATTTTATCTTAAATTTACATAGCTCATCATTTAAGCCTGATTTACACATTCTTACTGCATTGCTATTGGAGAATAATTTAACATTAGCATAATATTGGACAGGATCCATATATAAAATTTTATCTAAAATTTACGCTAACCAGCTATTAACAATTTTCTTTTACGTGAGTTTGGAACCTACCATGACGGAGTAAAAATTAAGAAGATGCCTCAACCTGACTTGAACCGGGGACCTCTAATGTGTGAGACTAGCATGATAACCAACTACACCATCCAGACTGAGTGCTACATAGTTGGAGGCTGAGATAGATTTATAGAAGTGAGAGGTTATGCAAAACAAAAATTGATGAAGGGTATTCAAGGGAAGTGACTAAAATTATCGAGAAAATGTATAACAAAAAAAGGGCCAAAGAATGTAATGGAATCCTCTAAGTTTCCTTTTTATTTATACAAATAGGTGCACATGCATACATACATACATAAATTATATAATACTCACGCACACAAATTTTAATATAATTAATAAGAGACGCACTATTTTCTAAACAACAATATACATACATATATATATATGTATGTATATGAGCATGTATAATATTTTACTTTTTTCTGCCCTGACAGTACTTATCAAGCCAATTAGTCTAGACGAGAAAGGGCACGAATGTTGTTCTTAGATTTTAGATCTGTTGCCATTTCTCCATTTGTGTTTCTCATACCTTGCTATAATATCACTAGCTAATAAGTAGTATGAAAGATTTTCACTTTTGGATTTTGACATAGCAATTAGGTAAAAAGGGACAAGAAAATGAAGGCCAGGGTACATGCCTTGCATAAGGCAAGATATGATCCAGCATTCTTCTCATGTTATGGTAGTATGACTCTCTGCTTTTGGTCTCAGCACATGTGTCACAATCAAGTGGAGAGCACATGTGTTACAATCAAGTGGAGAGTCTACCTTGAAAATAAAAAATCTTCACTTAGCAAGTCCACTTGTTTCATGGATGGGTCGACTTGTTGAAGTCTGTAACTAGATTATCTCCCCTTAAACATTCTCAAACATATTCTAATTTTTTCTAAATTAGTCTTTCACCAATCTAACCTATTTTACTTATAATTTAAGCATGATTTGCACAGTTTTGCTTTGTTGCTATCAAAGAATAATTTAACACTAGCACAATATTGGAAAGGATTCATATATAATTTTTTTTCTTAAATTTACATAGCTCTTCATTTTATCTTGATTTACACATTTTTCCTGCATTGCTATCTAAAATTAATTTAACATTAGCACAATATTGAAAAGGATAAATATATAAAATTTTATCTTAAATTTACACTAACCGGTTACTAACACTTTTCCTTTATGTGAGTTTGGAATCGGATATGTCAAAGTTAAAATTAAGAAGATGTCTGAGCACGGGTTCGAACCGGGGACCTCTAGTGTGTGAGACTAGCGTGATAACCAACTACACCACCCAGACTCTGTGTTGCTTAGTTCGAGGCTAAGACAAAGTCATAGAAGTGAGAGGTTACACAAAACAAAAATTGATGAAGGGTATTTTAGAGAAGTGATTAAAAATCTCGTGAAAATGTATAACACAAAAGGGTTAAAGAATCTAATGGAATCCTGTTAGTTTCCTTTTTATTTGTAAATATAGGCACACATACATAAATATATTATATAATAATCACCCACATAAAATTTAATATAATTAATACGAGATGTACTATTTTCAAAACAACAATATACAAACATATATGTATATATGTATGTATATTTGTATGTATAATTTTTTATACTTTTCTGCCCTCACCGTCCTCCTCAATCCATTTGGTCTTGATGTGGAGGGGGGCACCAATGCTATTCTTAGATTTCAGTTCTATGACCATTTTTCCATTTGTGTTTGTCTTGTACCTAGCTATGATATCACTTACTAATGCGGAGTAAGAAAGATTTTCACTTTTGCATTTTAAAATAGCAATTATGTAGAGAGGGACAAGAAAATGAATGTTAGGGTTCTTGCCTTGCATAAAGCAAGACATGATCCAGAAATCTTCTCGTGTGATGATAGTATGACTCTGTTTTAGGTCTGAGCACATGTGTCACAATCAAGTGGAGAGTTTAACTTTAAAATTAGAAATCTTTACTTAGCAAGAATAGTAGTTTCATCGACAGGTCGACTTGTTGAGTTCTGTAACTAGATTATCTACCATTAAACATTCTCAAACATATTCTAATTTTTGTAAATTAGACTTTCATCAATCTAACCTCTTTTACTGATAATTTAAGCTGGATTTGCATATTTTTGCTACGTTGCTATCGAAAAGTAATTTAACATTAGCATAATATATGAAAGGATACATATATAAATTTTTATCTTAAATTTATGTAGCTTATCATTTAAGCTTGATTTGCACATTTTTATTGCTTTGCTATCATAGAATAATTTAACATTAGCACAATATTGAAAAGGATCCAAACATAAAATTTTATTTTACATTTATGCTAACCGACTAGTAATAGTTTTCTTTTATGTGAGTAAGTTTGGAACTGGCCATGATGAAGTTAAAATTTAGAAGATATCTGAGCCCGAAGTCGAACCAGGGACCTCTTGTAACACCGACACATTGGTGTACGTGTATTTGTATTCTTATTCAAGATATATATAATGATCCTCATGTTTCCATATCAAAATTTCCCTCAGAAATTTTTCCGTTTAAAACCGTTTCCAGAATATCAGTAAAATTGCCAGAAATGACCACAGAGGGTCCAAACGTAATGAAAATGACTCTAGAGTGTATAGACATCTCAAATATGAGTGAATCGTACTTCGTAGAGCCAAATAAGGGATTTTTGGAAAATCGTCCGACAAACCCTAATCGGACGGAAATGAGCCTTAGCATGACTAAATGATCACGTTTTGATGCGGAATAAATTAAGTTAGGCCTAAAATGAGGTTTTGGGTCTACTTGAATTTTTAAAAATTTTTGGGGTCAATTTATAATTTTTATAAGTCAAGGGACTTACTTTCAATTTACAAAAATTTAGAAGTAATTTAAATGAATGCATTTACCTAAATAAAGACTAAACAAAGAGAGTATAGAGAGAGAGAGAGAGAGTGAGGTGGACGAATTTGGATAGAGAGAAGAAAAAAATTTATTTATTTTATTTATTTTTACTTATTTTTTTGAAAAGGATCCAAGGGTGGAGATTTAATGAAAGATGGATAGATTAATGTGAGCCTTTGGATTTGAGTTAATGGGAGACAAGGTTACTATTTAGTGTAAGAAAGTGTGAGTTTTCTTGAAAATAGATAAAGGGTGAGGATTAAATTAAAATGGAATCAAAATTATGGACCATTAGATTTTGGTGGTTGGGAGAAAATGCATTAACTACAAACAAGAGTGTTGTTGTAAGAGAGAGTGATCCAATGGCCAAGAATATATCTTGAAAAATGATCAATGGCTAGGATTAAGTGAACCAAGCTAAATAGAGCAAACACTTAACATTTCTCATTCTATTCTTCCAAATTGTGAGAGTGCAAAGCCAAGGAAGAAACAAGAACAAATCTTCCCTATTTTTCTTTTCTTCCTCTTAGCCGTGAACTGCTGGGGTGAGATCTCCAAATTTTTCAACATACCACCCAAATATTTTTACATAGATCTCTTCCTCATATCTCCAACTACAACATATCCAAAAATTAGGGAAAAATGAGGAGTTTTGCTTGGTGAGATTTCAAGGGACAGCCGAGAGACAAGGAAGGAGAAATTCTGTCTTTCTTCAAAGTTCAGCCGGCCATTTTGAGGTAAGAGACTCTTCATCTACCCTAGTAAAACATATGTTAATTTGGGGTCAAAAGGAGAAAGCTAACATGGTAAATCTTGTATGGCCGAGAGTTAGGAAATTGGAGGAATGATTGATCTTGTGAAGGGATCTTGACTTGGGCTTGAAGCATCAACATTTTGAGGTAAATAAAAATTCTGAACTTTGCTGGAAATTGGGAGGCCTTGTGTGAATGATTTAAATTAATGTTCTAGCATGTTTTTGGAACTTAGAGTTTAGGTGGAACCTAAGTGAGACATGAGAAATGTCTGCAGAATTTTTTTTTCTAGGATTTTTGTTGGCCGAGACTTGAATGAGAACAATATATTTTGCCGAACTGAAAATTTTGTTTAAAATTGTAAGTTATATATGCAGAATTTTGAATGCAAAAGTTATGATTATATGTGTGTATTTGTTGGCTAAAATGAGATAGGAAAGATTTAATGTAAACATTGAAATTGTAAATTTCTGCAAAACAGGGCAAACTGACCAGACTGTAGTCTTTCTATAATAAATTTTTCTGCACAGATGCAAATTGAGTGATGTCTTCTGCATATGAAACTAGACTTTCATAGCTTCAAAATGAAATATGATTCGTTTAATTCTGAAGAGAATTTGATTTTTAGTGATTTTTCAAAATTAGATGTTCTGTAGTGGAATACCCTGTTCTGTCCTGTTTTGGCCGTGGAATTGATTTCAATTTTGAGGTGTCTTCTGGTCTGAATAAACCTGAGCTATAGTTATGAAATTTGTAGATATATGTCTTATCTTTAATTTGAGATAAGAATCATGTGATTTGGATATGTTTGGTGAAAGTTACAGCCTGTTGTCCATGACTGTGCAGATTTGAAATTTTGCAGTCCAGATTTCTTAGAATGAATCCTTATGCCTTTGTATAATTGAAGTAAATTTAGGCTGAAATGTCAAGAAATGTTGTTTTATGGTTAGCATAGGTGTACTAAATATGGTGACAAGTTGTGTTAGTTTGGTAAATGGTTTGGGATGTAAAGAATAAATATGTTTGCATACGGACTATTTTGTGTATGCAAAGGTTGGAATGGGAGGCATGTATGGAAAATTGAGGAATTAATGTATGGAAAATTGAAATTGTTGTTGGTAATGGAGAAAGGGGAAGATGTAATGCATGTATTAGAGAGAGAGTATTTAGGATGCACTAGTTTTGGCCTAGTGTAGGGTTAGTTAAAATGCTAACTAACTTAGAAATTTTTCAATTCATGATATATGTGATGTGTTGCAATTGTAGTGACCTGCTTGGAGACCGATCGAGGGGAGCACACTTTCGACACCTATTGTGCATTGTAGAGAGTGATTGACCCTCCCATATAAGTGAGTGGGACTTTGATAAAATGTTCTTGATTGAACAAAATTTCATGACTTTAACTTGTTTTCAAATGACATGATTTATGATACGTATGTAACAATGAGTTTTGAAGCATCTTTTACAAATGTTGCTTTTGTGACTATTGGAGTGTCCCAATGATGATTTGAATATTATGCATCCATGATTTGTATTGAAATGATATTGTGCCACATTTTGATAATTAATATGATTTATGAAGTACTGAATATTGGCATATTTTTATTGATATGATTATGATCCTCACCATTGGGTCAGTGTGCCCTTGTGATACTATGATGATGACATTGATGATTCCGTAGCTACAAAGGGCGTTTGTAGGGCACCAGTGTTGCCCGGATACGCTTCTACAGGAGGTATCCGCAAACTTCATATGTATAGTCGTGGACGGATGAACCAAATCGGGGAGGACATGTGTGACGCCACTGTCTAGCTCCGAGCGGGGTTCTATACATGGTTGATGATATGTGTTCGATTTGATACGGGCTTGTGGTGATACCCTGCCCAACATTGGGGAGGAGAACTATTGTTTTATACTTGCATATTAAAAACCCCTAATGCGCCCGTCATAGGTCGTGGTAGACCTTTGCTAGGAATATTTATGGCAAGCTCTGAATAATTCTTGACATTTATTGATGGATACACATGTTTTACTTATGTTGTGTGATATATGACTATTGTGACTTATGAAAATCCCATGATTTAATTGAAATGATATTCTGTTTTAAATTAAATTTTGACACTCCATTTTCACATATATTATTGAGAACATAATGTCGATCCCCTCACTCACTGAGTATTCCCCATAATACTTACCCCTCACTTTTCCTTGATTTCAGTCAAATTTGGCAGGGAAACGTGTTGAGAGATTTCGACATACTTGACTTACGTTCGGAGACATTAGGCTTGGGTATGGTATCGACCATTCTTTCAAAATGATATTGGATGATGTATATTTATTTGAGGTCTATAGAATGACCAATGTACATTTTTATGGGATAACTGTAATTATATTATGTAATGTAAATTCAGACTCTCAAAAGTGTTGTATAATTACGCATTGAGGCGCTGTATCACATTTTAAATTTCATTTACTTGGGAAATTTTATTTTGAGGATACATAGGTTTTGAACAGGTTTTTAAATAGGTTTTAAACAGGTGAAGATGTTGGCCTTTGTGCCTCGGTATGTGTGTCGGGTGATGGCAGCATATGAGGTAACGGGCGGCTGCTCACGCCTCGGATCGAGGATCGGGGCGTGATACCTCTAGTGTGTGAGACTAGCCTGATAACCAACTACACCACCCAGACTTTGTGCTGCATAGTTGGAGGCTAAGACAAATTTATAGAAGTGAGAGGTTATGCAAAACAAAAATTGATAAAGGGTATTTAAGAGAAGTGACTAAAATTATCATGAAAATGTATAACAAAAAAAGGGCCAAAGAGTGTAATTGAATCCTCTAAGTTTCCTTTTTATTTGTACAAACAGGTGCACATGCATACATACATACAGAAATTATATAATACCCACACACACAAATTTTAATGTAATTAAGAAGAGATGCACTATTTTCTAAACAACAATATACATACATATATATATGTATGTATATGAGCACGTATAATATTTTATTCTTTTCTGCCCTCACCAGACTTGTCAAGCCATTTAGTCTTGATGAGAAAGGACACCAATGTTGTTCTTAGATTTTAGTTCTATTGCCATTTCTACATTTATGTTTCTTATACCTTGCTATGATATCACTAGCTAATGCGTAGTATGTAAGATTTTCACTTTTGGATTTGGACATAGCAATTAAGTGGAGAGGGATAGGAAAATAAAGGCTAGGGTACATGCCTTGCATTAGGCAAGACATAATCCAGCAATCTTCTCGTGCTATGGTAGTATAACTCTCTGTTCTCGGTCTTATCACTTGCATCAAAATCAAGTGGAGAGTTTACCTTGAAAATCAAAAATCTTTACTTAGCATGTCCACTTGTTTCATAGATGGGTCAACTTGTTGAATTCTATAACTAGATTATCTACCTGTAAACATTCACAAACGTATTCTAATTTTTTCTAAATTTGTCTTTGATCAATCTAATCTATTTTACCTATAATTTAAGCACGATTTGCACATTTTTGCTACGTTGCTTTCAAAGAATAATTTAATAATAGCACAATATTAGAAAGGATTCATATAAAAAAATTTTTCTTAAATTTACGTTGCTCTTCATTTTATCTTGGCTTACACATTTTTCTTGCGTTGCTATCTAAGAATAATTTAACAATAGCACAATATTGGAAAAGATACTATCTAAGAATAATTTAACAATAGCACAATATTGGAAAAGATAAATATATAAAATTTTATCTTAAATTTACACTAACCAATTACTAACACTTTTCCTTTATGTGAGTTTGAAACCAGATTTACACTAACCAGTTACTAACACTTTTCCTTTATGTGAGTTTGGAACCAGATATGATGAAGTTAAAATTAAGAAGATGTCTGAGCCCAGGTTCGAACCGGGGACCTCTAGTGTGTAAGACTAGCGTGATAACCAACTACACCACCCAGACTCTATGTTGCTTAGTTGGAGGCTGAGACATAGTTATAGAAGTGAAAGGTTACATGAAACAAAAATTGATGAAGGGTATTTTAGAGAAGTGATTAAAAATCTCGTGAAAATGTATAACACAAAAGGGGCCAAAGAATTTAATGGAATCCTATTAGTTTCCTTTTTATTTGTACATTGAGGCACACATACATAAATATATTATATAATACTCACCCGTAGAAATTTTAATATAATTAATAAGAGATGCACTATTTTCAAGACAACAATATGCAAACATATATATATGTATGTGTGTATGTATAATATTTTATACTTTTCTGCCCTCACCGTCCTCATCAATCCATTTGGTCTTGATGTGGAAGGAGGTACTAATGTTTTTCTTATATTTTAGTTCTGTGCCCATTTTTCCATTTGTGTTTATCTCGTACCTTGCTACGATATCACTAACTAATGCGGAGTAAGAAAGATTTTCACTTTCAAATTTTGCAACAACAATTATGTGGAGAGGGACAAAAAAATGAAGGCTAGGGATCTTGCTTTGTATAAAGTAAAACATGATTCAGAAATCTTCTCGTGTGATGGTAGTATGACTCTGTTCTTGTTTGGAGCACATGTGTCACAATCAAGTGGAGATTCTAACTTTAAAATCATAAATCTTTACTTAGCAAGTCCACTTGTATCATGGACGCGTTGATTTGCTGAGTTCTCTTACTAGATTATCTACCATTAAGCATTCTCAAACGTATTCTATTTTTTTTTTCTAAATTAGACTTTCATCAATCTAACCCCTTTTACCTATAATTTAAGCTCGATTTGCATATTTTTGGTATGGTGCTATCGGAAAATAATTTAACATTAGCACAATATATGAGAGGATTCATATATAAACTTTTATCTTAAATTTACGTAGCTCATCATTTATGCTTGACTTACACATTTTTACCACTTTGCTATCGTAGAATAATTTAACGTTAGCACAATATTGAAAAGGATCTATACATAAATTTTATCTTAAATTTGTACTAGTCGACTACTAATGGTTTTCTTTTACGTGAGTGAGTTTGGAACTGGCCATAACAAAGTTAAAATTAGAAGATATCTGAGCCTGGGCTCAAATCGGGGACCTCAAGTGTGTGAGACTAGCCTAATAACAAACTTTACCATTAAGACTATGTTCTACATTATTGGAGGCTGAGACAAAATTATAGAAGTGAGAGGTTATGGAAAACAAACTGATGAAGGGTATTTAAGAGAAGTGATTAAAATTATCGTGAAAATGTAAAACAAAAAAAGGGCCAAAGAATGTAATGGAATCCTCTAAGTTTCCTTTTTATTTGTATAAATAGGCGCACATGCATACATCCATACATAAATCATATAATACTCACACACACTGTAACACCGACACTGCGGTGTCTGTACTATCGTACTCCTGTTCATGAAATATATAAAATATTTCTTAATTATTTATATAGAGAAAAATTTTTATTTATCTTGATTTTCGATTTTGGGGTCTTTAAATTGAAATTTTTGGCATATCTAAAGTATCCGTATTTCTGATTTGTAGTTTATCTTATTTTGTTAAAAATTTGAAACCTTGAAAAATAAAGTGAGTATAAAAATATATATATGAATATTTATTTATTTATTAATTAATTCATTTATAAATTTATTTTATAAAAATATATAAAAATAATAATAATAATAATAATAATAATAATAATAATAATAATAATAAAAAATGGGGATTAGGGTTAGAAAACCCTAACTCTCCTTTCTCCCTCATTCGACTCTTCGTCTTCCCTCGCCGCCGCCTTCCCTCACCCGTCTCTCACTCTCCGCCACCTCCCTCCATCGTATCAACCTCCGTCACCGCCCCTTTTCGCCACCACCCACAGCCACCGACATTCTCTCTCTCTACCTCACTCGTTGTTTCACTCTCTCTCTCCCTCTCACGATCTCTCTTGCACTCTCCGCCCCGCTTCCATCCCCCTCCATTGCAGCTTCCGCTGGGACTCGGCACCACCACACGCCACCACTCACCTCTCAATCCTCTCTCCCTTTATCTCCCTCTGTCTCACTTACTGTCTCACTCTCCCGTCACTATTTCTCTCTCTATCCCTCGTGATTTCTTTCGCGATCTCATCTTCGTCTCCCTCTCTCGATCGATTACTCCTCTGTTGCGCACCTTCGCTATGACCATTGCAAGTCTCTGTCTCTATCTCACTGTCTCTCAGTCTCCCTCAGTCTCTCTCGCTCTGCTACTCCCTTCTCTCTCGATCGCTCACCCTCAGTTCTCTCTCTCTCTATTTCTCTCTCTCTATCTCTCACTGATTCTCTGTTCTCTCTCTCATCCTGGCTCACGCGCTCGCGTGCCTTGCTCTCCCTCAGCCGAGAGCGCTTCTGCAGTCTTTGCAGAAGCCCCGAACTGGAAGCAGTAGGAAGTCTTGAAACCCTAGGCCGTGGGTCTGCATTCCCTCTTTACGTAAGTAAGGATTGGTTTTGATTATTAGCTCTAGGTTTTGAATTTCCTTGGTAATTAGGTTTAATTGCTCACATGTACTTCAATTTGGAGATATTGCAGGATTTTGAACTGAGTTGTGCACGGATGTTAGGTCTGCGATTCGAGAAAAACCCTAGGTGAGGGATTTCTGACTCATTCGATTTATTTTGATGAATTTAGGGTAAAATTTAGGGTTAGAAGTCTTATATACGTTTGGAAATTATGTTCGATTGGAATAGAATGTAATTTCAGAAATTCTATGCTTGAATGTGGGGGTTAAGTTTAAAAATTTACGCGAATTAGGCTGTTTAGTATGAAAGAAACATGTTAGAAAATGAAAGATTCATGTTTGCTTGACTTGAATGGTTTCCTTTAGATTTAATTTGAAATATGTATGAAAGTATTAGGGTTTAAGGGTTGGAATGAAATGAGCCGTAAAATGAAGGATATTGTACATTTTATGTCTTTCTTAGGTTGTTTTGAGTTGTTAATTGGCATAATGGTTTGTATATGAAGGATATGTGTGTATACATGTATGGATAATATTTGTATGCTATGTTGGTGTGATAAGATATGTATTAGTTTGGTGAGTAACTTAAAATATAAGAAATGTATATGAGTATGTGTACAAATGTAGTTAATAGCATATGAAATTGTGGGTGAATGTTTTGGTAAAATTTTTATTTTTTTTTTTTTTTTTTTTTATTTTTTTTTTTTTTTTTTTTTTTTAAAAAAAAAAAAAAATATAAATATTACGATTGTGGCCTTTTGAAATGTGTGGCACAAATCATATATATACATATTGTGTTTTGTCATTGTAGTGACACTTGGTGATCGAACGAGGGGAGCACGTTGCTTATACAGTGTGGTATTATTGGGAAGTGCGCTACCCTCCCCCATACTATGAGTGGAACCCTAATCTCTTGTATGAAATAGTGAAAATCTGATTTTTCTATGTTTTTAAACAAGTCATGCTTTGATATGCATTGATTTCACGTGTGATATTAAATCTCAAATCTGTTTTGTGATTATTGGAGTGTCGTAAACTTATATTTTCTATGACTATGCATCCATGGTTTGAAATGAATTAATATTGTGCCATTATTTGAGAACTAGAATGTTTTCTATTCTACCATTACATTGGTATGTTGATTTGAAATGATTTGATGAAATGTATTGGCACACGGATTTGAAATGTTTTGATGAACTATGTGGGTTGGATGCCTACTAGTTATGTGATGATATGATGATATGATTCTTACCAGTGGGACGTTGTGCCCTTGTGATACTATGATGATGACATTGATGATTCCGTAGCTACGAAGGGCGTTTGTAGAAGCACGGGTTGTCCGGATACACTTCTATAGGAGGTATCTGCAAACATCATTTTATATGTCTATAGGCGCGGCCGGTTGAACCCATGTAGGGGGAGGATGTGTGTGACACCCCCGTCTAGCATCGGGTGGGGTCCTATACCCGATGATGCATTTTATATGGCTATAGGCGCGGCCAGTTGAACCCATATTAGGGGGACGACATGTGTTACGCCACCATCTAGTACCGGGTGAGGTTCTATACACAATGATGAGCTAGCCCCAGCAAACTCATGGCCAACGTCGGGGTAGAGAGCGACTTTTGAACATTTGCATAATAAAAACCCCCGATGTGCCTGTCCTTGGTCATGTTTGACTTTTGTCAGGATCCTTTCGGCTTGCTTTATAATATACTTGATTTTTAAATGGATGCATATATGTATGATATCGTGTGATTGAATAAATGAGTTCATTTTATTGAACATATCATGATTTACTGCAAAACTTGAATTATTGTTTACGAATGATATATTTGACACTCCAATGGTTACCTACACTATTTGTACTTGAGATTAATCCCCTCACTCACTGGGAATCTTCCTTGATACTCACCCCTCTTCTTTCCTCCCTCAGACCGGATTCTTGTGCTAGAGCAACGCTATAGGCTTTTGAGGTTTTGATAGCTTGTGGGTAGATTTGGTATTCACGACGGTGAGACCTAAGTTTTAATTGAAAATACGAATTTCGTACTTTATGTCGACCCTACGTGGTCTTGATATTGAGGTCTGTAGTTGTCGTGTACGTATTATGGGATGACTGTATAAATTTTGGACTTTTATTTACGAAACTCTCATATTTCACTCACATTGAAGTATTTGTAAATATTTAAAATGTTAGATTGGGAATTTGTTATACAATTGTATAAACTTAGGTCCGCTCGGTGTGACGGTTGCTCATTGCTCAAGTTGGGCATGACAGTATAGGTCTATGGTTAGGACTGTTAGTGTTTATATTAGCCTTGCGTTATTCTGGATGTTTACTGTGGGATTGGTTGATTTTGGAGAGGCCGGGATAGCCATTTGTTTATTTGATAGGATGATTGTTAATATACAAGTTAAATTGTACATGGGAGATCTTCGAAATATGAGGAGGTTCTGCCCGATTTTCTGTAAAAATGTAGTAGGCATCCAGGGCAACGGGCGGCTGCTCACGACCCCGGTTCGGGGCGTGACACACACAAATTTTAATATAATTAATAAGAGATGCACTATTTTCTAAACAACAATATACATACATATTAGTATATGAGCATGTATAATATTTTACTCTTTTCTACCTTGACCGTCCTTGTCAAGCCATTTAGTCTTGATGAGAAAGGGCACCAATGTTGTTCTGTTTTGTTCTCATGCTCATTCTTCTACATTTTTGCTTATCTCATACCTTGCTATGATATCACTAACTAATGCGTAGTATGAAAGATTTTTGCTTTTGGATTTTGACATAGCAATTATATGGAGAGGGACAAGAAAATGAAGGCTAGGGTACTTGCCTTGCATAAGGCAAGACATGATCCAACGATCTTCTCGTTTGTGGTAGTATGACTTTTTGCTCTCGATCTCATCACATGTGTCACAATCAAGTGGAGAGTCTACCTTAAAAATAAAAAATCTTTACTTAACAAGTCCACGTGTTTCATGGATGGGTCGACTTGTTGAATTATTTAACTAGATTATCTACCTTTAAACATTCTCAAACATATTCTAATTTTTTCTAAATTAGTCTTTGATCAATCTAACCTATTTACTTATAATTTAAGCACAATTTGCACATTTTTACTACATTGTTATTAAAGAATAATTTAACATTAGCACAATATTGGAAAGGATTCATATATAAAATTTTTCTTAAATTTACGTAGCTCTTCATTTTATCTTGATTTACACATGTTTCCTTTCTTGATCCTCGATTATGAGAAGGTGAACCATCACTCGACACGCATACCGAGGCAACACAGGCTAACATCAATACCTGTATAAAACCTGTTTTCACAAAAACATGATTTTCCAAGTAAAAGTATGTAAAAATCCCAACACAGTGCCTCAATGCATAATTAAGCAAAACCACGGGGAGGGGTCCAAGTTACGTTACATAACATAATACAGTCATCCCATTAAAATATACATTGGTCATTCTATAGACCTCAAAATGAACATATACATCATCCAACATCACCAAATACAACATCAAGGAAGAATGGGGTACCATACCATCAGTCCGAGGTCTCTAACAAAGTCAAATATGTTGACTCACTCAACACGTCTCTCTCAGCAAAGTCTATAATTGATCAACAATATGTTCTCAATATAGGTGTGACCATAGAGTGTCAAAATACATTTCAAAACTAATATAATATCAAAACCAAACATGACATATCCAGAAATCAAATGTTCACATAACACATATGTTAAACCAAGTATGCATCCATTTCAATATCCCAAAATCATATAGAGCTTGATCCAAAATATCCCATTACCATTGGGGGGTTTCCTCTTTTTTTAAGTTTCACCACTACCAAAAAGACGGGCGCGTTGTTTTTTCACCACAGGCCTCACCAAGTGCTAGGGACAAGCATCACATGTCCTCCCCACATTTGGTTCAACCGGCTAGCCCGTGTCTACACGTATACCCATCAAGTATAACACCTCACCTGGAGCTAGATTATGGCATAACACACGTCCTCCCCAAATTTGGTCCATCCGAACGCAGCTATACACATCACAACCAAACGGTATTGTGAGGACAGGACCGAAGGGGGGTCGGGAAAAAAGAGGGGGGTGTCAAACCCCCCACGTAGCTACGGAATTTCATCAATAACATTATCACATCATCATATCCGTCAATTCCATGGACTCTCAGTCCAAATATAAAATCATTTCAAACAGCGTGCCAATGTATCACATCAATTCCAAGTGCCAATGCAAAGACAACATATAAATTATATCACGATTTCAAACAGTGGCACGACATATTTTCAATACAAATTATGGATGCATAACATTTAACTAAATCATTTGGGACTATCACGTCCCGAACCGAGATTGTGAACAGCCGCCCGTTGCCCTGGATGTCGGCTTTATTTTTATAAAATATCGGACAGAACCTCCCCATAAATCGGAGGTCTCCCATGTACAAATAAACCTGTTTAATCCTGTAAAATTCAAAATCATCCTGTACTTAAAATAAAAGGGGTCATCCCGGCCTCACAATCAAACCAACAGCACATCTAGGACAACGCCAAAGATAAATTATCGAATCCCAACCAAACCTGTCATGCCCAACAAGAGCATGAGTAGTCACACATCGGGGCCAAAATTTATACAAATATATTACAAATTCCCAAGTACCTTTAAAATTATATTACCAATGCCCAATGCAAGTGAAATATGAGAATTCTCACAAACAAAAGTCCAAAATTTATACTAGGACCTCCATATACACGGCGAATAACGGTTGATATCAACGAAAGTCGACTTATATTAATCAATTAAACCTACATTAAAAATGTCACCGTATGCCAAAGCCACCAACAAGCTATCAAGCCCTCTAGAGCCAAATCGCGTCACCCCTAGCACCATAATCTTGTGCGGGAGGGAAAGAAGAGGGGTGAGTACGGGGGAATGCAATCGGTTTAATATGTAAATGGGGGGTGATATCAAAGCGTAAGTATACAAATCATATTTCAAATCATCATACTTTTCATTTCAACAATATCATCATTAGTACATTATCAAGTCAAATAGGCATCCAAAGCACTATCATTAAATCATAGAGCTGCCGACACGAAAGATATCAGAGGTGTTATATGCAATTTCAATTTAAAGTCTCTCTCCCTGACATTAGCAACCCGTCTGTGTGCTAGACTTGGATAGCATCCAAATCCCCCCTCCGGGTTTAAGCTTCAGACTGTCGTAAATATAATCTCGACAATGATACCCTGTGCCTAGGCATACCTTTGGACCCCACCAAGCGTCTCTCACGGCGTCCCTCGAAGCTACGGAATCATCCAAAATACGCCTCTCAAGGTTCCAAAATCAATATCGTATCAAACATGTGCCGTAAATCAGGTTCACAAACCAAATGCAACATATAGTATAAAATGGCACATTATACATTTCAACCACATGGATGCATATTTTCATAATTCAACCAAATTTTTTTTTGGACACTCCATCGGTTCACAAAAAAACCGTTCCAAAACAAATAAACCTTTCAAGCACACGACAAAATTATGCTCATTTATCAAAATGATGTAAAATAGGGTTTACATATTAAACAGAAAGCATTTAAATAAATCCCACTCACAGTATGGGGGAGGGTAGCGCACTCCCCAATAATACCACAAAGCTAAGAAAAAGTGTTCCCCTCAATCAAGACATCCAACATTTATGAATGTTTAAAATCAGCAAGTTTCAAACCTGTGCAGTTATAGGAAATAGGCTATAACTTCTAATACACCTTTACAAAGTAGGAGTTTCTTATTTCATTTTTAAAGCTAAGGATGTCTAGTGTCTAAAGCAGAAAACCTCATGTCATTCGGAGCTGTGTAGAGAAAGTTATGCTAAAGGACTACATGCTGTTCAATTAGCTAAAATGCATGTTTTTCACTTTTAAATTTCCAATGTCAAGTCAAGTCTTTTAGGCCACTACCTTAACTCTTCATATTTTGTTCATGCTTACAACATGTCCACAAGACTCAAGTGGTGGTACTCAACCAATCCTGCACAAAGCTCGCACCAATCCAATCTCTCGCCGCACATAAGAGCCAACATATACACCAACACACTCTTATTCAAAATTCTTTATCAACTTCTTCTCTTCAATACACCAATACCATACTATACATTTATCATATAAATACAAACATATGCTTTTGCTCATTCTTTATAATTACACATTTTCATATCACTTTAACACACCAATATCACTATATATGCATACACTTTTTATACCTTATTACATACACATATAAGCCTCCATTTTGCTTACTAGATTCATTCCCAATCTCTCCAATGGATTCGGTCAAGACATTTTTACATCCACATGCTCGCTAACCTCTATCCAAAATTTAGCATACATATATATATAATTCTTCACACTCATGGCCTCAATTTCACATACACATAGTCAATATCACACCACAAAATTCTGCATACTTTCTTATTCCATTTTCCTTACATTTCACTACATATTTCACATGAAAATGACTTCCTTTTTAGTTTCCATTTGTGTAGAAAATTCTGCACTCATTCATTCCTCATTTCATTCACTAATACACATATATATACACCATTCTTCAATGCCAAAATCCAGCGCACACACACAAGTACATCAAATCCACATTTTAACACTCAAAATCACATTAAAACCCATCAAATTTCATACCCAAAGTTCTAAATTTTTCTGTACATGTTTCCTTAGGGTTTCTCCCCTCAATATGTGTTCATTTAAGATTTAAATCAAACATTTCATATACTGAAATTTCCTGCACACTATAACATTCATTTACTTGATTTCCACACCCAAATTAAGCAAAAATCAACACATTTACACAATCACCTTTCTAGATTCTCATTTCATCAATTTCATTCCATTTATAAATAATTAATCAAATCAAAATCAAGCCTGATTCAATCCTAAAAACAATCAAAATTGGAAATACGCTTAAAATAAATAAGTTTCCTACCAACTAGAAAAATCTTTGAAAAATCATACACTTTTCAATTCACATCCGATTTCTTCAACCCATATGTCATTTTCAAGGTATTAAAATCTATTTTCATAATACAAAAATTGTATTTTGATTTCCTATATGCAGGACAACTTAAAATGAAAAAGACTGCATATATCCTTAAACTTAAATCCCAATTTCCAACTGTTTTCATGCATACGTCGAATTAAACTCTAAGAGAAATCATTCAAATCAATTTAACATAATTCTATCATTCGGAACAGCCCAATTCGTGTAAAATCCTATATTTAACCTCACTAATTACATATAAACACTTCAGAAAATGCATTCTCCTTAAATTCAACATATTTGCAAGACATATACAAGAATCTCATCTTAAATTTAACCTCAACTCATTCAATTATCGAAGGAACTAGGATCTTACCTTACTTAGGGTTTCCACAGCTCAGTACCCTAATGTCCGTGTGCAAACCAATTCGAAATCCTGTAATATCTCCAAATTGAAGCACGTCTGAGTAATAAAACCTAATTACCAAGGAAATTCGAAGTCCTAAAGCAAAATTGAGACTCAGCCCTTACCTACGCAGTGGAAGGATTGTAGGAAACCATCGCGACCTAGGGTTCTTTTTCTGAAGATTGCTGTGGGCTCTCGAAGGAGAGAGCAAAGCACTCGAGCGTGCGAGCAAGGGGGAGAAGCCGCTTGCAGCCGCGTACGCTAGGATCTGTCGCGTGCTGCAGTCGTGTGCGTGTCGCTCGCAGTCGCGCACTCGCAAGGAGCTGTCGCGTGCTATTGCGTGCGTAGGGAGAGAGACAGGGTGAAACAGAGAGAGAGAGAGTGGGGCTATGGTGGTTGGTGGTGTTGAAGGAAGATAGCGGCGGCGGCGGTGGTGGTTGCGATGTGGCGGAGGAGTTTACGACAGATTCGAGAAGAGAGAGATAGAGAGAGATGGAACCGAGAGAGAGAGAGAATAGAGAGGGGATAGAGAGAGAACCGAAAGGAGAGTGAGAGAAAATGGGGTGGTCGGAGATGGCGGTGGAGGAGCCGAGTGGGCGGCGGCGATGGAAGCGGTGGATGGCGGAGGAAGGTGAATGGTCACGGGAGAGGGTGAGAGACGAAGAGGGAGAGAGCGAATAACGGAGAGAAATTAGGGCAAAACCCTAATTTCAATTTGGGGGCAAAACGTTGCGTTTTGCTCTCTTTTTTTTTTATAAATTAATAAATAAATAAATAAATGATTATCAATATATAAATTTCGTAGAAATGGGATTTACTGCGAATTACGGATGCAGCATTTTAAAATATACCGAAAATTCAAGTTTAATACCCCAAAATCGAAAATCAATATAAAATTTTAAATTTTTCTATATATATATAAACGGAGGAAATATTTTTATTAATTTAAAGTACAGGATTACAATATAGATACCGTAGTGTCGGTGTTATAGGGACACTCCAATAATCACAAAAGAGCATTTCTAAAATATAGGTTAAAACTCATGCTTTCACACATTTCACAAAATATGTTATTCCGAAAAACTGTAAAACAGAGATTTTGTTCAATCAAAAACACAGTGTCAAAGTCCCACTCACAGTATACGGGAGGGTATGTCACTCCCTAAAAGGCTCAAAAACAACAGAAAGAGTGTCTCCTAAACGATCAAGCAATATATCACTACAGTCATAATATATATAACACATATAAGTGTTATAGTCTTGAAAAATTTAAATGTTGCATTTTATTTTTAACTATCCCCTTCAATAGGATTAAAACCTAGAACATTATATCTAGACTCTAATACATATACATACACTATTTTCCTTTCAAACATCCAAACTACAACTTCAATCACACATTATCAAAGGTACCCATACTATCAAGGTCATCATTTACATATTTAATCTCTTAGTATACTCACTTCACATTTTTAATTCTTTATCAATTTTCAGCTCGTGCTTCTTCAGTTGACGAGAAGCATATGCAATAACCTGGCCATCCTGCATCAGTACACAACCCAATTCCTGTCGGCTGGCATCGCTGTATACTACATACTCTCGACTGCTAGTGGGAAGGGCCAATATCGGTGCTGATGTCAATCGCTGTTTGAGCTCCTGAAAGCTCGTCTCATAATGATCATCCCAAAGAAACTTGACGTCCTTCATCATTAATTTAGATAGTGGAGCAGCGATCCAAGAGAATCCCTCTACAAACCACCGATAATAACCTGCAAGACCAAGGAAACTCCGAACCTCAGTCACGGTCTTTGGCTGCTCCCATTTCAATATAGCTTCAACCTTCTACGGATCAACGAAAATACCCTCCACAGAAACTATATGCCCCAGAAAACTAATCTACCTCAGCCAAAATTCACACTTGGTGAATTTGACATATAACTGTCTCTCATGAAGAATCTGTAAAATAACCCAAAGGTGTTGAGCATGCTCCTCATCACTTCGCGAGTAAACCAAGATGTCATCAATAAATATGATGATGAATCGGTATAAATAATCGTGGAAGACTCAATTCATCAAGTCCATAAATGTGGCTGGTGCATTGGTCAACCCAAATGGCATGACCAAGAACTCGAAGTGTCCGTATCGAGTACAGAATGCGGTCTTGGGTACATCCTTGACCGTAATCCGTAACTAATGATAACCTGATCGAAGATCCATCTTTGAGAAAACCCTGACACCCTGAAGCTGATCGAATAAATCATCAATATGTGGTAATGGATATCGGTTCTTGATAGTGACTTTGTTTAACTACCGATAATCCACACACAATCTGAGTGTACTGTCCTTCTTTTTTACAAACAACACCAGAGCACCCCAAGGTTAAGTGCTCAGATGGATAAATCCCTTGTCCAGCAACTCCTGCAACTGGACCTTCAGTTCTCTCAACTCGGCTGGTGCCATGCTGTATGGTGAAATAGAAATAGGAGTAGTCCCCGGAGTCAAATCGTTCTCAAAATCAAACTCCAGAACTGGTGGCAATCCGGATAGCTCATCGGGGAGCACATCAGGAAACTCCTATACAACCGGGACCTCATTAAGCCTCGGACCTTCTTTGGTAGTATCGATTATGTGAGCCAGATATGCTGTACACCCTCAGCGTATCATCCGTCTGGCCTCCATCACTGACACTACACAATGGGGTAATACCCATCTCTCACTCGTGAATACCAGTGGTGGTCCTTCATACCTCCAAAACTTAACTTCCTTGGTGAAACAATCCATGGAAGCTCGGTGAGTACTCAGCTAATCCATCCCTAGAATAGCATCGAAATCTATCATATCAAGTGGAATCAGATATGCTTCTAGCACTGTCTCACCAATCATGACTTTGCTGCCCCTATATACTGAATCTCTGACCAATTGCTCACCAAGAGGAGTGAAAACCAATAGCTCCTCATCTAGAGGTGATAACAGCTTATCTGACTATTGAGCGAAAGGGGCTCTCACGTAAGAATAGTTTGATCCGGTGTCTATAAGAACACGAGCATCAACTTTGCATATTTTCATAGCACCTATAAGTGAGAAATTTAAGAAGAATTAATTGAGAGTACGTAAAGGATAGCGATATATATATCAAAATAGTTAAGCCTCTAGGGTTGTAACTAATCATGTCCATACATATCATCATGAGATACATGATTTCAAAAGAAAAAAGAATCAAAATAGTTAAGCTTCCGAAACTTTAAGTAGTCATGGTGGTATACGATTTCAAGAAGGAAAGAGTACTTAAAAGCTTCTAAACAGAGGGGTCTACTAGAGGATTACCCATAATCACATCCGGGTTTGCTTGAGCGTCCTCCTGAGTCATCGCGTACACACGGGCCTATGTCTTAGGCTGCTGTCATAAAGGACCTGATACAGTATTGCTCCCAGCTGCAGTCTATGGAGCGGTAGGTACTAAATGTGTAAGCGCTCCTTGCTGACCTGTCCGTGGTCCACTTGTGTGTGTCTACGGCATCTGACCTCTGAAACCTAGGTCAGGACAAAAGCTCTGAATATGTCCTTGCTTCCCACACTAAAAGCATCTCACAGGATCTCTACAAACTCCAGAATGATGTCGACTGTAGTTGCTATAGATAGAATGGTTCTGCACTATGGAATGACTAGAGTCACTAGGGGCCGATGCTCTAAACCCCTGGGGACGTGGTCCCTGTCTGAACTGTGTCGACCTAAAGTAAGAAGGTCCTCCCTAATGAAAGCCTGAAGTCCTACCCTTCTTTGAGCCTTGACTCGCATGAGGCCCTACCTTTCTCTTCTTTAAATCCCTGCTCTCCCTCTGCCTACTTTCAGCACGTATAATCTCCTCAGTTTGGAGAGTTAAATCAATAATCTCCGAGAAGAAAAAGCTGGGTGTCACCGTTATATATCTCCGGATGCTCAAGTTGAGGCCATCCTCAAACTTGAATCGCAGCTACCTAGTTATGGCTAGGTCAGGGAAGAAGGTGGCTAATCTCCTCAACTCCGTCTCACACTCAGCGACAGATCTGGTCCCCTGTCTCCAGTGCAGGAAATCTGTCCTCTTCCTATCCTATTGGAACTCTGTAAAGTATCTGCGATTGAACTCCCTCAGGAAGTCTTCCCACCGCAGTGGCTCTGTAGCCTCGTCACAGATAACCTCCCACCAAGTGAGGGCATCACCATCTAACAATCTCTCAGCAACCCGCAACCTATAATCCTCACTCAGACCTAAGTCTGTCAAAATCCGATGGGTCCTGTTGATCCAATGCTTTGTTGTAGTGGCATCCCCAAGTCCCGCAAACTCCGTGCATCCTAACTGACGAGCTTCTTTGACTAGCTACGTCAGCTCATGAATGTGCCTAAGTGTGGCGGAAGTACTGTCACTCTGACCGAAAACTGTAGAAGCAACGGCCATCGATGGAGGATCTGGTGCCACGTGAGTAGGTGCTACAGTAGGAATAGGCGCTGCCATAGGTGTCGGTGCTGCCATTGGTGGTGGTGTGGGTGGCATCTGAACCCCGTGCGAGGTGTACCACTCATACACCTGCCTGAAAGCATCTAAAGAAGGTGGTGGAACTGCGGCTGCTATAACCGGCTGAGAGGGTGTTGGAGGGGGTGCATGGGACGAGGAAGCATCCTCAGGTACAGTAGGGGTCTCAGGTGCAAATCTAGTGCCCCTTCTAGTAGTCATATTTCTGCAACAGAAGAGTTCTCATTAGATAAGATTTAAGAATTAGGGTTAGTTATGAAGTAACTAACCCCCTAAAATGAATAAAATTATCGGTTTAAGAACCGATAGAACTAATACGCTCGGTTAGATATGCACCTTATCTAACCCCCTAAAATAAATAACTCATATGCCTAAGACCATGTACTGGGATCTCATGACTATAAAGAAACTCCCATATGCATTGAGGACTTTTAAAACATACTTGGAAATATTTTCAAAACTATTTTCATAAAACATAGCTCTCAACCTGGAGCTCTGATACTAACCGAACTGTCACGCCTCGATCCTCGATCCGAGGCCGTGAACAGCCGCCCATCACTCCGTATGCTGCCGCCTCTCGACACGCATACTGAGACAATGCATGCTAACATCAATACCTGTATAAAACCTATTTTCTCAAAAACATGATTTCCCAAGTAAAAGTATGTAAAAATCCCAACACAGTGCCTTAATGCATAATTAAGCAAAATAACTGAGAGTGTCAAGTTACGTTACATGATATAATACAGTCATCCCATTAAAATATACATTGGTCATTCTATAGACCTCAAAATGAACATATACATCATCCAACATCACCAAATATAACACTGCAGAAGAATGGATGATACCATACCTGAGTCCAAGGTCTCCAACAAAAGTCAAATATGTCGACTCACTTGATACGTTTCTCTCTGCCAAGTCTATAACTGAAAATCGGGAGGAAACTGAGGAGTGAGTATTATAGGGAAATACTCAGTGAGTGTGCGGATCGACAATATGTTCTCAATATAGGTGTGAGCATGGCGTGTCTGAGCCCGGGTTTGGAACCGGATATGATAAAGTTAAAATTAAGAAGATGTCTGAGCTCGGGTTCAAATTGAGGACCTCCAATGTGTGAGACTAGTGTGATAGCAAACTACACCACCTGGACTTTGTGCTGATTAGTTAGAGGCTGAGACAGTTATAGAAGTGAGAGGTTACACAAAACAAAAATTGATGAAGGGAATTTTAGAGAACTGATTAAAAATCTCGTGAAAATTTATAACACAAAAGGTTCAAAGAATCTAACGGAATGCTATTAGTTTCCTTTTTTTTTGTATATATAGGCACACATACTTAAATACATTATGTTATTCACAGCCACAAAAATTTTAATATAATTAATACAAGATGCACTACTTTCGAAACAACAATATACAAACATTTATATATGTATGTATATATGTATGTATAATATTTTGTACTTTTCTGCCCTCATCGTCCTTGTCAATCCATTTGGTCTTGATATGGAAGGAGGTACCAATGCTATTCTTAGATTTTAGTTCGATGCCCATTTCTTCATTTGTGTTTATCTTGTACCTTGCTATGATATCACTTACTAATGCAGAATAAGAAACATTTTCACTTTTGGATTTTGAAACAGCAATTATGTGGAGAGGGACAAGAAAATGAAGGCCAGGGTTCTTGCCTTGCATAAAGCAAGACATGATCAAAAAATCTTCTCGTGTGATGGTGGTATGACTCTGTTCTATGTCTGAGCACGTGTCACAACCAAGAGGAGAGTATAACTTTAAAATCAGAAATCTTTACTTAGCAAGTCCACTTGTTTCATGGAGAAGTCAACTTGTTGAGTTCTGTAACTAGATTATCTACCAATAAACATTCTCAAACGTATTCTAATTTTTTCTAAATTAGACTTTCATCAACCTAACCTCTTTTACTTAGAATTTAAGCTCAATTTGCATATTTTTGCAACACTGCTATCAAAAAATAATTTAACATTAGCACAATATATGAAAGGATATATATATATATATTTTTATCTTAAATTTACATAGCTTATCATTTAAGCTTGATTTACACATTATTACTACTATGCTATCGTATAATAATTAAACATTAGCACAATATTGGAAAGGATCCGTACATAAAATTTTATCTTAAATTCATGCTAACCGACTACTAACAGTTTTCTTTTATGTGAGTGAGTTTGGAGTTGGCCACGACAAAGTTAAAATTTAGTAGATATCTGAGCCTGGGCTTGAACCGGGGATCTCTATTTTGTGAGACTAATGTGATAACCAACTACAAAGCCCAGACTTAGTTGGAGACTTAGACAAATTTATAGAAGTGAAAGGTTATGCAAAACACAAAAAAGGGGCCAAAGAATTTAATGGAATCCTCAAAGTTTCCTTTTTATTTGTACATTTAGGCACATAAACATAAATACATAAATTATATAATACTCATACACACAAATTTTAATATAATTAATAAAAGATGCACTATTCTCAAAACAAGAATATTGATACATAGATACATATATATGTATGTATATGTGCACGGATAATATTTTATTCTTTTCCACCCTTGCCATCCTTGTCAACCCATTTGGTCTTGATGAGAAAGGAGGCACCAATGCTGTTCTTAGATTTTAGTTTTGTGCCCATTTCTCTATTTGTGTTTATCTCAAATGTTGTTATGATGTCACTAACTAATGCGGAGTAAGAAAGGTTTTCACTTTCGAATTTTGATATAGCAATCATGTGGAGAGGGACAAGAGATTGAAGGCCAGGTTTCTTATCCTTGCATAAGGCAAGACATGATCTAGAAATCTTCTCATGTAAAGGTTATATGATTCTCCGTTCTAGGTCTCAACACATGTCTCACAATAAAGTGGAGAGTCTACCTTTAAAATCAGAAATCTTTACTTTGTAAGATGACTTGTTTCATGGATCAGTCAACTTGTTAAGGTCTGTAATTAGATTATCTACCTTTAAGCATTCTCAAATGTGATCTAATTTTTACTAAATTAGTCCTTTTTGAATCTAACCTATTTTACTTATAATTTAAGCTCGATGTGCACATTTTTTTTTCATTGCCATTGAAGAATAATTTAACATTTGCACTATATTTTAAAGGATTCATATATAACATTTTATCTTAAATTTACGTATCATCATTTAAGCTTGATTTACACATTTTTTTCTGTGTTGATATAAGAGAATAATTTAACATAAGCACAATATTGGAAAGGATCCATATTTAAAATTTTATCTTAAATTTACGTTTTCTGGCCACTAACACTTTTCTTTTATGTGAATTTTGAACCAGCCATGATGAAATAAAAATTAAGAAGATGTCTAAGCCCGAGTATGAAGCAAAGACCTCTAGTGTGTGAGACTAGCATGATAACCAACTACACCACCAAGACTATGTGCTACTTAGTTGGTGGCTGAGACAAATTTATAGAAGTGTGAGGTTACACAAGAAAAATTAATGAAGGGCATTTAAGAGGAGTGATTAAAATTCTTATGAAAATGTATGACACAAAAAGGGCCCATGAATCTAATGGAATCCTCTAAGTTTCCATTTTATTTGTACATATAGGCACATATACATACTTACATACATAAATTATATAATACTCACACACACAAATTTTAATATAATTAATAAGAGATGCACTATTTTCAAAACAAGAATATACATACATATATATATGTGTATGTGTAATATTTAACTCTTTTTTGCCCTAACTGTCCTTGTCAACCCACTCGGTCTTGACAAGAAAGGGCACCAATACTGTTCTTAGATTTTAGTTCCACACCCATTTCTCCATTTGTGTTTATCTCATGCTACGATATCATTAACTAATGTAGAGTTAGAAAGGTTTTCACTTTCAGATTTTGACACCCCAATTATGTGGAGAGGGACCAGAAAATGAAGGCCAGGGTTCTTGCATTGCATAAGGCAAGATATGATCAAGAAATCTTTTCATGTGATGGTTGTATGACTCTCCATTCTAGGTCTTAGCACATGTGTCACAATCAAGTGGACTGTCTACCTTTAAAATCAGAATTCTTTATTTTGCAAGTCCACTTGTTTCATGGATGGATCGACTTGTTGAGTTTTGTAACTAGATTGTCTACCTTTAAACATTCTCAAATAACAACAACTACATCAACAACCTGGATCTTAATCCCAAATTTTGGGATCGGCCATGAGAGACAAATATCAGGGAGATTAAATAAATAAAATATAATAAATAATAAATATAAATATAAACAGTATTGATTTAATTGGGGCAAATTGTCCTACGTCACTCACTCCTATCGAAGACCATCTCTTCAACTAAACACTTAATTACTAGATCTTTATGGATAACTTGCATCAAATGTTCAACGGTCTACGTCTATACTTTACTAAATCTTCTATTTTTAAGTTCTCTATCCTCCTTACTGGTGTGTCTTTGGATCTTCATTGCATCTGTCCAAACTATCTCAAACGATATTCTCACATCTTATCCATAATTGAACTAACTCCCAACTTATTACATATCTTTTAATTTCTAATCCTATCCTTTATAGTTTTGTCACACATCCACCTAAGTATCCTCATTTCAGCTACAACCATTTTATGCTTTTCTTGTTGTTTAATGGCCTAACATTCGGTGCCATATAATAGTGTAGGTCTTACTGCTATTTTATAGAATTTTCCCTTCAAATCATGTGATCGTAAAGAACTTCAGATGCTCTTCTCCATTTCGTCAAACCCACTTGAATCCTATGATTTACATCCACATCTATATTGTCATCGTTCTAAATGATGGAACCAAGATATTTAAAGCATCCACTTTTTGATACATCTTTCCTTATAACTTAATCGCTTCTTCCCCATTTTGGTGATTACCACTAAACCCACATCTCATATACTCGATTTTTGATCTACTCAATCTAAATCCTCTAGATTCCAGAGTGCCACTCTAGAACTCTAGTTTCATGCTGATGCCCTCTCTAGTTTCATCGATTAATACTATAACATTTGTAAATAGCATATTCCATTGTATTTCATCTAGAATAATTTTTTGTGATTTCATCTATCACTATTACAAAGAGGATGGGACTTAATGTCGAATCTTGATGAAGGCCAATGTTAATAGGAAAGCTATCAGTTAGACCCCTGCAAGTTCTTATGTTGGTTATAACTGCTTCATACATATCTCTAATAAGATTAATGTGCTTCAAGAAGATCATTTTCTTCGATAACGCCCACCACACTATATCTCTAAGAACCCTATCATATACTTTTTCTAGGTCAATAAATACCATATGTAAGTCTTTTATTTGTACTCTAAATTTCTCCATCAAATGTCTTAACAAATGAAATGCTTCCGTGATGGATTATTATAGCATAAATCCAAATTGATTCTGAGATACACTTATCTCCAATCTCAATCTTTATCTCATAACTTTATCATGTGGCTCATAAGTTTAATTTCTCAATAATTTGAGTAATCTTATATATCTCCTTTATACTTAGTAGCATAAGTGTGCTCTCTCTTCATACTTGGGGCATTTTCTTGGTTTGTTAAATTTTGTTAAAAAACTCTATTAATATTATAATACCAAATTGACCCAAACATTCTCAAATGTATTCTAATTTTGTCTAAATTAGTCTTTTAGCAATCTAACCTATTTTACTTATAATTTAAGCTTGATTTACAGATTTATGCTATGTTGCCATCGAAGATTAATTTAACATTAGCACCATATTTTTAAGGTTTCATATATAAAATTTTATCTTAAATTTATGTATCTCATCATTGAAGCTTGATTTACACAATTTTATGGCTTTGCTATCGGAGAATAATTTAGCATATGCACAATATTGGAAAGGATCCATATTTAAAATTTTATCTAAAATTTATGATAACTGGCTACTAACACTTTTCTTTTACATGAGTTTGGAATCAACCATGGCGAAGTTAAAATTAAGAAGATGCCAGAGCTCGAGTTTGATGCAGGGACCTTTAGTGTGTGAGACTAGCATGATAACCAACTACACCACCCAGATTGTGTGCTACTTAGTTAGAGGCTGAGATAAATTTATAGAAGTGAGAGGTTACATAAAAGAAAAATTGATGAAGGATAGTTAAGAGAAGTAAAATTCTTGTGAAAATGTATAACACAAAAAGGGCTAAAGAATCTAATGGAATCCTCTAACTTTCCTTTTTATTTGTACATATAGGCAGGCGCACATGCATACTTACATAAATTATATAATACTCACACACACAAATTTTAATACAATTAATAAGAGATGTGCTATTTTCAAAACAACAATATAGAAACATATATATATATATATGTGTGTGTGCGTGTGTGTGTATGTATAATATTTCACTCTTTTCTACCCTAATAGTCCTTGTCAAACCATTCGGTCTTGATGATAAAGGGCACCAATGCTGTTCTTAGATTTTAGTTCTATTCCCATTTCTCCATTTGTGTTATCTCATTTGCTATGATATCATTAACTAATGAGGAGTAAGAAAGATTTTTACTTTCGAATTTTGACACAGCATTTATGTGGAGAGGGACAAGAAAATAAAGGCCATGGTTCTTGCCTTGCATGAAGCAAGACATGATATAGAAATCTTCTCGTGTTATGGTGGTATGACTCTCTGTTCTCGGTCTAAGCACTTTGGTTACAATCAAGTGGAGAGTCTACATTTAAAATCAGAAATCTTAACTGGGCAAGTCCACTTGTTTCATGGATTGGTCAATTTGTTGAGTTCTGTAACTAGATTATCTACCTTTAATCATTCTCAAATGTTTTTTAGTTTTTTTCTAAATTAGTCCTTTATCTATGTAACCTATTTTACGTAGAATTCAAACTCGATGTGCACATTTTTGCTACACTGCTATCAAATAATAATTTAACATTAACAAAATAATGGAAAGGATTTATATATAAAATATTTTGCTAAATTTACGTAGCTCTTCATTTAAGCTTGATTTACACATTTTTACTTTGTTTCTATCGGAGAAAAATTTAACGTTAGCATAATATTGGAAAGGATCTATATATAAAATTTTATCTTAAATTTAAACTAACCAGTTACTAACACTTTTCCTTCACGTGAGTTTGGAATTGGCCCGACAAAGTTATATTTAGGAAGATATCTAAGCATGGGTTCAATTCGGGGACCTCAAGTGTGTGAGACTATCGTGCTAACCAATTATAGCATCTAGACTATGTGCTGCATAGTTAGAGGCTGAGACAAATTTATAGAAGTGAGAGGTTACACAAAACTAAAATAGATGAAGGGTATTTAAGAGAGGTGATTTAAGTTCTCGTGAAAATGTATAACACTAAAGGGCCAAAGAATTTGATGGAATCCTCTAAGTTACCTTTTTGTTTGTATATATAGGCACACATACATAAATACATAAATTGTATAATACTCACATATAGAAATTTTAATATAATTAATAAGAGATGCACTATTTTCAAAACAACAATATACATACATTTATATATGTATGTATATGTATAATATTTTACACTTGTATGCCCTCACCGTCTTTGTCAACCCATTTGGCCTTGATGAGAAACGAGGCACCAATGTTGTTCTTAGATTTTAGTTTTATGCCCATTTCTCTGTTTGTGTTTATCTCATACCAAACTAATGCGGCGTAAGAAAGATTTTCAGTTTCAGATTTTGACACAACAATTATGTGGAGAGCGATAAGAAAAAAAAGGTCAGGGTTCTTGCCTTGCATAAGGCTAGACATGATCAAGAAATCTTCTCCTATTACAGAAGCATGACTCTTTGTTCTCGGTCTAAACATGTGTAACAATCAAGTGGAGAGTCTACCATTAAAATCAAATATCATTACTTAGCAAGTCCACTTGTTTCATGGATGAGTCAACCTATTGAGTTAAGTAACTAGATTATCCACTTTTAAACTTTCTCAAATATATTCTAATTTTTTCTAAATTAGTCTTTCATCAATCTAACCTATTGTACTTATAATCCAAGAATAGTTTAACAAAGCACAATATTGGAAGGAATTCATATATAAAATTTTTTCTTAAATTGACGTAGATCTTCTTTTATGCTTGATTTACACATTTTTACTGCATTGCTATCGGAGGGCACAATATTAGAAAGGTTCCATGTATA
This sequence comes from Dillenia turbinata, assembly GCA_037126225.1. Lineage (NCBI taxonomy): Eukaryota > Viridiplantae > Streptophyta > Magnoliopsida > Dilleniales > Dilleniaceae > Dillenia > Dillenia turbinata. Next base: position 4,219,074 of record JBAMMX010000024.1, read on the forward strand.
AAATATTATCTTAAATTTATGCTAACCAGTTACTAACACTTTTTCTTTATGTAAGTTTGGAACCGGCCTTGACGAAGTTAAAATTAAGAAGATGTCTAAGCCCGGATTCAAACCGGGGACCTCTAGTGTGTGAGACTAGTGTGATAACCAACTACACCACCCAAACTGTGTGTTGCTTAGTTGGAGGATGAGACAAAGTTATAGAAGTGAGAGGTTATGCAAAACAAATTGATGAAGGGTATTTAAGAGAATTGATTAAAATTCTCGTGAAAATGTATAACACGAAAAGGGCCAAAGTATCTAATAGAATCCTCTAAGTTAACTTTTTTATTTGTACCAATAAGTACACCTACATAAATTCATAAATTATATAATACTCACACACAAAAATTTTAATACAACTAATAAAAGATGCACTATTTTCAAAACATCAATATACATATATAAATATACGTATGTATATGTGTATGTATAATATTTTACACTTCTCTGCCGTCACCATCCTTGTCAACCCATTTGGTCTTGATGAGAAGGGAGGCACCAATGTTGTTCTTTGATTTTAGTTTTATACCCATTTCTCCATTTATGTTTATCACATATCTTGCTATGATATCACTAACAAATGTGGAGTAAGAAAGATTGTCACTTTCGGATTTTGACACAGTAATGATGTGGAGAGAGTCAAGAAAATGAAAGCTAGGGTTCTTGCCTTACAAAAGGCAAGACATGATATAGAAATCTTCTCTTGTGAAGGTAGTATGACTTTGTGTTCTAGGTCTCAGCTTTTGTGTCACTATCAAGTGGAGAGTCTGCATTTAAAATCAGAAATCTTTACTTAGCAAGTCAACTTGTTTCTTGGTTGGGTTAACTGGTTGAGTTTTGTAACTAGATTATCAACCTTTAAACATTCTCAAATGTATTCTAATTTTCTCTCATTTAGTCTTTCATCAATCTAAACTATTTTGCTTATAATTTAAACTTGATTTGCATATTTTTGCTACGTTGCTATTGAAAAATAATTTAATATTAGCATAATATTAGAAAGGATTCTTATATAAAATTTTGTCTTAAATTTAAGTCGCTTATCATTTAAGCTTGATTTACACATTTTTACTACTTTGTTATCGTAAAATAATTTAACATTAGCACAATATTAGAAAGGATCCGTATATAAAATTTTATCTTAAATTTACGTTAACCAACTACTAACTTTTTTTTTTTTTTAAATGAGTGAGTTTGAAGTTGACCTTGATGAAGTTAAAATTTAAAAGATGTCTGAGCGCGGGTTCGAACCGGGGACCTCTAGTGCGTGAGACTAGCGTGATAACCAACTACACCACCCAGACTATGTGTTGCTTAGTTGGAGGCTGAGACAAATTTATAGAAGTGAGAGGTTATGCAAAACAAAAATTGATAAAGGGTAGTTAAGAGAAGTGATTAAGTTCTCGTGAAACTGTATAACACCATAAAAGGGGCCAAAGAATCTAAGGGAATCCTCTATGTTTACTTTTTTATTTGTACCTATAAGCACACATACATAAATTCATAAATTATATAATACTCACACACAAAAATTTTACTACAATTAATAAAAGATGCACTATTTTCAAAACATCAATATACATATATATATACGTATGTATATGTGTATGTATAATATTTTACACTTTTCTGTCGTCACCATCCTTGTCAACCCATTTGGTCTTGATGAGAAGGGAGGCACCAATGTTGTTCTTTGATTTTAGTTCTATACCCATTTCTCCATTTATGTTTATTTCATACCTTGCTATAATATCACAAACAAATGTGGAGTAAGAAAGATTGTCACTTTCGAATTTTGACACAGTAATGATGTGGAGAGAGTCAAGAAAATGAAAGCTAGGGTTCTTGCCTTGCATAAGGCAAGACATGATATAGAAATCTTCTCGTGTGAAGGTAGTATGACTCTATGTTCTAGGTCTCAACTTTTGTGTCACAATCAAGTGGAGAGTCTACATTTAAAATCAGAAATCTTTACTTAGCAAGTCCACTTGTTTCTTGGTTGGGTCAACTTTTTGAGTTTTGTAACTAGATTATCAACCTTAAACATTCTCAAATGTATTCTAATTTTCTCTTATTTAGTCTTTTATCAATCTAAACGATTTTGCTTATAATTTAAGCTTGATTTGCATATTTTTGCTACGTTGCTATTGAAAAATAATTTAATATTAGCATAATATTAGAAAGGATTCTTATATAAAATTTTGTCTTAAATTTAAGTCGCTTATCATTTAAGCTTGATTTACACATTTTTACTACTTTGTTATCGTAAAATAATTTAACATTAGCACAATATTAGAAAGGATCCGTATATAAAATTTTATCTTAAATTTACGTTAACCAACTACTAACATTTTTTTTAAATGAGTGAGTTTGAAGTTGACCTTGATGAAGTTAAAATTTAAAAGATGTCTGAGCCCGGGTTCGAACCGGGGACCTCTAGTGTGTGAGACTAGCGTGATAACCAACTACACCACCCAGACTATGTGTTGCTTAGTTGGAGGCTGAGACAAATTTATAGAAGTGAGAGGTTATGCAAAACAAAAATTGATAAAGGGTAGTTAAGAGAAGTGATTAAGTTCTCGTGAAACTGTATAACACCATAAAAGGGGCCAAAGAATCTAAGGGAATCCTCTATGTTTACTTTTTTATTTGTACCTATAAGTACACATACATAAATTCATAAATAATATAATACTCACACACAAAAATTTTACTACAATTAATAAAAGATGCACTATTTTCAAAACATCAATGAACATAAATATATACGTATGTATATGTGTATGTATAATATTTTACACTTTTCTGTCGTCACCATCCTTGTCAACCCATTTGGTCTTGATGAGAAGGGAGGCACCAATGTTGTTCTTTGATTTTAGTTCTATACCCATTTCTCCATTTATGTTTATTTCATACCTTGCTATGATATCACTAACAAATGTGGAGTAAGAAAGATTGTCACTTTCGGATTTTGACACAAAAATGATGTGGAGAGAGTCAAGAAAATGATAGCTAGGGTTCTTGCCTTGCATAAGGCAAGACATGATATAGAAATCTTCTCGTGTGAAGGTAATATGACTCTATGTTCTAGGTCTCAACTTTTATGTCACAATCTAGTGCAGAGTCTACATTTAAAATCAGAAATCTTTACTTAGCAAGTCCACTTGTTTCTTGGTTGGGTCAACTGGTTGAGTTTTGTAACTAGATTATCAACCTTTAAACATTCTCAAATGTATTCTAATTTTCTCTTATTTAGTCTTTTATCAATCTAAACTATTTTGCTTATAATTTAAGCTTGATTTGCATATTTTTGCTACGTTGCTATTGAAAAATAATTTAATATTAGCATAATATTAGAAAGGATTCTTATATAAAATTTTGTCTTAAATTTAAGTAGCTTATCATTTAAGCTTGATTTACACATTTTTACTACTTTGTTACCGTAAAATAATTTAACATTAGCACAATATTAGAAAGGATCCGTATATAAAATTTTATGTTAAATTTACGTTAACCAACTACTATCATTTTTTTTAAATGAGTGAGTTTGAAGTTGACCTTGATGAAGTTAAAATTTAAAAGATGTCTGAGCCCGGGTTCGAACCGGGGACCTCTAGTGTGTGAGACTAGCGTGATAACCAACTACACCACCCAGACTATGTGTTGCTTAGTTGGAGGCTGAGACAAATTTATAGAAGTGAGAGGTTATGCAAAACAAAAATTGATAAAGGGTAGTTAAGAGAAGTGATTAAGTTCTCGTGAAACTGTATAACACCATAAAAGGGGCCAAAGAATCTAAGGGAATCCTCTATGTTTCCTTTTTCTTTGTACATAGAGGCACACATATATATTGATGGTACGTGGCCTGACAGCCCATTACAGTAAGGACAGAATTGTTCATGTACATCATGCCCATGAACGATCGAATACATTCTTAGCCCTCTGAGCTCCTTAGCTAAATATTCTCTTTGCAGAGCACTAGCTTATGACTTCCAGCTATTTCAATCGCCCTAATCCTCGGTCCCTTGTACCTCTCGGTCATCCCAATCCTTGGTTGGTATATCTCATCATACACGAGCATCGTTGTTATGTGATTAGTATAACTTAAGCAAAGAAATAAATCTCTAACAAATTCGAATCTCACTACACCAAATACGAATCTTCCCTAAACTTAGGGAATTTTCTCTTATAAAGGAAACGGACCTCGGAAATCAACCCTGATAAGGTAGGGAGCCTCCATAACTACTTAAGTTTTCCTTAATCAAGAGGATTTCAAACCTTTCTAAAATCTTTTGAATCTTTGACTTTAGTCCCTATAATCTTAGAAGATCCCCTACCAGGAAATTAAGGTTTTTATACCCCAAAGGGCATACGGAACCTACTAGATAGCCATGAATATATATACTATTTAGAGGTAACAAACAAGCTATGTTCTGATCACCCTACACAAAAACACACAAAGCTATACAGGGCTAACACATGGTTGTCCATAGTCTGATTCTCTTTTATTCATCCCTCCTTCTGACTTATGCCGGCGGTGGTCTTTTGTAGGTTTAATTCTCTTGAATGAACAAAGAACTTCTCTGTCATCAATTCCTCCCTTAGGTTTATGGAGCAATTATTTGTGGAGCAAAAACCAACCTCAAACAGATTAGCGCGTTTGTGGGAACAGGCTAGGAAAAGGCTCATTTAGTATCTTGCCCCATTGCACTTTTGCTAATCATGCCTCCAAAAAGATGGTGTCAAAATACCTTTAAAGCTATATCTAAGGTGGATGGGCAAACGTCTAGCCCGATGGACCCCTTTTAGCTTATAGACTTGACTGACCCAACGGATACTCCCTTCGCCCAAACTCAACCGGTGAGACTGCCTTTATAGGTAGATACCCTACCATAAGTTATATGACAATAGAACCAGTTGACTCGGATCCCTATTCTAGCCTCTCCCAACAGAGCTCACCGATCCCAGATGGAGAGGTTCGAATCAAAACTTCAAGATATAAGTACACAATTGGAAGATCTCAACTGCGCTTGCCGGCAATAAGGATAAACCTCCCCCAAGGAATTTTTGGCAACCTCTCTGCATGATCCAAACAATCGGATAAAATAGGTAGAGGACCTTGTGGTTGCCGAACCGAGACATGCCAATGTTGGATGAAATGAGGCTGTTCAATACACAACCAATATTTTGCCTTTTGACTCAAAGATTTTTATGGAACCAATGCCATGAGATGTACTCCTTCCAACCATGGAAAGTTACAATGGTACGACCGATCCTCTAGATCATGCCACCCATTTCATAATAGTGATGATCTCAAGAGACAAGTCTAATGCCGCCATGTGCAAGCACTTCTCCACAACTCTGAAGTGGAATGCTTTGACTTGGTTAAACTGCCTACCTTTATTCAGTATCAGGAGTTTCTCCCAATTAAGGGAGTAATTTGAGGCCTACTTTGTGATCAGTTATAGGGTTAAGAGGAAATCTACTTCCCTCATCTCACTACGACAAAGGGACGATGAGCCCTTGAAGGATTTTGTAGAGAAGTTCAAAATAGAAATTTTGAAGGTTTTGGGCTTGGACCACTCTATAGCTTGGACGACACTACTAACCAGATCGTGGCCTTCAAGAATTAAGACCTCAATCACAAAGAGTCCCCAGCCACAATATAGGAGTTCTATTCACATGTCGAGAAGTACATAGCTACCGAGGAGGTAAAAGCATTCGACAGCAACGAAGCAAACCCAGTAGGATTGAACGTAGCCACTCTCCTTAACAACACTCTCCTAAAAGGACCTGGCTAGTACTCCCACCTCATTATAAATTCAATCAATATACACCTCTGAATGAAACACTGAACCAGATTCTATTGCAAATAAGAAGCAAGCCATATGTCAGGTGGCTAGGATGTCTTCCAAGCGATGACTCCAAGAAGGACCTAACACGGTACTATCACTTCGACCAAGATTATGGCCATCTAATAGATAAGTGTCAGAAATTAAAGGTTGATCTTGAAATACTAGTTCAAGTACAGAGTTTATCTAGGATGATCGTAAAGGTAACCCTCACCGAGAACTATAGGGGGAGAAACGGTGAGACGAGATGAACGAGCAATGTGGCCTGAGAAATATCAGGAATCAAATGAATAGGGTAATCCTTCACATATGGACCGGGCACCCTCCTTCAATGACTCCATCCTCTGACAATTTTCCTACTCTCCAGTTAACCAGTGTAACAGGAGCAGGCCCTTAATCAATATAGTTGATAATGGCCCCAATATTCCAGATGATCGAACTATCTTCCACTAAAGAAGTTCCCTCGGCTCATATTGGGAAAGGATAGAATCAAAAAAAACTGATAACAGTATTTGATGATGATGATGACCCATTGATCATCACAACGATGATAGGCCAATACGTAGTTAAAAGAATTTTTGTTGTTCAAGGAGCAGGCTACAACCTCCTTTAAATGGACACCATCAAGCGAGTGGGCTTCATTCGTACATAATTACAACGTCATGCTGGACCCATAAAGGGGCTTTTAGATGAGTGGTTATACCCTGAAGATGTTATATCTCTCCCCGTGATATTGGGGACACCACCGAACAACTCCATTACTACGACCACTTTTATTGTGGTAAAGTTCCCATCACCACATAATGTTATTCTGGGCCATCTAAGCTTGAATGCTCTGGAGGCACTATTGAGTATGAAGCATATGAAAATCAAATTCAAAATGCCTCTTGGCATTGGAACACTTAGCCGTGATCAGGACCCTTCGATTTCCCCACTGCAATAAACCTTACTCAATGTTTTATATTTTTTTGCTTTGGTGTTATCTCACCTATTGAAGTTTTCATTTTATTTTTTCTCTCTACGAGTGCTCTAATAGTAATGTCTTGGTTTTTCACATTTTATTACAGTAATGAAATACACTAACTCGCATTGGTTGTGAATAGTTATCACAAAGTACAAGCAATAAATTCTCTTAGTGCAACGCCTCCGTGTACCATCAATGCAACGCCTGGTACACTATACATCTTTAAGGCATAATGCCTCTGAGTACCATTAGCATAACACCTGGTACACTATACATCTTCAAGGTAAAATGCCTCTGAGTACCATCAGTGCAATGCCTAGTTTACTACACATCTTCAAGGCATAATTGCTTTCCGTACTATCGGTACAATGCCTTATGCACTATACATCTTCAAGGCACAACACTTTTAAGTATCGTCGGTGCAATGTTCGGTATGGCTTACATTATCTTACTCTCGATACGCCATGTACTCCAAAGGCGTATAGCCCTTACAATACCTTAGTACGCTGCCTCAACCTCTCTCGGTGCAATGTCAAAGGAGGCCTTACCTCGACGTTTCCACATAGCTCAACAAAGCACCTGACTGTATTCTAGCACAATTCAAAAAAAACTTCTCGACTTATGATATGATGTAGGCCTCATGTTCCTTCTGTAATGAACGAGGCCTCGCAGAGCAAAGAACACGGCCAGGAGACAATAAAATTGCAAGATTTCACTCAACATCGACCTTTAAAGGATTCCAAACCTAGTCTCACAGTCCTTGCCTAGGATATCATCTTGACGTTCCTGATCGAAGAAACTATCAAATAACAAAGCAATATTTTGGCAGCATGAAAGCCAAAAATGGAAAAAAATGGATTTCCGAAAAACATTAGTACAAAACAATATCACAAAAGAAAAGCGTAAAAGCAATAATAGATCAGAGAGAAAATGGATTTGGAGGTCTTTGTCACAAATTGGTTAAATTAGCCCGAAGTGTAGTAATGCATGAACCAGTAGCAATAGCTTCTTCAGAAGGGCCAACCCTGAGATTTTTGGCTAGACTTGGACCTAGCATATTGAAACTACTGACATCAACACCTTTAGTTGAGCCATGCTTTAAAACGGTCGATGGTTTCCTCAGTCTGACATAACTTCTCAGCAAGCTCCTGATAGTCACGTTCGTAAGTCTCCCTCAACTCTGTTACTTCATCCATAAAGCAACAAGTGCCTCCTCCTGTTCTCATGCCAGCTCTTTGACAGCCAGTCGACTTGCTTTGCTGTTATTAAGGAGATCTCTTAACTTCTCATCCTCTTCGAGGGCTACATCCATAACATCATACGAACACTCCATGTTTGCTTGTAACATCTCTATTTTTTTTCTTTTTTATATAGAGCAACAGATGCTACCTTCACATTCTCAGCTTCTTTCTAGGCCTTCTTGGCTCGAAGCTGAGAGATCTCCTTTTCAAAATGGTCCAACTGACTCTTTAGATGATCCACCAACTGTTCATTCCTTGTCTTTTAAAATTCGGCCATGGTAATGGCCTACAAAGAGAAGCAAGTTACATTAACTATAAGGGAAGCGATAGGTTAAATTAAAGCTTATCAAGAATAGCATATCTAAATTAGAAGAGCTACCATAGACTCGTCACTCTGTTTCACTGACAAAAGATTTAACTCCAATTCCATCCAGAGGAAATTAAGCCTGTTAGTAAACCTCCTCGCTTTAGCAATGTCAAGATAACAAAAATAGTGGTTATCATTGCTTACAGCGGCAGTTCCTCTCTCCTTCAAATGTTTCGATCAGTCAAATGACCAAATCAAAAGAGGATGAAGGGGGGTTGTGTGCTTTGGAATTGCCTTTTTACCCTTCCAGACATGCACTCAAAGAGCCTGGTTTTGTTCCCACTACCGCTTTAGTGTCAGAGACCTTATGGCCTTTTACATCCAAAGGAGGGGCTGGGGGTAACCCTCAGGGGGATATCAATTTACTCATTTTCCCTTTGGGAATAAGAGTGGTAATAGGGCACTCGTCACTTGACTCCTCCTCCGAGTAACTTTCTTTTTCCTTCCCTATTCCTTAGCCCATGGTGGTCAGTGATCCCAACAATCTATCGCAAGGAACTTCCATCTCAGCTTTCTTCCCTTTAACACCTTCTAGTAAAAGAACTAAATTCCCAAGTGCTGGAACTACCACACCTACAAAACTCAATTTATCACAATCTTTGACTTCCCCACTGCTAGGCGTCCAGACAAGTCTCCTCTTCTTCCTAGGAACATGATGGGGAAACACACCCTCAGCCACGCTCCAATTATCCTCACTCCTCTTTGAGCTTCCCTTTGCATAGGCCCTCATCGACTTTAAGGTCATAACTCGATCAAGGTCATTGGCCTCAACAAAATCAACAACATCAGAAAGTCTCTCAGCCCTCTTCTCCAACATGAACAACCTCTGAATTTGAATTCTCTCATCCAACAGAAGGTTGGCTAATTTAAACATTTCGTTCTCAATAAGGGCATCCACCCACGCAGCCCTACCCAATATCCTACAAAAAGTCCCAATAGATTTAAGAAAACTAGAATGCTAGGAAAACGCCGATGCCTTCAACCCAACCAAAGGCTTTGCATTAGCTATCGGCAACAATGGCACCAAATCTTTATTTACAAACTCTAAAAAAGAGAATTTGCTTCTCCACGACTTGTCAAGGGTCTCCCTATAGAAAAACTTCCACTCCGATTGCCATTATGTTTAAATGCAGTACTAGCCCTCTGTGGGACCCCTGCCGACTCACTTTCTCAAATGAAAGATAGAAGACAGAATTTCAAAATCAAATTTTAAGTGACAAAAACTCAACAAATTGGCTACCGCCACTATTAGCCACCATGCATTGGGAATTAATAAAGTTGGAAATACATTCCAACCCCTCAAACCAATGGACAATGGTCCTAAGTGAGGCACCCGCAACCCATACCTAACGTATTCCCTGTATATTCAAACACAACCCCCTGACATTTGGTTAGCCCTTTTCGCACTTGTAGGCAACCTCAATCGAAAATCACCACCTAGACCCATGTCTTTTAGCATAGATTCTAACCCCCACTCTATCATAACACTTTTAATTTTGCCAATCTTTTGGTGGTTACATGAATCAGAGCCCCTCGCCATGTTTGCTTTTTCCAAATTTCTATAAACCCTAAAAAGCATTAGGCTCCTTTCCTCTCTCTTATAAGATGACTATCTAAAATGAAGACACAACAACCAATTGCAAAGAAGCATATCAAAGAAGATTGAAGAAAAACAAAAAGACATGTACCATATTAAATGCTCCACTTTCGCACCAATCCCACTTAGCGAAAAAACTCATCAGTTTCGTGTCCTTTCGTATTCTTACACTACTCCTAAATGTCATTTCTACTAACTGACAATTAAGAGTGAGGACAAATGATGGCACATGACTTGATAGCCCATTGTAATAAGGATAGAATTGTTCGTTTACATTAAGCCCATGAACGATCGAATACTTTTCGGCCCTCGCAGTTCCTTGGTTGAATACTCTCTTTGCCGAGCATTAGCTTATGATTTTTGGCTCTCTCAATCGCCCTAATCCTTGGTCCCTTGAACCTCTCGGTTATCCCACTCTTCGGTAGATATATCTTATCATACATGAGCACCCCTATTGCATGATAAGTACAACTTAAGTAAAGAAAGAAATCTCTACCAAATTCGAATCTCTCCACACCGAATACGAATCTCCCCTAAATTGGGGAAGTATCTGTTATAAAGGAAATGGATCTCAGCAATCACTCTCGATAAGGCAATGAACCTCATAACTACTTAAGTTTTCTTTAATCGAGAGGATTTCAAACCTTTTTAAAATCTTTTGAATTTTTGACTTCAGTGCTTATAATCTCAGAAGATTTGATACCAAAAAATTACGATTCTATACCCCTAAGGGCATACGAATCCCACTAGATAGCCATGAATATGTACAATTTTCAAAGGTAACATACCAGGTATATAATGAACACCTTACACAAAAAACACATAAAGCTACATAAGGCTAACACATAGCTCTCCTTAGTCTAATTCTTTTATTCATCACTCTTTTTGACTTAAGTGTCAATGTTTTCTTCATTAGGACCACCCCCGATGGTCTTTTGTAGGTTTAATTCTTTAGAACAAACAAGCAACTCGACTGACATCAATTTCTCTCTCAGGTCTATAAACCAGTTATCTGTGGAGTTTAAACCCAACTCCAATACATACATACATAAATTATATAAAACTCATATACACAAATTTTAATATAAAATTTAGATTTATTTCATGTATTTGGAAGTGTGGAAAATCACAAAAATTAAATGAATCAGAATTTTAGGATAAATACCTTGATGTGTAGATCTCCAATAAATCAAACCACAAAGTCCCTTGATTAAAATGCATGGTCAAGATGATGATCACAAAGATCAAACCACCACTATGATTTCATTGCACCACAACCCTGAATCCAGTAATCTAGATGACGGGAGAAAATTTCCTAGATAAAATTTTCTTAATCCCTCAGTAGTTTTTGATGGGTCCCTTTTCAAAAAGGCTCACTGCATGAAACAGATTCCGTCCAACAGCGGCATAGGGCCCGCAATCCAGTATATCTAGATCACTCACATGTAAATGGGCCTATGTCACCTTGCTCTACTGATAGGTACTACCTTCCCAAATAGGTCTCAGTCATCCTAACTATCTAAAGGAGTCAAACTCCGTGGAAACCTACTCACCAACTATTCGGCTACGGATGATATTTACATGGTTTAACCTATAAGAGCATTCGGTAGAATCGAATGCTCTCCTCTTCTCTCTCCCGACCGATGGCTATCGAAGGAATTGAACACTCCTCCTCCCAGTCAGTAACACTCAACTAAATCCTGCCTCAATTGAGCTTCCTATTTTTTCACAAAACATATCTTCCTTATAAGGAAGGAAACCTTGAGGATCTAATCGATAAGGGGAAGAATCTTCCCATATAATTTAACTTCTTAAATGATGACCACATCAAATCTTTAACATTCAGGAATCTCCAGATTACTCCACAAGGAAACTAGGGTTGCAACAAGTTGTGATCACACAACTCTAAGAGGAACGCTATGTAAAAACTCTCAATGTACCTAGCCAAGTAAGTCCTCTAACTCAACATAGGACACACAAAAGGTCACATGGAGATTCGTCCTCCCTTCTTCTCAGTCTATTTATCCTTTTGAAAATCGCTCTTTCTGACTTGAGCATCAAAGCCTCCCCCGTCAGAGCACCCTCTGGTGGTCTTTTGTATGTTTCAAGCCTACTCATTGAGAACCTGTTGGAGTCATAAGGAGCCAGATCTGTGGAGTTGAAACCCACCTCCAACAGTTTCTCACCCTAAAGAATGCGTGTCTCTCTCTATCTCTTTAACCAATTCCCAATTGCCCTTTTTGATCTACACTTAATCAATTATTAGAGAGATTAACCCCCAACACATAAAGTGTCCCTTACGTGAGAGATTATTATAGGGATCTGTGGGGAGAAGTAGGGATAATGGGAGTTATCCCATTATCCTGAATTTAAATTTAAATAATTTGAATTGCCTCCCCAATAACCAAAAATGCCCTTATATGGGTATATTAACCAACATCTCCCACTTGCACATGACGACATTTTATGTTCATCACAAGATCACAACTAATGTGATCTTACACATCACCGTACTAGATTTTCATATAGGATGGGTGCCTTGCGACTGGTGAGTACACCTGTAAGCAAAAACTTCTTGATACACCTGTTAAGATGATCACAAAGCCACCATTAGTACAAAAGAACTCTTTATACCCCAAACTCAATATATTAAATCCATCGAGCCACTTTCCTCAATAAAAGTGATCTCCAATCATTGCTCGACTATGTATTCACTATCATGTTTTGAATCCAACTTGGATAAACCTGATATGTTGACCGGCGAGTATAACTTAATAATGTAATATTGATTGGCCTTCCTATTCCCTACTAGAAACCATCTATCTCAATTCAGTTGCTTTCCGAGACCTACCCCGTAGACCTCATTATCTTTCAGACCATTAGTAAGAAGACTAAAGTAGTATACTCTAAACCAAGACTTCAAAAAATATCCAGAAGTGATAAGGGTACTATTGGGCCCATTTAATGGGTCTCAAGTCTCACACAGTGGGCATAGAGATCATGTAAGACATGAAACTAATATTTAGTTGCATGAATGACTTGGACCTATATAATGAATTTTGATATTGTAAATTTGAACCATGAAATTTGGCAAAGGGATGCTTGGAGTTCATCAAGTTTGGTGAAGAAACTTATCATTTAGGAGTGGATTGTGTTGGATACTTGAGAAAATCGTGAAGCAAGTCCAAGGTAAACTTTAAATTCATAGTTTTAGGTTTCTATTTATCATTGAAATTAGGATGAATACCATAATTCATGATCTGAACTTAGAAGGGTGATGAAAGATTGGAATAAAGATAGAAACCTTGAATTTCTACAAACAGAACATTCTAACCTTGCTATTATTGTTTTATTATAACGTTTCCTACATATAGGCAAATTGAGTATGGTTTTATCCTTAAGAAACTAGACTTCTAGATCTTAAAAATGAGATATGATTTACTGGATTCTGATAAAAATTTGATTTTTAATGATTTTTCAAATTGATTAATTCTGCAGAGGAATCCCCTGTTTTACCCTATTTCGACTGAAAATTTGGTTCGATTTTGAGATACCTTCTAGGCTGAATTAGGCCAATCTCTAAATATAAAAATTATAGTTCTAATTCTTATCTTTAATTTGAGACAAAAGTCACATGATTTGGATATATGTAGCGAAAGTTATGACCATTTTCTTGTAATTACGCAGGTTGGTGTTATGCAGTTAAGGCAAACTGTGATAGACTTATATGTTTTTGTGTGATTAGAATGGATCTAAATTATAAACATAAAAATTGTTATTTTATGTCTAGTCTTTAGGTAAAAATTAGAATTTTGGTAATCCGAGGATGCTAGATCGAGATATAATTATTCTTTTAAGACATGAAGATGTGAAAATGAATATTGAATTAGGCTAATAAATGTTTTAAATATAGGAATACATCATCCATTTGCACATCATATACTTAGCTTTTTAGTAGCAATGGATAAATATCTAATCTAAATTCTATGTTGTGATCTACCTAACATTTAGGCAAAGATTCTTTGAATAATGATAAAATTAAGAACTTGGATTAGTGAGAATGCACACCCTCCCCAAACAGTGAGTGGGACTTTTATGTCTTGTTTAGTGAGAAATGTTTTTATGTGTTTTGAAAATCTTATTTTGAAATGTAGTTTTATAAGTCAGTTTGAGTGTGATGTATTCTCATGAAATGGTGATGTTGAAAATGTGAAATTGGAATGCTATTGCTACTTGATTTACATAGTTTTGTTGATTGATATTCATTGAGACAAAGATGAATTTGGGTTGCGAATTGGTTTTGGAATTTAATTGCAAATGAAAATGATATTTTCTAGTGACTAATTGTTCATCTAACTATTGTGGTTTATTGTTCACTTATGACCGGCTGGAGTAAGGGCAATATGAGTGGTGCCAAATTTTGAATTGGGGTAGTGTGATTGGCAGGGTTTACCTACCCAAGGTTACGGTTGAGCAGCCATGAGTCACCAATGGCGATGTCCAAGCCAACACTAAGGACAAGACATTTTGTTTTTTAATTAATTGAATGAATAAAACCCTTGGTGGATCCCTTCCTTGACCTCGACTAGAGTCTCGGATTGGAAAGTATATTTTCTGTGGTCCCAAAGTTTTGAATGAAATGCAACCCATTTGATAAAAAGAGAAATGTTTTACTTTGAACATATTAATTGTTAATGCTTTGTGAATACTTTGTGATCTTGTAAATAATTTTGTAATGATAACGTGGAATTGTTGATAATGATTTTAGGACATTGTCACACTCCCATCATTGGCATGTATATAGATTTCTCACTCACTAGGTATATTTGTACTCATCCCATTCTTCTTCTCTTCAACTTTTAGGTTTGTGGCTACTAAGTACAGATAAAGGACCTTCTTTTGTGATCTATGAGATACACTTTGGTTGAAACCATACATTTAATGTAAGATAGTTCATTTTGGCATACTTAGTTGTAAATGGATCAAACAAAAAGGTCAATGGAAGCTGAATTATGTTGTATTATAGTTTACTTGTATAAGTTTTAACACTTTTGTATTGTACATCTTTATTTTGATTGGTCACTTGTATATAAGTTATGGGAACTTTATTTATCCTATTTTGAAGGAAACCTTATGGACAATGATTTATGACTATAGAGAATTGTATAAAGATTAAGTTTAGGTAGATAATAGAGATTATCCTTGTGGGGTCTCAGAGTACGTGCCCAGGGTTACAGGTAGTTCAAGGCAACATGGCGGTTGTCATGTGCTCGGGTCAGAGGACCAAGGTGTGACAATTTTATTGGCATTAGAGGTTAGGTTGGTGATTTTATTGGTTAGGCAAGTCTTGTGTAGGGTTAGATACGTATGCATATGTTAATTTGTTTTTGTGAACTAAATCTTATCTTCTTTCATAGTTGATGGTACCTAAGAGACGTATGAGGGGAGTTACTTCCCTCTGTGTTGAGAATGTTGCTACCTCTTCTTCTCGTGCTCCAATACCACTTGAACTATTGGAGATTCCTCATCCTCCCATGGTGGCCTTCCAAGAATATATGGAGTGGTGGAGTAAGTATTGAGCTAGGTTCTACCCTCAAAATCAACTCGAAACCTAAACACCACCTCCACTACCACCAAACCCTATAAACCCCACTATGCCTCCGGTGACGGCTATACCTCCTATGCCGGTTGCCGTATCCTCTACTCGTCCCACCACTACCCTATCCAAAGTGATCAAGGAAGCTCAACAGTTAGGTTGTGAAACCTTTACCAGGGTGAGTGATGCTACGGTAGTTAAGGATTGGATAAATCGAGTCGTGGAAATCATGCAAGATATGAATTTGGATTATCTATATATGACTATAATTTAAATTCTTTAGCAATGACACCAGATATTTTGCATGATAATATTTATATGTTTTGGACCTTTGAGATTGCATGAAGGGAAGTTGATGTGTTATTATATTGTATTATGTTTAAATATGGAACGGAGTCTAGTGGTACAAATAGGGAGTTTTTACGTGAGAAAGGGAAAATAACCAATACCAAGTGACATGAAAAGAGTAGAGAACTGTAGTGCCAGATATATTTTATGAACATAGTTTTGGAATGTCTAAATGAAAACTATTTAGGACTAGAGTGATGAATGTTAGTCTAACAATACTATGGTTGAAAATCTAACTTTGGAGAAATTTTCTGTGAATAATTATGATGACTCTCTTCAATCAAAGTGCATATGTGTTGATTGATATTGGTGCTGATAGATCTTTTGTTAGTACTACATTTTCACGACATGCTGATAGAGAGTTGTCTCGTCTTGAGGATGAAGTGCTTGTACAAACTCCTCTGGGTGAGCTGTTATTGAGAAGTTCAGTATATAAAGGTTATAAAGTTAAGTTTGGAGAAATAGCATTGGAGGTAGACTTAATTCTTATTAAGATGCATGATTTTGATGTAATATTGGGAATGGATTGGTTATCTCAGTATAGAGTCATGGTGGATTGTTTTATAAAAGGGTTGAGTTTAAAAGGTCGGAAACCTCAAATATGATATTTATTGGGGAACACCGAATATTGCCAACTTTTGTGGTCTTGGCTTTGGAGGCTTGAAAGATGATTAAGAAGGGATGCCAAACTTATTTAACTCATGTGATTGATATAACAAAAGAGGGTCCAAACTTAGAAGATATTTCAATAGTGAAAGAGTTTTTAGATGTTTTTCTTGTGGAATTGCCAGGATTACCCTTAGATTGAGAATTTGATTTTGTAATTAATTTACTCTCGGGAATAGCACCAATCTCTATCCCCCTTATAGGATGGCTCCAGCGGAGTTAAAGGAGTTTAAGGTGCAGTTGAAAGAATTGATTGACAAAGGGTTTATTAGGCCAAGTTTTTTATCATGGGAAGCACCAGTTTTGTTTGTTAAAAAGTAAAATGGTACTTTAAGGCTCTGTGTTGACTATAGGCAGTTAAATCAGGTGATAATATAGAACAAATACCCTCTCCCTATGATCGATGACCTTTCTAATCAATTACAAGGAGCATGTGTATTTTCAAAGATTGATCTTCAATCGGGTTATCATGAACTAAAAATCAAGGAGAGTGACAACCATAAGACTACTTTTCGGACTAGGTAAGGCCATTACGAATTCTTAGTGATGCCTTTTGGCCTAAGAAATGCCCCAACTATTTTTATGAATCTTATGAATCGAGTCTTCCACCAGTATTTGGATAAATTTGTGATTGTTTTCATAGATGATATTCTGCTGTATTTTAAGAATGATAAAGAGCATGCAAGGCATCTTCAGGTCATACTTCAAATACTTATAGAGAAACAGTTATATGTAAAAGTCTCCAAATGTGAGTTCTAGTTGAGAGACATTAGTTTTCTTGGTCATATTGTATTTGGTAAAGGAATTTTATTAGATCCTAAAAAGATAGAGCAATCCTTAAGGGGAGCAACCTAAGAATGTCACTGAAATTCAAAGTTTCCTAGGGTTAGTAGGATACTATCGAAAATTTGTTGAGTAATTCTCATTGATAGCAGCTCCATTAACAAAGTTAACTCAAAAAGGTGTCAAATTTGAATGAGATGCCAAATTTATGTGTTTTGAAAATCTTATTTTGAAATGTGGTTTTATAAGTCAGCTTGAGTGTGATGTGTTCTCATGAAATGATGATGTTAAAAATGTGAAATTGGCATGCTATTGCTAATTGATTTACATAGTTTTGTTGATTGATGTTCGTTGAGACCAAAATGAATATGGGTTACGAATTGGTTTTGGAATTTAACTGTGAATGAAAATGATGTTTTCTGGTAATTGATTGCTTATGCAGTTATTGTGGTTTATTGCTTACTTATGACCGATTGGAGTAAGAGCGGTACGAGTGGAGACAGATTTTGGATTAGGGTAGTGTGATGCTGGGGGCTCACCTACCCAAGGTTATGGTCGGGCAACCATGAATCACCAATGACAATGTCCAAGCCAACACCAAGGACAAGACATTTTTTTTAAATAAATGAATAAATAAAATGCTTGGCAGATCCATTACTTGACCCCAACAATGTCTCGGATTAGAAAATATGTTTTTGGTAGTTCTAAGGTTTTGAATGAAATGTAACCCATTTTATGCAAAGCGAAATGTTTTACTTTGAACACATTAATTGTTAATGCTTTGTGAATACTTTGTGATCTTGTAAATACTTTTGTAATGATAACATGGAATTATTGATAATGATTTTAAGATATAATCACACTCTCACCCATTGGTATGTACATAGATTTCTCACTCACAGGGTACATTTATACTCATCCCATTCTTCTTCTCTTTTACTTTCATGTTTGTAGCTACAAAGTACAGATAGAGGTTATTCTTTTGTGATCTGTGAGATCCAGTTTGGTTGGAACTATACATTTCATGTAAGATAGTTCGTTTTGTCATACTTAGTTGTAGATGGATCCATGAGAAAGGTCAATGGAAGCTGAATTATATTATATTATGGATTACTTGTATAAACTTTAATAGTGTTGTATATGTACATCTTTATTTTGATTGGTCACTTGTATATAAGTTATGAGAACTTTACTTATCTTATTTTGGAGGAGATCTTATAGATGTTGATTTATGATTATGGAGAATTGCATAAGATTTAAGTTTAGGTTGATAATAGAGATTGACTTTGTGGGGTCTGGGAGTGCGTGCCCAGGGTTGTACGTAGTTCAAGGCAACACGGCGGTTGGTTGATTTATTACACTTGGTATGAAACACGTGCTATAGTGTTATTCCCCTATATCTCAAAAGGGCATATGTTAGATTTTTCTAACACTGTGAAGGTATAGGACTTAGTCTACCCATAAGATTTTACCCAAAGATCTTAGAGAGGGTACCTCAGAAACAATATCACTAAAGGCAGGTGATATTTGAGATCACAAATCGGACTACTTATAGGGAATATGGATGTAGGTATGATCATGTTGGTCATGTCGCATATAACCTCATCTTGAATACGTATGAGGGTGACTTATGTTCCAATAAGGCCACTCTTAAAACATCTTACGTCTAAAAGCTGTCTCATCCCCATTCACTCAAAGCTGAAGGTGGTTACTCGTTGAGTCGACCCTGCCTGCCTGACATATCCTTTTATTACAACACATCTCTAAAATATATAACAATCAATAAGTGCAATAAATAAATAACTGAATAATGCTCGTATGTCATATATAATAATAATAATCATCAAAATATCAATGTAGTACGCAATAAGAAATGTCAAAATATATGTAAACCCAATGACTACTTTTGTCCTATAAAGGAATCTCTCTTAATGGGTTTGGTGAAGGGATCAACCACCATGCCGTGTGTGGAAATGTACTTAATCATTACTTCACCCCTCTCGATGATCTTTCTCATAAAATGATATCTGGTATCGATGTGCTTAGTCCTACTATGATATTTATGGTATTGGATATATGTAATAGTAGCCTGATTATCATAGTAAATCATCATTATCCTCCTACTATCTTCCCCAACCCCTAAGTCATCCAGAAATTTTCATAGCCAAACACTTTCTTGAACTGCTGCTGAGCATACCACAAACAAAGCCTCCATCGTAGATAGAGATATATAGGTTTGCTTCTTGCTGCCCAAGGTATGGCACCGTTATTGAGTAAGATAGCAAAACCTGATGTCAATTTGTGTTTATCCAGATCGCCACCCTAGTCGGCATCTGAATACTCAATGAGACGCAAATCACCTCCTTCGTAATATAAGAAAGGTCCATAGTTCCCTTGAGATATCTCAGAATCCCTTTTACTGCTCTCCAATGATCCCTTCTAGGATTATATTGATACCAACTTACCAGACAAATTGCAAAACAAATGTCTAGTCATGTACACAACATCACATATATCAGACTACCCACTGCACTGGTGTAAAGGATTTTACTCATCTCCCTTATTTCTTTCTAAGTTTTAGGACTCATGTCAAGACTCGGGCCTTCACCTTTAGCAATGAGAGTATCAATGGGATTGCAATCTGTAACACTGACACTGCGGTGTTCGTACTAGTGTACTATTTTCAAAATATATATATAAATAAAATATTCCTCAGTTTATATATATAGAGAAATTTTTATTTATATTAATTTTCAATTTTTGGGTCTTTAAATTGAAATTTTTGGTATATTTAAAGTATCTGTATCCGCGATTTGCAGTGTAAAATGAGTATAAATATACATATGAATGTTTGTTCATTTATTAATTTATTTACTTACTCATGTAATTATTTATAAATTTATTTTATAAAAAGAAATATATATGTAAATAAAGAATAAAGAATAAGAATAAAAAAAAGGGAACGAATTAGGGTTAGAAAACCCTAACCCTTTTCCCTCTCCCTCTCATCGCCTCTTCATCACTCGCGACCCGCCGCCTCCCTCACCTGAACCCTCTCCCTCCGCCTCTTTCCTCCGCCATCAACTACCATTAACCGCCACCGATCACTTTCTCTCTCCATCTCCCTTTCTATCTTTCCCCTTCGATCTCTCTGTTTCTCTCTCTATCTCTCGCTATCTCACTATCTCGATCTTTCCCTCGATCACGCTCTCTCTCACCCTCCACCGTGAACAATCGCACCAACCACCGCCACACTCTCTCTCAATTCCCCTCTCTGTTCTCACTCTCTATCACCTATTTCATTATCTGTCTCTTGATCACTCTCTGTCTATTTTGCTCCCTCTGTCTCTCTCTCCCTTCTCTCTCTATTCCTTCTCTTTCTATCACTCTGCTTTCTTCCTCTTCCCGCGAGCGCCAACAACCTTTCCCCTCTCCTGCGCACACGCTATCACAGAGCCCTCTCACTCTCTTTCGCTCACTTGCACGCGGGCCTCCTTGCTGCAACCCTAGCTAAAGCCCAAACTGCAGTCATCAACCGACCCTTGAAAACCCTAGGTCGTCGCTTCTTCACTGTAGGTTTTAGGCTAATTCGACTGGCGAACGAAAGCTAGGTCTGCGATCCGAGGAACCCTAGGTGAGAGAAATGCAATCTCTTCAACATTTGAATTAATTTTATTGAATTTAGGTTGAAATTAGAATCGGAAGCTATATATATATTCTGAAATATGTTAGATTCAAAGGAAATGTATTTTCCTGAAAATTTTGTATGAAATTATTTAGGTTAAGCTTAGGATTTGATATAAATTGGGTTGCGTAGCATGATAGAATGTGTTAGATAATGATACAGCTTTGTTTGGCTCATTTGTATAGCTTTCTTTGAAATTGGATTGAAATATGCCTAAAAGATTAAAATGGAATTATGTAAATTCGAGAAAAAAATAGAAAAATTGATAAATATTGGGAATTAGGTCATTGGTGAGCCAAATGATTCGAAATTGATGAAACGAGAATCTAGAAAGGAGATTGTGTAAATTAAGGTTGTATTAATTAGGAAAGAAAATTGAAAATCCTTTAATAGGCTTTTATTTGATGTTAAATTGTGATGATTTGATTAGGTTGATCTTTTTGGAGACTCGAGGAGTCAAATTGGATTGATTGTGAAAATAGGGAGTGACCACCCTCCCTAGAATGTGAGTGGGACCCTAATCTCTTGCATGAAATAGTGAAATCTGATTTTATCGTGTTTTTAAACAAAACATGCTTTGATATGCATAGATTCGACGTGTGATATTAAATCTCAAATCTATTTTGTGATTATTGGAGTGTCGTAAACTCATGTTTTCTATGACTATGCATCCATGTTTGAAATGAAACAAAATTGTGCCATTACTTGAAAACTTGATAAGTTTCCTTTTCTACCGTTGCATTAGTATGCTGATTTAAAATGATTTGATGAAATGTATTGGCACGCGGATTTGAAATGCTTTGATGAACTATGTGGCTTGGATGCCCACTAGTTATGTGATGATATGATGTGATGATATGATGAGATGATATGACTTGATTGATTCCGTAGCTACGAAGGGCGTTTGTAGTGCCACCGGGATGTCCGGATACGCTTCTGTAGGAGGTATCCGCAAACATCACATATATATACGATAGGCGCATCCGGTTGAACCCACATCGGGGGAGAACGTGTGTCCATCACCGTCTACCACCGGGCGGGGTCCTATTAACGAGTCTGAGTAAGCCATTGGCAGCTAAGCTCAGTGCCAATGTCGGGATAGAGAGTGACTTTTGCACACTTTGCATAATAAAACCCCCGATGCACCTATCCTTGGTCATGGTTGACCTTTGCCAGGATCCTTTCGGCTTGCTATTTAATATACTTGATTTTTAAATGGATACATATATGTATGATATCGTGTGATCGATTAAATGATTTCATTTTACTAAACATACCATGTTTTATTGCAAATCGTGAATTACTGTTTACGGATAATGTTGTTTGACACTCCAATAGTTCACCTACACTATTTGTGCTTGATATTAATCCCCTCACTCACTGGATATCTTCCTTGATACTCACCCCTCTTCTTTCCTCCCTCAGACAGGATTATTGTGCTAGAGCGACACTTCAGACTATAGAGGTTGTGGTGGATCCGGTATTCATGACGGTGAGGTCTAAGATTAAGTTGAAATCTGAATTTCGCACTTTATTTCGACCCTGCGAGGTTTTGATATTGAAGTCCGTAGTTGGCCGTGTACATATTATGGGATGACTGTATAACTTATGGACATTTATTTGCGAAACTCTCATATTTCACTTGTATCGAGGCATTTGTAAGCATTTAAAATATAACTTGGGAATTTATTGTACAATTTGTATAAAATTTAGGCCTGCTCGGTGTGGCAGCTGCTCATGCTCTAGTTGGGCATGACAGTAGAGGTCTGTGGTTAGGACTGCTAGTACTTATATTAGCCTTGCGTTGTTTTGGCTGTCCGCTGTGGATTGGTTGATAGGATTTGAATGTGGTGATTGTTGTGAGACCGGGATGACCATTTATTTATTAGACAGGATGGATGTCCATTATACAGGTTTATTTGTACATGGGAGACCTCCAAATTATGGGAAGGTTCTGCCCGATTTTCTATAAAAATGTAGTCGGCATCTAGGACAACAGGCGGCTACTCACGACCCCGGTTTGGAGCGTGACACAATCACTCATCTTGAAGTGCTCAAAAACCTTCTTGATGTATGACTCTTGTAAAAGAGCCAACACCCATCTCGAGTGATCCCTTTAGATCCTAACTCTAAGAATAAACTGAGCCTCACCCATGTCCTTCATATCAAAACTCATTGATAATCATGTTCTAATAATCATTAAATACTCTTTGTGGTTCCTAGCCCACAGAATGTCATCCACATATAAGGACATGGTCACAAAAGAGTTAGTTGAATGTATCAAATACACACAATGATCCTCCTCGATCATCATGAACCCATAAGATATCAATTCTTTGTGAAATCTCAAGTACTACTGCCTGGATGATTGTCTAAGGCCATATATCAACTTCCAAAATCCACAGAACATATCCTTTTGACCTATAGGAACAAAGTCAGATGTTGCTTCATGTAGATCTCCTCATCCAAATTTCCCTTTAAAAAAGTAGTTTTGACATCCATCTATTGCAACTCTAGATCCATATCTGTGATAATTGCTAAAAGTAAATGGATCATGTTAAATTTGACTATAGGGGTGAAAGTTTTCTCATAGTCCATGCCTTTAGGCTGAGTGTAACACTTGGCTACCAGACAAGTTTTATACCTCTCTACCGATCCATTAGCCTTTCTTTTGATCTTAAAAACTCACTTGTTCCCAATGATCTTTCTACCCGTAGGTAGATCAACTAAATCCCAGACCTCATTGATTTTCGTCGAATCCATCTCTTCTTCCATGGCCTTCAACCAATGGTCTTTCGTAGGACCCTCAAGAGCATCTTGGACCATTTTGAGCTCCTTATCATCCTCAAGAGTCACAATGAGGGTTAATACACAACTTAGTTGCACATAAGTCTCTAAAGAAATTATTGAGTTCTGTTAAAGCATCCCAAACAGCATTAGGCACAAGGTTACAGAAGGCAATAGGGATCAATCTCTACATAAAGATGTGACAATCATGACTCTTCATCTCATAAAATTTACATTACTCTAAGCTCACACATCGAGCCAAGTTTAAAGTATATCCATTAGGAAACTTCAAATTTTTCACCCAGTGACATACATCTAATATTTAATCTTTATTTAATGTGTATGAAGCTTTTGGCTTCCAAATCCTCCCATTCATTTCTTTTAATTCTAATTTAGGGCATTTGCAATACAATCCCAAATCAAGTTTTGCCTTAACATTGTCCTTGGTTTTTCCTTTAATATCCATAACAGTGTTAAAGACATTATCAAACATATTTTTCTCAATATGCATTACATCCAAATTATGACAAATAAGAAGTGTTTGCCGATAAGGTAACTCCCAAAATATATTTTTTTTCACCCAGTTGTGTTCAACCCCAAAACCTTGAATAGTTTGTTTACCACATTTTCTACTGAAGATAATATCAGGAAGACAAGATACTCGATAAAACATCTTTTCGCTAGATAGTCAAGGAGGAGGCTCATAAATCTCAACTTTTCCTTTACAAAATTTATCCCTTTGCTTCCGATATGGATGATCAATATGAAGAAATTATTGATGACAATCAAAAGATGAAGTCTTTCAACCATTAGAAAAAATAAAAGACTTCATGTGCTCAATGTAATAAGGGCAAGCTAACTTTCCATGAGTGCTTCATCCAGACAACATCACATAATTAGGAAAGTCACTTATTGTCCATAGAAGTGCTGCCCTCATTTAAAAGTTTTGATTTCTTGAAATATCATAAGTGTAAACACCTTCAGTCCATAACATTTTTAATTCTTCAATTAAAGGTCTCAAAAAGACATCAATATGGATAATCTGACTTAGAAAAATGAAATGCTGCTTTATACACATAGAAAGAGGCAAATTATGCACAGTGATAAATATTGACCAACAAGGGTAAGGAATGGTTGAATAAAGGGTTAAATCCATCTATGCATAATCCTAAGTGCACATTTCGAGATTCAGAGGCAAAAGATGGATGAGTGCAATCAAAATTCTCCCACGCTTTACCATGGGCTGGGTGTGTAACAACTTCATCATCACTACGTTGATTTCTAGCATGCCATGTTCTGTGCTTTGATATAGCTCTTGACATGTAAGGCCTTTGAATCTTGGTGTTAAAGGTAAGAATCGTGACACCGTATTTGGTACTTTCTTTCATCTTCTACAACCAACATTTCTTATTTTATATCGAGGATAACCACATACCACACATTTGGTCTTATCCCAATTTTCTTGATAACATAACATGCAATAATTTTCACAAATATCAATCTTTTCATACCCATGCCAAGTTTTTTTAACAGTTTCTTTGCTTCATTGAAATTGCTTGTCAACTTTGAATTTTCGGGTAACATAGTTTGTATAATCCTATTGATACGATCATAACATGCTTCACTCATGTTGAACTTTGACTTACAATTTAACAATTGTGATACAACTAACAACATTGTTTGCTTTTTGCATCCATTCCATAATGGTTTTTCAGTATTTTTTAACAACTCATAAAACAATGCCGCATCTGGATTTGGTGGCTCAGTATTCTCAACATTCATGTGATCATAACTGCAACTCTAATCAAACTGAGGGCCTAATGTATCCACAACCATGGATCTATATGGTACTTTAATATCCTCGCTACGTCTAGATGATTGTCCTTCAATTCATTCTCTATTTCTCATTTCTCCATGAGAAACCCAAATGGTATAACCATTAACAAACCCTCTTGAGAAAAAGTGCACCATGACATCATCTCGATTACAAAATTTATGATTCCGACAGCTACGACAAGGACATCTAATCTTCAATCTATCCATGAACTTATGTTGAGAACATGCAAAATTCAAGAACTCATTAACAGCCTTAACAAATTCATCTGTCAAGTACCCATTAGCTAAGTGACGATACATCCAACTATGATCGATGGACCCCAATTCAAAGTAAAAACTATATAAGAAATAATAAATGTAGTATATAAATAAGAGATTTGAGACCAAAGAAAACAAGGGAGAATGGAAACCAACATCATCATGTGAGGCAATTTTAAGTTTCAATAGGATTTAAGGTTATGACCCTCCCACAGCACTCAGGTAAACTACATTATGACCCTCCCTATCATGACCATATCAATAAGATTTAAGGTTCAAAAATTGAACAGATCAGGTATAATTTCAGGGGGTTCAAAAGTTTATATGGAAAAGATGCAGAAAATGCAATAGTTTAAGGTCACAAAATCACAAAACTGAAAAAGGATAATGGTTTAATATGCCTGATCCTTTCAATATAATCAAACAGGTAGGAGTCTGAAGGAGAGAAGCCCTTATTCACAAAGTAATACTTTTCAATCCTTGCAAATGCCTACAATGCAAAAAAAAAAGCAAGCATTGCATAGTCTGTACTAGGATCAACAGCAAACAAAATCATTTAGAGAATCTAATTTGTGCACGTAGACAGACCTTTTATCTGCAAATAACACATATTAAGTTTACAAAACATTAATTCAAATAATTTTGATCAATAACCAATAAAAGGATTAAATCACATTACGGACTTCAGATATTTAACTAAATATAGCACAAGAACAATAACCAACTTTATTTATTTTTTTATTCTCAAACATTTTGCATGGCCAAAGAAGGTATCATGGAGTTTACTAGTAGCCACTACGTTTAACGGCATAAAAAAACCTCTTTACCTATAACAACTTTTAACAATACAAATAGAACAGAATAAGACTAAATTTTGTGACTCCACAATACAAACAAAAGAGAAGGTATCAATGGCAATACTCGACAATACCCGCCTAAATTTTGTGACTCCAGAAAATAGCACAATGGTGCCATCAAAACCCATAGTTTGGACAAGTATCAAATTTTTAGCTCATATTGCTCTTGCCCTAAGAATCTGAAATAAAGTAACTAGATGGATCAGAAAAAAGAAACAAACAGAACAGAACAGAAACAAATGCGAGCCATAGATTCAACTGAACCATTCTTCACAAACGAACCCCATAGATTCAACTGAGCCATTCTTTGTAAACAAACCCTAATCTTATTCGAGCCAAATGCGAGCCAGATGCATCTCAAAATCAGATTTGACTCTCACACAACTCTCTGATAAGTAGTTAATGAATCAGATTTGAGCCAAATGCATCTTAAAATCCTAAAATATTTCAATGTATTTGTTATATTGACCAACAAATTTCACTCCAAAATTAGGGTTGATGAGTTTGACTAAACCATTTTTCACAAAAAACGCTTATCTAAGTGAGAGAGAGAAAGAGAGAGAGTGAGAGAGTGATGAACATCAAAACGGGTTGACGACAATGGCAATGAAGTCAATCAGACTTCGTTGACTTCCCCATTGACGAGAGGTGGCGAGGAACCAAGGAGAGAGACAAGAGAACTTTTGCGTCTTTTTTTTAACCTAGAAGGATACAACGATGGATCTGCGATGAAAAATATCCGTCGCTAATCCATCGCAAAATGTAAGTTTATGTATTCAACAGAAACAATTCTGTTGCTAATCTGTTGCTAATCTATTAGAAATATATCCTATAAAAAACAAAGCTATTTCACTCCTATTATACCGTTGGAACTAGCAATGGAGTCAGAAATATGTTTGGCGCAATAATAATTAATTTTGCAAGTGTTTTACCATTGGATTTAGTGACGGATTTTTTTCTATTGCTAATTCTGTCGCTAAATCTATCGCTAATCTCTTGTTAATTTTTACTTTTTTATTTGTAAAATCCAATATTAATCTGTCATAATTCTATCGCTATTAGCGACGGATAATTTTCCATCGCTGATACCCTATTTTCTTATAGTGAATGTCTAGATTTTGTTAATTAAAAAACCCTTAAACAATCTACCATATTTTCAAATGGCGTATCAATTAGAATTGAAACTTCTTTTTAGTGCAATATCGATATATAAAATAATATCAAAGCTTACTGAGGGTATGTGTATATCAAATTATTTTAGGGTTTAAATTTAAATAATTAATTAAAGAACTTAAAATCTATTTTTATACACAAAGATAATAATAATTTCACATTTATCCTCTTCCAATTCAATACCTACTTGAATGAAAGTAACAATTTGGGGGGCGGAATATGAACATATGCTTTGAGGATGGAGAGAGGCTTGAGTGGACAAGTGGACAAGGAAAGAGAAGAAAGGAAGGGTGGGGACAATAAGAGGGAGAATGATATTCAAAATAAATGGGAAGGAATGGACAAACTCAAATGAATGTGACTTGGATATCCACTAGTAACATATCTATATATTTGAAACCCCACAAACACATAACCAAAGTCAATCTCATAATATGACATGTGAATTTATATGCCTTGTATCACAGTCCCAAGTCCCACCTCTTAACAGCACCACCCCTCTTGAATCATAAGTATGGGGTTGCTATGCTAGGGCATCAAATAAACTCTCTCTCTCTCTCTCTCCCTCTCCCCCTCCCCAATGTACGGTCTAGGTGGGGTCGAGGGATTGTTCAAATGAATTTATGGGCAATGATTGCTAGTATTTTCCACTAAAAGTGGTGCAAGAAACACTACCATGTTATCAATTCAGAGAGCTATGATTAGTTATAGACAACACATGGGTCTGTATTCTGGCAACATACTTGAAATTTTTTTTTTTTTTTTTTTTTTTAGGTTTAGCCAAAGTGAGCACTGATTTACATAAACTCTTGGTGGTTTCAAATGTAGGCCATTCCTTTGAACCTTTTCTTCTGCTATTTCCAACCTTAACCATTTTGATTTAAAAGTCATTGTGACTCAATGACCTTATTGTCACTCAATGAGTCTTGTATGAAGATTTCAAACCTTAGTCATAACTATGATAGCTTTATTGAGTCATAACAAGGTCATTGTGACTATGATAATGTGAGGCTCATTGAGTTTGGTCAGAATGGATAGCTGTTTATAAAGCACCTTGGCATAAATTCCACCATTGCGGATCCGCTTACTAAGGGAATGCTACCCAAAATGTTTCATAAGCACACTTCTCATATGGGTATCATGTTGCTTGAGGATATATAGTTTTAGTGAGAGTTACTATTTTCTCATGCTCTTTTTATAGACATTTTTCAATTGTACATAAGGATTATTTTCTTTAGAAATAAAATTCAATTTTCATTACACTCTAATATTAAGTATAATTGATCTCATTTCAATTTAAGAAGGATGAATTGCAAATAGACGTGTTAAAAATCACATTGCATGTAATTTTCATACTATACATCCGCATCATGATTCATGTCATTCAGTTGTATTGGTATACATGATCTTGGATGGGTCAACACCAATCAAATTTTCTGTCAACACCAACTCTATTCTTGGCTGTTTTTTATCTAGTGCTTAGTGGGAGTTGACTACTCTTATGCTTTTAGTCAACTGCTCCTTGGTCTTATTTAGGGATTTGTGCTCCAATAGTAGTTTGCGTTGGCACCACAGAGATTTTCTATCGATGCTAACTCTCAAAACTTGATGCCAATCAACTTGACCTTCCTCGTGAGTCAACTTTGTGCTTAAACCTACTTAAGTATAAGTGTTTTGTGCTCTGTGTAGGATGCCTTGATAAGTGTGGTGCGATGGCTCAGTGCTTGATGGCTTACCATGTGTGTCCTTGGCTAATTGCACTTGAGTTTGTCATGACTTAAGCTAGTGTAACATCATGGAAGTTGACTTGTGAGCATCTGCAGTCACTTGTTCGCGATTTTTTTTTAAAAATTTATGCTTGAACTGTGTTTTTTGTCGACATCAAAACAATCTTGTGTTGACACCAACCTTATAGGTTTTTTCCAAGTTGTGATCCGGTGAATCAACTTGGGTGAGATCATGAGTTCACTCAACCATTTGTCTTGTGTTCTAAGTCTTGGTCTGTGTCATGGGTCATGGTCTGAAGCTAATGTGTCATGGCCTATGTTTAGGCATGTGGCTTGTGGCTCATAACTCATGTTATGCTTATAATTTGTCTAAGTGTAGTATGCATGAGTTGACTTGAAGTGTTATGTAAGTTGACTTGGTCTAGCATGACTAAGGTGTTTTGCCTTGGCCCGTGTTCTAACATGTGTCATTGCTTGTGCTAAGGCATAAGTCGTGCTATGTGTCATGTTAGTATCATGCCTTGTGACATGTATGACAATTCTGGCGATGGCCCGTTGCATGTCTCAACTTGTGTCATGACTTGTGACACTATATATATGTTTATGTCATGACATATGTGAGTCGACTTGATATTGTATGCAAGTCAACTTATCCTAGTGCACATTTTAGAATTTGAGCATTGCATATGCTTTCACACTTGGTGGTGCTTGTGACATATGTCTCTAGCTCTGTGCTTACCAAGCTGCTTATGTGTCGACATGATTCTCATCGATTTTTCTAAGTGTTGTATTGCAAATCAACTTGAGACTAATAGTAAGTTAACTTATCTAGATTGTAGCATTTCCTATTTTTTATTTTGACCATTAAGACTTTAAAATTAAGTTATATTGATAGGACAACTATGTGAGTTGACTCATACTTATGAGTAAGTCAACTTATGTATTGTGCCTAACTTAGATTTATCTATGCATTATGAGCAAGTCAATTTATGTACAAGGGTGAGTTAACTTGTCCTAAGTTGTGAGTCATATATGTATCTTAATTCAATTCTAAACTTATTCTAATTTGTTTTGACTTAATCTTTCATTAGTCCAACCCAACTTTCTTATTATTAGCTCACTTTAGCTTATTATTTGCCTATCATCAAAACTTATTTTGCCAACAGTTAGGTATAGGAGGTTATTCTGTGTGACGAAAAGAAGATAGAGTGATTTTTCCAAGTCAGTTGGCAATGAGAACTAAAATCATATTGATGGTGGAAAATTGGTGATTATGGATGATGATTGATGAAGACAAAACAAAGGCAGGTAAATGGCAAAGAAAATGATGACGAACGTTATGGCTTCGATGGTGACCAAAAATGACTGAAGGCTGAATGCAATGATTGTAGAAATCGATTGGTGCAGTCAAATTGATCAAGAAATTAAAGTCTAAAACTAGAAATCAAAGTTGGAGGACAATGGTGAAGACATTGGTGGTGGGCTTGAAGGAAGGAGGGAAAGAGAAGGAAAGTGCCCTTCGATCATCTTCTCCAGCCTATGAGAGAGGTTTAGCTATGAGTGTTGCTCACGACTAAGGGCTCTCTCCACCCACTGGAGGCAAAGAAAGGGCACCCATCGAAGGCATCACAAGAAGGCAAGGGCCATTGAACTGCGTTGCAGTCTAATAACAACTGCGGTGGCTATGGTTACTGCAGCACAAAAGAGGAGAGGAGGGAGAGAGTATGAGAGAGAAAAGAAAGAGAATGAGAGTTTTAACCTCCGCTGATATAGGAGGTGCCACATCAGCATTTTCTGTTTATATCTATTTCAACTTAGCAATTTTAATGACGTCGTATAGGTGAGTGTCATATTTGCTGATGTGGTGCCTGGCACATCAAGAACTCTTATCTAGTGAGATACCAAATCAACAACTGTTTTTCTACATCAAACACCATGTCAAGCCAGCTCAACTTTTAATAGCGAGCATGTTGACATTACAAATAAAGGGACCATTTTGTTACACTTTTTGAAATTTGAATCCTTAAGTGTTGTATTTTGAAATCTAGAGATTAAAATGCATGTTGACCTATAATTTAGGAACTGGACATGTATAACTTTCTCTTTTTCCCCCTCTTTTTTACTCCATCTTCTCCATGCATTTCTTTCTAAACTACTCAAACATCCTTGATGAATGCGTACTTTCTAATTTCAAGTTTTTTTTTCACATGTATGCAGAATTCTAGCTATTATAATATTAACCAATTAAACATTAGTTTAATTGACATACACTGATGCTACTCTGTATAATATAAATTTTAACATATTGTTGGTTGCAGTTACCAATTAACATATAAAATTTTTAACCAGTTTAATAATTTTGAGTTGTCCATATAATTATATGGTTATTGTGAAACAAAAGTTTTCTTGAAAAGATATGAAACATATTTAAGTTGATGTATTCTCGTTTAGTCAAAAAGAAAACCAATTAAAAATTCTATCTTTTGAATTTCAATATAAGTTTTCCACTCATGTATGTTGTCGTTATCCAGAAAATGTTATGTGAATATTTTTCAAAGTCATTGATTTGGTCTATTTTTGTCAGCTCAAGGATGATTAAAGTATACAATTGCATAATGAAAACGTTTTAAGTATATACTACACACGTACGTGTATATATTATATACACATATATATAAATTATTATCATGCATTTTATGGGGGTCAATAGTAAACGATTATTTTAAGTAAAACCCAACCGATAATAATGTCGAGCATTATTGTTATTGTTATCGTAGAAAGTGATTATTGTTTTTTTCCAAAATCTTTTGAATGTTTGGTGTTTGGGTGTAGGATAGGTAATGTTTTGCACTAACAACATATTATTTACCCCAAAAAGAATTTTCTCTATGTTTCTCCATTATTGCATGGGCGCTTGTAGGGTTTTGTTGTCGTATCTTATGCAATTGTGTTTTTCACATATATAATGTCTTATGTAGTCCTGAAAGAGATAGCCTAGTAGTCACAATCTCCCTCCCTTAACCCAGTGATCCTGGGTTCAAATATCAATATAACAGTATCTTATGCAGTGTAGATGTTGGCCTAGTTTGAGCTATTGGGCCCCAGCTAGGATTTAGTATTGTCGAGCAAAATAAGGTTTTGTAGTAACATTCACAGCATGGCTATTAATACGAATATTAGATTTGATCTTCAAAGTTAAATATTTTTGAAGGTTGGTGTGTTGAATATTGTTCGAAGGTTGGTGTAATGAATGACGAAACTGAAACCGTCCAATGTAATTAAATTCAATCAAATCGTAGTGAAAATTTATTGTAAATACAAGCATAATAAGCACTTATTCTTGCACAATTGCTCCCCTTGTGGTCCGGTTGCAATTTCTAGCAATGTTGTTGCTTTGGCTCTTCAAATACAAGAAGAAGAAGAAGAAGAAGAATAACAAAAAGAAGAGAAGTAATTTGTGCAAATATTAAAATATTTGTCATATCAATTATTCTCTATCTTTTGTGTCTATTTTTAGGCCCAATGCTAATTGTACTCCTGACTTCTTTTCACATCAAAGGAGTATTACCTGAATTTTCAAGAGCATGTGAACTCAACATGCATTCTCAACAAAAGTTTATGTATATCTTTTTCGTAGAAGTACTAAAGTTCATGTATTCCTTTAGTGGAAAGAAGAAAAAAGCACTTAAATTCATATACTCTGAAGAAAATTTCATGCATTCTCACAGAAGATGTTTAAATTCATGTTATTGGTTTTGGTCCGACATAAAATAAAATCTTTAAATTCATGTACTCAAGAAAATTTTTTTAATTCATCTGTTTCATGAGTATATGATTTGATCCCATAATGGAATACTCTTGGATGGTTGCTTCCATGAAGTTGAACTTATCCAATTCCATCTTATCTCATCAAACTGTATTATAAATATGTGAGTGCCCATTGCTTATTCTCACAAAGTTGTTCCTCTCTTCTCATTCCTAAATACCCTACCCGTTTTATCCAGCCATGTTGCTCCTTTGCTTCCATGAGAAGAGGAAGAAGAAGAAGAAGAAAAAATAAATAAATAAATGGAATTGGAAAATTATAGTTTATTCAGAAGGGTTAATCATCGTAAGTTTCTCTCTCATTTAGATTTAATTGTTCATATAAGTTAGTTGATTATTAATTATGATAACTCTGTATTGGCAGTTACGGAGTAAGAACTCCAACCAATTTCGTCCGAGGATGATCATAGTGAGATTTCTTCTACACTTGCACTTTTAGGGTTTTTTATTGTATCTCCTTTCTTATTGATTACTTTTACAAATTACAGATAGGTAAGGGAAATGATCAACCTCTGGACCTCAACGGCTCCCCAAATTCTTTTTGTGGGGAAGACTGCAAAGTGGTAAGTATATGTTTGATTAAAGTGTGTTATTTGAATTGAATGAAACTTTTTCATGAATCCGACCTGTAACAAAATTAGGTTAATGAGAAGCGGGTGAGGCTAAATCGGAAGCCAATCAGGTTACCAGACGGCTACTCATGGATTCTCTTCATGGGCAAGGGCAAGGAGGATGGTGAAGGATTGTCACAAAAGGGCTCTGAGCGCTCAGAGATAATCAAAGACAGACAAATTAAGACTGGTCAGATGGATTATTGATTATTTTTTGTCTTTTATGTTTTCCTTGTAATTTTTTGTTTTTATTTCTAATTGTACCAATTGGGTTTTTGTAGAAAGATGAAGATAACTATGAAGGATGAAGATTACAAAGGTGTAAGCCAAATATTTTCTTACCATTTTCTGATCCTTAATCTAATTTTAAAACCATTCCTTATGCTTAAAAAATTTTCTATTTTTCTTTTCCTTTTTATTCACACATGATAGGTTGTTGCAGCAGATATCAAGGGAAGGAAGACCATACTCAAGAAAAAGTCACAACCTATCCAATGCACGGATCATATGGGTAGCTTAGGATTACTTGTGGTAGGAATTCATTACAAAGAAAATGGTCTTTAGTGACGATCAAAATTCTGGTCACTAATAGTCGCCTTTGGAGACGAAAAAAAATTCATCGCTATATTTTGGTCATCATATAAATTTTAGTGACGAGTATAAAAAATTGGTCACTAAAAGACATGGTGGGAAAAAGTCTGTCAATTTGAGCACTATTAGTGATCAAATTTGGTGACAATAATTTTTTTGGTCATTAAAATTTGGTCACTAAATGACACTACAAAAAATGACCTTTGTTGACTTTTAGTGACGATATTTTTTTATCACTAAACTTGTTGTCAATTCTTACAATTTTCAGTGACAACAATGGTCGTCACTAAATGTGTATAATTGTCATCACTAAAAGGGTTGTAGTAATCCCGCATCGGATTAGAAAACAAAATTCAAGGTACATATAATATCCTTCAAACAATAACAATTGGATGGTCTAAAGATCGGCCCAACCGCACCGTTAGGCCTCGGTCCAGACTAATCTGAAGATCGGCTCAATCGCACCACCAATCCAGGTTGTCAATGCCGATGGTGGCCACTGACGGTTTAGGCAGGACCGCTAGCCATCGGCGATGGCAGGACCACCGGATTTCGACACTAGTGGGACCGCCAAATTCTGGCACCGACGGCCATGGTTGGCTGGATGCCGACACCGACAGCCGCAGCCGGTTGGATTCGACGTTGGCGGCCGCAACCAGCTAGCCACCGATAGTGTTCCTTGCCAACGATGGTTCTTGGCAATTTTAGGCTGACCATCGGTCTCTTTTAGTGATTACTTTTTTGGTCATCAAATGTTGTCACTAAATGCGTTGATCGAGCTATTTTAGTAACCAACTTGGTATGACTTTTTTGGTCACTAATCTGGTGTCGAAAAAAATTTTGGTCACTGAAGTCAACTCTTTAGTGATAACTTTTTGCATTCCGTCATCAATGACCTTTAGTGACGGAGTTTTGATGACCACTGAGTGACGATATTTTTATGATCACTAACACGATTTAGTGACGACATTTGGACCTTTAGTATCCAAAATGCTTCTGTCACTAAAGGCCATTTTTTTTGAAGTGATTTCTAGGATTGATTGTTAGTTAACATTGACGTAATACCTTTCTTACCTTGGTTTTGTGAAATGGCTTTAGGTTTATGGAAGTGGAATTTCTCTCTCTATTTCAATATAAAATCGCTTGTGTACCTGTGAGTTGTGATAGAAATTTCTGTTTCAAAAAATAATATTGGTTACTACTGTTGATGACATTTGTGTCTAATTTTATGTGATTTCATTAATGATATTTGGGAAAGTTTAATTTACCTTTGTTTTATTTTACTTTACTAAGGTTATTATTTTTTTTTGTATAAGATATATGATAATTACAAATAAAATTCAATAATTTTTCTAAAAATATTCCACCTAATATTAGTGAGTTTAATTTCAACTTTACCAAATGGTGTTACCTCATCATTGCTATATTCTGCCGATGAGTTATAGCTTGACTGGCACTATCTCTTTTCCTTTAAAAGTCTCGAATTCAAAACTCTTCGATGTATTAAAAAAAACAAAAATCATTTTTATATTCCAAATTACATACTAAAAATTAAATTAATCAAGGATCATGATTATTCTTTTTATGAAGATGAAAAATCTCACCAATATTGAATTCTTTTGATTAACATGCAACCCTCTACTTTAACAGTTAACTTTTTAGTTAAAACTTAGTTTACGCCGAATATGTTGTCAAAATTACACTAAAACTCAATTTTGGACTTCAGTGTTCAATCCTGCCAAATTTTCTATATATCCACAATAAGAGGACTGATTGTATAATTTTTTTCAAATCAGATTGCACCACTCACGATTAGTGTATCCGACAACTTATTTCAAAAGAGTTCTAGTAATGATTATGGTTTATT